>JANHMN010000010.1:6644792-6686839 GCA_030674055.1 Rhabdomys pumilio | reverse complement strand
TTCTTCTTCTTCTTCTTCTTCTTCTTCTTCTTCTTCTTCTTCTTCTTCTTCTTCTTCTTCTTCTTCTTCTTCTTCTTCTCCTCCTCCTCCTCCCCCTACTCCTCCCCCTCCTCCTCCCCTCCTCCTCCCCCTCCTCCTCCCCCTCCTCCTCCCCCGTCCCCTTCCTTCTCCCCCTCCCTTTCCCCCTCCCCCATTCCCCTCCTTCTTTCTCCTCCTCCTCTTCCTCCTCCTCCTCCTCCTTCTTTCTTCTCTTCCATCTCCTCATTATTATTTCATCTTTTTTACAGTTCAGTCTTTATGCCCCTCCCAATCTGCCCTCTGACCTTTCCTCATCCAATTCCTCCTTCCCTGTCTCCAAGAGGGAGACATTCACACCCCACCATAACTCTCCACTCCCTGGAGCCTTAAGTCCCTCAAGGGTTAGGTGCATCTTGTCTCACTGAGGCTAGACCAGGCAGTCCTCTGCTATATAGCAGGGGCATCATATCGGCTAGCGTATGCTGCCTGGTTGGTGGCTCAGTGTCCGAGAGATCTCGGGGTCCAGGTAAGTTTAGACTGATTTTCTTCCTATAGGTTCGTTTTTTTTTTTTTTTTTCCCATCAGCTTCTTCCAGCTTTTCTGTATTTCCCTAGCTTCAGTCCATTGGTTGGGTGTAAGTATCTGCATCTGACTCTTTCAGATGTTTGTTTGGCATCTTGGAGGGCAACCATGCTAGGGTCCTGTCTGTAAGTACTCAACAGCATTAGTAATAGTGTCAGGCCTTGGAGTCTTTCCTTGAGCTGGATCCAAATTTGGGCCTGTCACTGAACCTTTTTTCCCTGAGTCTCTTCTCCATTTTTGTCCTGCAGTTGTTTTAGAAAGGACCAATTCTGGATCATTTTTTGACTGTGGGATGGCAACCTCATCCCTCCACTTGATGCCCTGTCTTTCTACTGAAGATGGACTCTACAAGTTTTCTCTACCACTGTTGGTCATTTCATTTAAGGTCCCTCCCATTGTGTGGGGATGAATAATGGTGAAGCATTGAGGGCCAGAAGAAAGAATGGAAATAGGCAACCTTGGATGGTAGGAGGTGGGAGAACTCTCTAGAATATACTAGACCTGGGTGGTGAGAGATGCTCAGGACTCAAAATTTACCTTTTTAAATCCTTTTTAAATAAAGTTTAAATCTATGATCCATACTATGTTAAAAGTTTTTAAGCCTTTACACTTATCTCTGAAATGTATCATGAAGATGGTTGGAAGAATGGCACTTTAAAAATAAAATAACCAGTGCTAAAATTTTATTATAGCTTTAGCCTTCATAAAAATATGATTAGACAAGACTAAGAAAAATTTATAAAGATAACTGTAATTCAGTATATACATGTTATTATATAAGTGTTAGTCCATAAACAGTAAGAAAAAGAACAAGGTAAAATAAATAACCAAACATTAAACAAATAAAAATGATAAACTCCCACTTAAAATTGTACATGGAGGGATCCATGTCTCCAGATACATATGTAGTCTTACACAGAGGATTACCTTACCTGGCATCAATGGGAGGAGAGGATCTTTTCTCTGTGGAGGCTTGATGTCCCAGTCTAGAGGAAAGCTAGGGCAGTGAGGCTGAAGTGGGTCGGTAGAGAAACACAGTCATAGAGGCAAAAGGGATGGGGGATGGGATGGGGGTTTTGCAGAAGGGAGAATAGAAAGTGGGACAATATTTAAAATGTAAATAAAATAACCAAAAAAAAAAAACCTACAAAACCCAAAATCAAGCAACTCAGTTCTAAATTTCTCTGTCTACATAGGGCTTCTTCTCAGTCGGAAAACCCTAAAAAACATAAGAAATGACAAATAACAAACTTCTTTACATAGTAAATCATAGGACTGGGAAAAATGACACAATAAAGCTATAGCATACTGTAAGTTATGGTTCTTTCCAAGATTGGGATTGGATAGTATTTAAAATTGAACCCTTGCACAGTAGTATATTCATAGATAATCAAAATACTCTAAACTAAGCCCAATTCTGCACAATGACAACACAAATTGTTAGTTTTGTTTTTATTCATTTTTTTCAAAATTTTACCAGTTCACATCTAATGAGAAAAAAATCTAGATTTAAAAATAAAATGAAAATAATATTACAGTTATGCTAATTATTACATGAAATTTGTTTCCACATAAACAGATTTTATTGTTTATGGTAACTCTTACATGTCTAGTAGCTAGGCAGAGTGATAAGGTTTCCAGTCACCCATTGTAAAGTTACTCTTTGACATAGAGTATACACTGTACCTACATATATTCTCTCTTAGAACAGGTGAAAATGTTTTGATTTCAAATCATAAATTTAATATCAGAGAAAACATTTTAATATATTAAATCTATTGTTTAAGTAAGTTGCTCAAATGGAATATATATATATTATTTAGCAATTATATAATTATGAATATATACATTTATAATATTTAGTTTTGTGTGTGAATAGAGAGAGACAGGAAATGAGAATTTTTAAACAAGGAACTTGACAAGGCTAGATTCCGGGGAAGTCTAAATGTATCAAAGTGTCTTTAGTCCTCTAGTCACCTGAAGGTTACTCAAACATGTAGCAACTGTAGTTTCTTTAGAAGTTTTTGGTTCTAAATTCAGTTCTTTGGCCTAATTTAGAGTATTCATCCTTTCAATTACTTTCTCATCTGTTGGCTGGAAGCTTCTATTGTTTTTTATGTGAACTGCTAGTCATAACTGGGTTGCCCCTGACTGAGTTACCTCAAAGAAAATGGACATTACAATTAATTTCTTTTTGGTTCCCTTTTCCTTTGTCCTTTTTCCTTCCCTTCACTTCTATCCCTGTTCCTCCCCTCTCCTCCTCTTCTTCTCCCTTTCCTTCCAGTACTTTTGTTTGCTCACATTAAAGATCCATTGGGTACCACTCTTCTTAGAATGACTTATATTTTTGGGTCCAACAAGAACAAATATTTGCAGGATGCTCTCTGTAAACTAAGTCAAACTAAGGAGAGTGGTACCCCGAAATGTGACTGTTCCTCTCTCTAGGCAAACATGGAGGGGGTAAATGAATTAGAAGCAATAAACTCACTATACAATTATATTTAATGAGAAAGCTGCAAAAGCAAAAATACTGGCAAAGGCAACCAACACTGTGTAACTGGAGAAGCAGGCCATGGGACAGATGGAGAACTAACCACTTGGATCAATTTTTATATTGCAAATCAGCAGCTTGAGAAGCAGCTGTGTTGGGAAATGGGTGGTTTGCTTCACATATTGAAACCAAGCTAAGAACTGTTACTTGTGTAGCTAGCTCCCTCTAAAGGAGAAACCAAACAGCACCAGGGAGACCAGAAACAGCAAAATCACCTAGGTGCCACAGAAGCAAAGGGAAGCAGTACAAGAAGAAATGGTGGTGTCCTGGACTTGGCAATAGGGCCTCTCTGATCAATGAAGCATAGTGAATGTTTGGAGTTGGCAGCTTGCTCCCTGCCTTCCTTTAGGCTGCTGGATCATTGAACTTAGAACGTCTGATCTAATCAACAGGACCTCAGCATGATATCTCTGTAGCAGAATAGATTTCAGGTTGAGACTGAGGATTTTATATTTCATGTGTTTTCTTTCTTCTCTTCATAACCCTATGTTTATTTTAAGTCAGTACTTCTAAATCAAACATTTTACATTTTAAGGTTTAAAACTGAGTTGGTGAAAAGACAGAGAATGCCAACAAATGACCACGTCTCTCTTCCAGAATAGAAAAATAAACAGTTGTGGTCAAGCACTCATGCAGTCTTCATATTGATTTTGGGTAATTTGTGACTCATTCAAATCAATAGCTGCTCATATAACCTGACTGAGATACTGGACTTTTCAATATTTTTGTCTAATTAAAATAAGAGGATGGAGGCTGTGGAGATGGCTCATGGGTAAGATTGTTTTCTGTACAAGCATGAGAATGTAAGTTCAGAACCTCAGAATTCACATTTAAAAACAAAGGCTCGCCATAAGTATATCAATATTATTATTGTTAGAGGCAGAGAGGGAATATTTGAATAGAATATTAGAATATTCAAGGCAGAGTGACTGAGTTGGACATCTAACATCATTCAGCTTCTATGACTCTACACATGATGCATATGTTATTCATACATTAACACACACACACACAAGAAAGTAAAGTAGATAAAAATAAAATGCTACAATATTTCCAATAAAGAGGAATTAGAAGTTATAAAACTGTAAGAAAGCATCTTAAGTACTGTCAAATACATCTTACAAATACATATCTTATTTGAGACAACTTTAGTTTGATATTTTTAAGTGATAGGCTATTTAAAATATATCACACTGAGTACAAAAGTCATTCTGTAAATTTAACTTGTGGGAGAAATACACAAAATGGAAATGTTAACCTTTCTTTAAGACAAAAATTAGATTAATAAGACTCCTAACATGTTTTGACAGTCTGCCAGAAAATTAGGCCTTTTTCCCTCTATATTCAGGCTCTCTCTGCTTTGTATGCTTGTCTGAGACTCAAGGAATCATTTTAATTTTTATTTAATTTAATTTTCAAAAATGTATTCACTTTACATTCCTATCACTGATCCCTTTGGTCACCAGCTCTCACAATCTTTTCCTCATTCCCTTCCTTCCCTTCTCCTCTGAGGGGATGGAGACCCAAGGAATCTTAATCTATACTCAAAATGTTCACTTAGCTTAAGTACCCTATTATGGGTATTTGAACAAGAATGGTACCCTAGGCTCATATATTTGAGTTCTTAGTCATAAGAAATAAAAATATTTGTGAAGGATTACAAGAATTAGGACATAGTTGTAGGAAACATGTTGCTTGTGGTGTGCTTTGATGGTTCAAAAGGCCACACCATCCCCCACCTCCCTGTCCTGGTTGGGTATCAGGATACAAAGCTCTCAAATACTACTCTAGTGTCATGCCTATCTGATTTCTGTCATGATGATGAGCTAATCATCAAAAACTATCACCAAGCTTCCAATTAAATGCTTCCTTTTTTTTCACATGAGTTGCCTTGATTATAGTGTCTCTTCATAGCAATAGAACAGTAACCTAACACAACCATGTAGCCCTTATTGTTTGGCTGTTTTCACATTTCCACAGATGACAAGGTTGCTGTGATTTTCAATTCTGTTTCTTAACCAAATCTGGGCATATGGTTATTACTGTTAGATTTAGAGAGTCTGAGCTTAAAGTACCAAAGGGAAATTCTCAAACAGTTCCCTAGAAAATGTCCTTGACGTTTGTATGTTCTCATATTTGACTGGGGGAGAGAGAGATTGATTTTCAGTCATGTTTATTTGGACCTTGTAACCATCCTTGCCACTTTCTCTTCAGTCCTATTAATATACAAGAATGTCCAATGTCTAGAAATGAGAAACCATGAATATAGTTGTATGTGTTTCATTAATAATGAGTCTACTTCTCATCTAGTGCATCCATCTTATTACCTCACTGAAAGAGTGAAAAGGAATTAGAGAGAATAAAACAGTAAATGAAATATCAACAATGGACTTCTTCATGTAAATCATTAAAATAAAAATAAAAAATAATGTCATTGTAGCAGTTTTTATTGTTGGCTGAGTAAATAGAGTTGATTTATTACTATGTTCATCTACAACAAAATCTAACTTGTTTGTGTCAAGTATACATATATTTATTTGAAAATTTGTAACTTTTTTATTAGATATTTAGTCTTATTTTTATTACTACAAGTGGATTCATTAGCAAATTATAATTATGTCTGCAACCTTAATAAGATCTATAATAGAGTAAGTACTTATTATGTATTGAAAATTCAGTAGGACATTTGCATATATTGATTCATTAACTCACAAAAACGTTGAACGTTGAACCAAAAACCATTTCAATATATCATGTTTGGCTCAATTAAATTAAATTTACATAATGAAAAGGCACTGATGTCATGTCCATAGACCAAAAGTCGTCATTTTCAAATACTTCACCATGACAGAATCATATGCCTACTGCCCAAACAAAAAAGTAAAAATCCTTTTATCAGTTTTAAGGTAATATATATTTCTTGATGTATGATTAAAATAATTTTAAGAATACTCCTCATCATCTTTTATATATATATATATATATATATATATATATATATATATATAATATGTATATGATATATACATATATATATATGATATATATATATCACCTTTTAAATTTTAAAATTGGAACAAACTCCTAAAATAGTTATTACTGAACCATTAATTGTTAACTATTAGCAAGCTGTTTGTGGTTATTTGTAAAGTAATATTTTCTTTTGATTACTAGTTTAATTTAGTATTTAAATCAAATGTTGACTTGTATCTACTGGATTTCTATGATTTTTTTGCACTTCATGCAAATAATTAAATGTTGATTTAATTGCTATCTATTTCTATTAGCTCATATCAAGACAGGTATTGAAAGAGATTCTTATCTCTGATGCGTTCAAGAGTGTTTAATGATACTCCTATAATATTTGTGTCACTAGTGAACCAGTATTTTCTAGTCTGATCATAGTTATATATGAAAAGGATTATAGCTATGTGATATTGGTAATTACTGTTCTTCTTCAGAGCATACACAGTACTTTTAGAACTATAAACTCTGTTCAGTAAAGGGGAAGATTCTAGTTAAACACCAGCCAAGTTTCTCCACATTCAAAGAAACAAGTAATTTGTAGCTTCATCAATAAGACCTGAATACCAGGTTATAGCAATATCCTGCTTGTAGGGGACACACCTACCCCAAAGCTAATGACTCAACAAGATATAAACCACCAATTTTTGATTGTGTTTGAGGTTTCATCCTATGAGATGAAAGTTATCTGATATTCCTACAGTAGCCAAGAACCTTATAGTAGATCAGTCACGAGGAACCAGTAGAAAACATACTACTATAATAGAGAAACACATATTTCTAAACTTAATTAATAGCTTAGTGTCCAGAATTAATAGTGTTTTACATACATGATGATATATTTATTTTATATAAAATAGCTTTATAGTTATAAGCATGAAATGATATAAATATAGCATTATATCAAAATTGTGAAGAATATTCTTGAACAGAACATTTGAAACAGAATTTAGTTTTATTAAGAACTGTGTGATTTCTCACAGGTCACATGTCATCTGTTTAATTTTATTGTGGTAAAATTATAATGTTCTAATGATACCATGTACATTTGTCTTCAGAATAATCAGTAATAACTCTGCATTTTGATGTTTTCTTTTAAATCGAAGCTATGGTAGTAAATGAGATTAGAATAAATCTAATTAGTTTTTGTTCATTTGAAACTATGTTTTAATAGTGGTCAGCTTTTAAACATTTTGTGTGTGTGTGTGTGTGTGTGTGTGTGTGTGTGTGTGTGTGTGTGTGTATATAGGGTTGTAAGTTGTCCTGGAACTGGAATGCCCTTGAACTTAGAGGTCTGCCTGCCTTTGACTCAGGTGTACTAGGATTTAAGGTGTAGATCACTACACACAGCCATAATAATTAATTTTATTGATTGTCTTTCATCTGTTTGTGTGTCATTTTCTTTGTTTGGTGTTTTGAGACCATCTCATGTAACTCAGGATGATCTTGAACTTACTAATTCTTTTTCATGAGTCTCATTGGCTACTGTGTTTATAGCTAAATGTCTAAATTAGGAAGTCCTATCCTATACTTTCCAACATCCCAGATAAAGTGACATTTTCATTTAATTTGTTATTTTTAACAAAAACATAAATCAGATAATTCAACTAAATGACAAACTTGGGTATGGTGACTTTAATATTATTATAAGCCTGACTGTTGGATTGTAGTGTGGATTGGTATGTTGGCTTAAACTGTGGGTCTGCATCTTTCCCCCAAGGCTAAGAGAGGCAGAGATGCAGGAATTTGACTGTGTTCACTCCATGATATGGTAGATACTGCAGATTAAACTGCCCATGGACTGAAGTCTGTATTTATATAATGGTCAAGCTTCAAAAATGGTCTATATAGCTTGATCATGCTAGCCCTTTTAGTCCTGGAAATACTTTTATTCCTGCCCATTGTGTTAAAGCTTCTCTTCAATAGCATCAACATGTTGGAAGCCAAGTACATAACTTCAACTGGAAAATGGACCCCCAGACAGAGTCATTAATTTAACAGGCTGGCGATCCAAGGATGGGTAAGATTCTGGACAGGGCCTTACCAACCTAAGAAAGACAGAAGTTCATTGCTTTTGATAATGCATATTCCATGACAGGTAAGGAAACCCTTCTTGTCAGAATGTCCTAAGACAGGCTCTGTCTTATTAATGAAATAAAAATGGGGAAAGGCATAGAGCCTTTGGGCATGCTTGGCAAGAATCTGACATGGGACAAGGACAAGAAAATGGGCTGCTTGGCAGGAATCTAAATTTTAGGGTAGAACAAGGAAGTAGGCTTCAGACATGAAAATGTCCTTGGGCTATGTCTTGGAAGTAGGCTCAGATCCTTTGGTTATCCTGATAAGCCTTTCGAAACTGTGATCATGGGTGTGTTCATGTAATTTGGTTTAATGCCTTGTTTTTTCTTTGAGTATTTGTGTTGATGATATTGCTTGTTCCTTGTCTATTTGCATCTATTGTATTGTTACAAGACCTCAACCTAGAACTGACTTTAATATATTCATGTAATCAAAATGGTATAAAAGCATAAAGGAGGAGGGGTGTGATGGGGGTTCTAGGGAGGGGAAATGGAGAAAGTGGATGACATCTGTGTTGTAAATAAACAAAATATCCAATAAAAAATATTCAAAAAATCCTGCTTCCATTTAAAAAGGAATAACCAGAAGTACTATTGCTGAATCATAGTTTAGTTGTATTTATATGTCAAAAACTCACACCTGTAAATATATACACTCACATAGACACATATACTATATATGCTGTTTTCAGTCATGTGAAAAGAAATCCAGGGCATTGTCCATAATATACAACCACACAAAATCTGAAGTACCTCCAGGTTCTATGTTCTGTTGAGCAATATTTGTTATTATGACTTTGATGCCAAATGCTCAAATTTATATTCCCATAAACAATGTGAGAGTATTCTATATATAGTAAATGTGTATGTATATTTCAACATTTTTCTAAAGATCTGATTTGTAATGGTTCAATCATTATGAATATGATTATATTATTAAAAATGAATTGTATTTTTTGTTTTTGTGTGAGTTTCCTGATTGTTTTATTTTTAATACCCAGGTCTAAACTGGGCACACATAAAATAAAATACTAAAGTTTTAGGTTCTCATAAATATAGCTATAAGTATTATTTGCTTTTTCAATATAAGGTTTATTTATTATTATAGTATACAGTTTTGAACAAGGACATATTGACATATAAATTATATCTGGGTTTCTATAAATAAAATGAAGAATATCACAAAACGCATGGAGACAGGAATGTAGGATGGAGACTTGTTGAGAAGTGATTCAGAGAAAGTTGAATGGCTGTGAAGATGATGTTCAGTAACGATTACATACAAATACATATGTATTATATGTATATATAACTTACTTGAGAAATTATAAAGGAATAAATAAATATAAAATTCCAAATCTCTGCCTAAAAATGAATAAAATTTAATCTTATAGGTAGATGTGTCCATCAGATTTTTATGACTGTAAGAAATTACCATCCCCGAAAGTAACTTAGAGAAGACAGAGCCTGTTTGTCTCAAATATTACAGTCATCATCAGTGGCAGCCAAGGAAGGAACTACAGGCAAGAATCTGAATGCATGTACTGAATCAAACCACAGAGGAATTTTGCATAAAAACTAGCTCACCCAAAGGTTTGCTTAGTTTGCTTTCTGAAACATCTCAGAACAACTTGTCCAAATATGGCAGTACCCACTGTGACTTGGGTCCTCTCACATCAATTATCAACCAAGAATATTCTACTTACTTGTATATAGAAAAGTTTATGGAGGAATTTTCTCAAATGAGTTCCTACCTACATGTGTCTAAGTTACTATGAAGATGACCAAAACACTAAAATAATTTACAGCTTGTCAATCTGTAAACAATACAGTTGAAAAATACTATATTATATAGAAAAAAATTTAAGTAATATATAATCTTTCCTTAATTGTAGCAAATCTAATAAGTGTGGGATGTACAATTGCCCAGAACTGGAGAATACAACTTTTAAGAAAGCCAAATGCTGTTTTAACATCTGATTGGTCATCAAACCCAAAGCCTAACTATTTTTAGGATATTTTTCTCTTACAAATTACTTGAGTTATCATCATAAATTTTATTTCTTTGTTCTTGTTTACATGCATATTCAATTCAAATACATTAAATCTAACCTTATGAGAATGTTGATTTTTTTCATAAAAATGAAAGATAAATTGACAAGATATAAAAATAATCTTGTAGTACTAAAACAAAGAGCTAAGCAAAGAATTCTCAACTGAGGAATATCGAACGGCGAAGAAGCACCTAAAGAAAGGTTTGACATCCTTAGTCATCAGAGAAATGGAAATCAAAACAACCCTGAGATTCAACCTCACACCAGTCAGAATGGCTAAGATAAAAAATTCAAGTGATGCAGATGCAGAGAAAGAGGAACACTCCTCCATTGCTGGTGGAATTGCAAACTGGTAAAACTATACTGAAAATCAGTCTGGCAGTTCCTTGGAAAATTGGACATAGCATTACCTGAGGACCCAGTGATACCACTCCTAGGCATATACCCAAAAGATGCTTCAACATGTATAACAAGGACACATGCTCCACTATGTTCATAGAAGCCTTATTTATAATAGAACCAGAAGCTGAAAAGAACCCTGATGTTTTTCAACAGAGGAATAGGTACAGAAAATGTGGTATATTTACACAAGGGAGTACCATTTAGCTATTAAAAACAATGACTTCATGAAATTCTTAGGCAAATGGATGGAACTCAAAAATATCATCTTGAGTGAGGTAACCCAGTCACAGAAGAATACACATAGTATGCACTCACTAATAAGTGGATATTAGCCCATAACCTCAGAATACTCAAGATACAATTCACAGACCACATGAAGCTCAAAAAGAAAGAAGACCAAAGTGTGGATGCTCCAGTCCTTCTTAGAAGTGGGAATAAAATACTCATGGGAGCAAATACAGACAGAAAATATGGAGCAGAGACTGAAGGAAAAGCCATCCAGCAACTGCTCCACCTGGGGATCAATTCCATATACAGACACCAAACCCAGACACCATTGTGGATGCCAAGAAGTGCTTGTGGACAAAAACCTGATATAGCTGTGTCCTGAGAGGCTCTTCCAGATCCTGACCAACACAGATGCGGATGCTCATAGCCAAACATCTGACTGACCACAGGGACCACAATGAAGTTAAAAGGACTGAAGGAGATGAAGGAGTTTACAACCCCATAGAAAGAACAACAACATCAACCAACCAGCCCCCCATGCTCTATAGTTCTCATGAACTAAACTACCAACCAAAGAGTACACATGGAGCGACCCATGGCTCCAGCCTCATATGTATCACAGGATGGCCTTGTTAGGCATCGATGGGAGAATAGGTTCTGTGAAGACTTGATGCCCCAGTGTAGGGGTATGCCAGGGCAGGGAGGCATGAGAGGGTGGATGGGTGGGGGAGCACCATCATAGAAGCAGGGGGAGGGGGAATGGTATAGGGGTTTTCCAGAGTAGAAACCAGGAAAGCGGATAACATTTGAAATGTACATAAATAAAATATAAAATTATATATATATATATATATATATATATATATATATATATATATATATAATAAAAACAAAAACAAAAAACTAACACACCAAAGTGACTGGGGTGTGCGGGGGGGGGGGGGGGGGGGGGGGGAGAGAGGTGGTTGGAATGAATTATATGCAAATGAGTTGTTGGTTGTTGGCTAAAGATTCTAGATGAAAATTCCCAAACAAGCAAGGCTGTCATTTCCACAAATTGGTGGTTAGGTCCTAGTGCTGCATACAACACCTATATAACACACTTAAGATGAAGGAGCAAAGCTGATATTTATCTAAGCCTTCAATCTATTGACCAGTTCTCAGTATACTGCAAGGTACTCTGAATACCCTTAGAAAAGAATGGTAAACACCAACCCTCATATCTGCAGTACAGACCTGCCTGAAGTATACCCTGTTGCAATAGTAGCACAAAAACTTATAGGAGTAACTAGCGACTATTTGACTGGAATTGAGTCTCACTATTTGAGATTGAACCCCTGCTCAACAATGATTTGATGACTAAAAAATTATGACTAGGTAGGCCATGGACCTAGCAGAGAACCCAAGACTACAGATCTGCTGCGTGAACGTATCCATAAAATAACTCCTGATGACATACTTTTATACTCCAGAGATCAGTATCTTGTACACCCTCATCAGAGATGATGCTTCTCAAAGAAGAAGGGTGGTTATGCAAAGATCCTTAACTGAAAAATGTGTCGACAGTGAAAGACCTTGGGACAGTCTGTCCTAAATAGCACGTCTTTCTCAAATCCCTTCTCTCAAGGCTCAGAAAACTTTGTAGAAAAGGAGGCAGAAAAAATTATAAGCACCAATAAAGATAGAAGACACAAAGTAATGGGCTCTTCTAGACACAATAGAATTTATGCACCCATAAACTCACAGAGACTGTGACACTGTACACATTGCCTACAGAACTCTAAGTGAGATAGGGTCCCAAAAATGAAAATGGAAGTAGAAAATCCCCCATTACTAGGGGAAAGGAATCTTTCTCCAACAGATTTTCATTAGGTGTACAAACCATGTTTAAGAGAAGACCCAATGCACAGCAGTAGATAGCCAGCTGTCTTAGTCAGAGTTCTATTCCTGTACAAAGCATTATGACCAAGAAGCAAGTTGGGGAGGAAAGAGTTTATTCATCTTACACTTTCACATTGCTGTCCAACACCAAGGGAAGTCAGGACTGGAACTCAAGCAGGTCAGGAAGCAGGAGCTGATGCAGAGGCCATGAGGGATATTCCTTACTGTCTTACTTCCCTTGACTTGCTCAGCTTGCTTTCTTACCAAACCCAAGACTACCAGCCCGGGGACAGCACCACCTATAATTGGACCACCCACCCTTGATCACTAATTGAGAAAATGTATTACAGCTGGATCTCATAGAAGCATTTCCTCAAGGAAGGCTCCTTTCTCTGTGATAACTTCTACTTGTTTCAAGTTGGCACACAAAACTAGTCAGTATACCAACAGAAAACAAACTCAACAGTATTTTTAGAGTATTTTTGTCACATAGTGCTTTGTGTGTGCATTTATTTTTAATCTCACAGCTCTTTTGATTGTGTGTTATGATTTCTAAATTTGTGAGTTTATGGGATTTTTGTGTGAAATACATGTCTTGGTGTTGTTATGTGCTTTTTTATTGTTGTTTTTTGTGGTTTTTTTGTTTTTGGTTTTTTTGTTGTTGTTCTTGTTTGGTTATTTTGTGTGTGTCTCCTTTTTTCTTGGCTCTTTTTTCTGTTGTTTTGATCCTATTATTATTTTTAGCCCATTTTATTCTAATGAAAGAGAAAGACAAATGGTGTGGATTTGGGTGAATGGGGACTGGGGAGTCTAGTAGGGGTGATATGAACAAATTGTAAGAAAATACATGTTCAATTAAAAATAAAGATAGAAGGAAAGAGGGAATGAAGAAATTAAGGGAGAGAAAGAGGAGAGGAAGAGAGAGAGAGGGAGAGAGAGACAGACAGAGACAGAGACAGAGAGACAGAGAGAATTAGAAGAAAGAGGTAAAGTACTAGGGACTCAGTTTTAGAGATTATCATCCAGATTCAATTCAAGTCTTCCCATTGAATCTTCTTTATAGATAAGGATAGACTGTGTATATTGTCTAATTTCATAAAATAGAGACAATATTAATAAGAAAATGTGGCTTTATAAAAGTATTTTTTTTAATTTATATGTTTTGGTGTTTTACCTTCAGCACATGCATACCATGCCATTTGTAGATAGAAGAGAGGGTAGAATTCCCTAGTGTTGGAAATTACAAGCAATTGTGAGCCACCAGGTGTGTGCTAGAAATTTAACCCAGCCCTCACTAATAATAATTTTTCCTAACCTTTTAGCTATCTCTCCTGTGTTCCAAATCAAGGAGTAATGCTTATCTTACAGAAATAAAACTTTTGAAAAGCATAATTACTTCAAGAAATATGTGTCACCATTATCCCAAGTCTTCTTTGGTAACCAATATAAATTCATGTAAAAAGACAACACACAAAAAAGAGGCTGGAGATATATATATATATATATATATATATATATATATATATATATATATATATATATGTGTGTGTGTGTGTGTGTGTGTGTGTGTGTGTGTGTGTGTGTGTGTGTATTTCCTTTTTCTGTCCTTTTAAGTAGTACTACATTTCTCAGGCACCTAGTTAATGAAGCCTGGCATCATGTTAATGAAACAAAATTGCATAACAAAATTGAATAAATTACAATAATATATAATAGCTTCATATTTAGCACTGAAGATAGGGTCCAGACAATAAAGTGCATCTAGTCATAATTTTATATTACCTAGACACTGCTCTAAGAAAACGTAGATGAAATGATGTCTTGGTTCACTGGTCATAACTTCCCTTTAAAGAATTTATAAGTGTGTATTTTCAGACAATTGCTTCAAGAGAATACCAGATTCATAACACAACAGAGAAGTCTATGACTTTAACTGTAAAGATATTTTTGTGCATTTTGCTTTTTAGTTTTATACTTACAAGAAGAGCACAGAGTCCTTTAGAAGTAGTTATTTCATGAAACTAATTTTCCTCACTAAGGGTTATTTATGGACAATGTATGTTATTTAAGTTTCCAATTAGCATTACTCATCTTGAAGTATTAGAAGATAAAATTCAACTTCTTTGTTTATATGTTTTATATGACAAATGTACCCTTGCATTTTAAAGCATGTGTGTGCATAGTCTTTGAAACCTTTTTCATTCTTCCATTATTAGAAATAAGTGCCTTTGTTACTGTTCTCAGGAAAGGTAATGAATACTTATGCCTGATCTGAATCATGAGAAGGCTGTATTTTTCCCCAATGAAAAATAGAAAAGCCACAGT
This sequence comes from Rhabdomys pumilio, assembly GCA_030674055.1. Classification (NCBI taxonomy): domain Eukaryota; kingdom Metazoa; phylum Chordata; class Mammalia; order Rodentia; family Muridae; genus Rhabdomys; species Rhabdomys pumilio. The sequence goes on along the minus strand of JANHMN010000010.1, from coordinate 6,671,696 downwards.
GGAATTATCTTACCATAATCAGTCTTCATGATTCAATTAAATTGTTGCCCTGAATAATCTCTGCATGACAAAGTCACCCACTATACATATTTTGTTGCTAATTTTGGCATTTATATAAAGGCCATTTGCTGTTTTGTGACAGTTATATGTTTTAAGAGGTGTACTCACATTTTAAATTACAAAATCTATTTATTTTAAGTACCTATTAGATCTTAAAGAATTGCAGACAATGTGTTTTCATCACATATCTTTCCTTCCACCATTTCCCAGGACCACCCTATTCTCTCTACCCACCAAATTTATTTTTTTGAACATTTTATTAAACCAATCATGACTAATATTTGATGCTCAAAGATTATTCCCATGAAGTGTAGTTCACTTACCAGAAGAAACACTCTAAGAGAAAAATTCCCCCTTTTCCTCTTATAAGCTAGAAATTAACAACAGCTACAAGACTAGAAGTTGGATTTTGTGCCTAAAGCCCATCTTCTTCCTGGAACTTGCTATGACTTTCTTTCATATAGGTCTTGTACATACAGTCATAAAGGCTGTGAATTCTTAGGTACAGGGGCCCTGCAGTACCCAGAAAAACCCTGTTTCCCTCTAATAATCCACTGCATTTGTCTATTATACATTTTGCCCAATCTTGGACAATTACCACTGAGCCTAAGGAAGAGGGGTTATGTTGCATGAATATTCTGCATTCTCTTATTCGCTATATCTCAACCACCTGTGAGGCTCTGTGTTAATCTCCATTTAGTGCAACCAGATTTTCAGATGACAGCTGAAAGATGTACTGACTTATGGGTATAAGTCATTAGAAGTCAGTTTATAGTGACATATATGAGATTTTGTCTATGAAGAGAGCCTTAAGTCTAATGAAAAAGTTATATGTTACTCTCACTGGGCATGTCTTGCCAGACCAGACAGTACGGTAGTTCATAATGTTCATAGTTGGAAACTATTAATAATTACTTTTATCATAATCACTTTAAAATGATAGACTAGACAGTAGGGATAAAACTTCCTGGTCAATTGCAGTCAGATTTCACCTCATTCTGTGACCCAAATAAGACCCATCAACAATAGGGTCTTACCATAGAGTATTAAAGTATAAACAAATGATAATGTTAAAACTCTGTAAAGTATGGGGGGTCTATTGAATTTCACTAGACAACTCCACTTTTTATTTATGAACCACTAATCTAGTAGTGGTACCATGGTCCAATTACAAGGCAACAGTATTTAAGCTCCTCTTATGTATATTCACAAATATATTTCAAGAAGTTTATGTGACAGTAGGTTTCTATACAACATTTTTGAAAGTTCTTTAGTATTGCTTATCTCTTCCCATAATCCCTTCTCTAATCTGCCTTCCTATACACATTCACTTCATTTTTAACCCTTCCAGCTCCATAATTCTCTTTCAAATATTTAACATAGAATAGCTCTACTTTATACTTTAGCATTTATTTTCCATTTTTTGAAAGCACCATCCATGTGCTCTTACTAATTTCTATAGATGTTCCAAGTATACAGCACAGATATGCAAAGATTCGACAATAAAATTCAAGTCAAAGAAAACACAACACTTGTCTTTCTGGGTCAGCATCACCTCATTCAGAAGAATTATTTTTGGATCCATTCACTTGAAAATTTCATTTTTTTATTAGCTGAATAATATTCTACTGTGCAAATACACCATTTTTCTTTATCCTTTCATCATCTGATGGTTATCTGGATAGTTTCAATTTCCTGGCTATGTGGCTAAAATAGTAAATAAATAAATGAATATAGATGATCTTTAGCATAGAAAGTGAGAAAATTTTAGTATTTAATAAAATGTTATATACCTAAAATGCTAAAAAGTATTAGTGATAAATAGAATACCTATGTCACCCTGGGCACTCTCAAAGTTTAACATTTTATAAAGTTTCTTAAATATTCAAACATTATTAATATTTTAAATAAAATAGCTGGAACTTACAAATTCTGTCAAGGTATGATTTTTCTCTTAAAATTTTTATATTTAATATTAAGTAATTATTTTCATTACTCTTGTGATAGTTTATGTTGATTTTCAACTCAATGAAATTAAAATGTGAATAGAAAATTAGTAAAGTTCACTTCTGTGTATGAGAGAGAAAAACTGAGACCGAGACAGAGAGAGATACAGAGAAACAGACACAAAAATACACACAGAGAGACAGAAAACACAGCAGAGAAAGACTGACACAGAAACAAATATACATACACACACAAAAGAGAGGAGAGAGAGGGGAGAGAAAGAGAGAAAGAAGAGATGAGAGAATGAGATGAGGTGAGGTATTTAGGTAAATTTAACTAATGAGTTCTGAGTGAACAAAAATTATATCATATGATGGAGGTCTAAACGACATCCCAAAGGAAGAGGAGCCTGGTAACACAGACTGTTACTCCCTGTTTTCTAGACATGATGTGAACAGTGCCCTCCATGGCCTTGCCACCATGATGCTCAACTTTCCCTCAGTAGAAAATATGATGGTAAACCAACCATGTAGTAAAACCCTTAAATGTTTTTGGTTCGTTTACTTAGACAATATTATTTTAGTTATTTACTTAGATAATTCCACAAAATAAGTAAACATAAAATTTAGATACTATTTTTCTTGCCATTATATCAACAATATTCTTGATAACATAACAATAATAAATGTCAATATTTATTGTTGACTCAAAAGACAAAACATGTTAATGTTAGCTAGGTGCAAAATGTGCATAACTATGATAAATTCTCATGGTCTCACTGGATATTTTTGTCATCAGTTAAATTAGAGCTTTAAGACTCAGAAACTCAATGGTTGTAGGTTAAATTTACTGTAGTCCATGTTATTTGTGCAGCAAACTTAAAGGGAATATGATTATACAGATTGCTAGTATGATGTGAATATGTGTATGTATAACAATATCGATCTGAACATTTCTTAATTTCTAATAGATACCATTATAGATATAAAAATATTCTGGAATATCCATTATGCTATTAATAGACAGTAGATAATGTAAAAAAAAATTGAAAGAATATAAAGTTTTTGAATTAATAGATGATATTTTTAAAGTTGTACTAGTCATAGATATCCACAGAACGAAAGCTTATAAGAAATATATGTATGTAAATATTCACACATAAACACACCTGAATCCATTTACTTACAACTGAATGTTGCACTTATATACATGTGTTCAAAGTTGAACACACGGGACTGGATATTGTATCAGAGCTCCTTAAAAGAGAAACTGAATTATCTTCCTCTCAGCGTTCACTGATTTCTGTAGCTCTTCATCTTTTGGTAGAGTTTTTTTCCTTTTTTTAAATTTCTACCATCTATGTCAGCATACGATTGGTGTTTTCATTATTTATGTTTATTTAAACAGAAAACTGTTGAGTTTCCATGGATGCAGTTTCCTTGTCATGTCTGGTTCTTAAATCTTCGTGTTTCTTTCAGAATTTTTCCTGAGCCTTAGATGTAAAGGTATATTGTAGGTGAGTCAGTTGGGCTTGTACACTTCAAGTTCACATATTTTCTAAATGTTAACCAACTGTAGATGTTTGGTGTTATAGGGACACTAACACAACCACAAACCTTTTTGACCCAAAATTTATCCTATCTATAAGAAATGCAGCGACTGGGAATGGAGTAGAGACTGAGGAAATGGCCAAACAATAACTGGTTCAAATACAGAGCCATCCCATGGAAAAGCACCAATCCTTACACTATTAATGATACTCTGTTATGCTCAAAGACAGGGGGCTAGTATGACTGCCCTTTGACAGGCTCACCCAGAAGCTGACTCAGACTAAAGCAAAGACCCACAGCCAAACAGTGCATAGCAATTCGTCTCTTATGGGAGAATAGGGAGAACTATTGTGGTCCATAAGTGGATAGAAATGCCATAGGAAAACCAACGGAATCCACTAACCTGGACCCTTAGGAGCTCTCAGACACTGAACTACCAACCAAAGAACATACACAGGCTGGACCTAAGCCCTGGACACATTTGTAGCAAATATATAGCTTGCTCCTTGTGTAGGTCCCAAACAATTAGAGCAGAATCTCTCAAAAACTGTTATCAATTTATGGAATATATTTTAGTTGGGGTGCCTCGTCTTATCTCAGTGGGAAAGAATTGCCTAGCCCTGTAGAGACTTGATATGTCACAGTGAGGGGAGGCTGAAGGGGGTGCAGGGACTCTACCATCTAGAAGGGGATAATTGGGGTAGGAACTTTGGGAGGGAAGAATGGGGTTGGGGGGCACAATTGGGATGTAAAGTGAATAAATAAATAAATAAATAAATAAATAAATAAATAAATATTTTGTTTCTATTTTACAACTCTGATGATTTAAACTAAGGATGATACTCCAACAAGACAGGCAAGTACTTTAGCCTCAAGCTACAATATAGTCCTTAAATAGTGCTATATATTACCTAGTCCATGACTGTTTTCATATGGTAAGTTCAAAGAAGAAGTGACAACACAGCCAAGAGGTTTACATTAAAAGCCCCACAGACTCAGTTCTGTCTTTGAGCCTAGACTGAAGGAATGTCCAACCCAAAATGAGCTCAACTTGAGACCAATCCCATGGGCAAAGTCTAATTCCTGACACTATTAATGGTACTCTACTATTCTTCCAGACAAAAAGCAAGCATGGATGTCCTCTAAGAGGCTCAACCAGCAGCTGACTGAAACAGATGTAGATACCCAAAGCATAACATTGGTTGGAGCTTGAAGACTCATATGGAAGAATTGAGGGAAGAATTGAAGATCCTGAGAGGATAGGTACTCCACAGGAAGATAAACAGAGTCAACAACCTGGACCTCTGTGAGCTCTCAGAGACTGAGCTACCAACCAACGAGCATATAACAGATGGGCCAAGGCCCCTGACACATATTTTGGGATGTGCAGCTCAGTCTCCATGTGGGTTCCTTAACAACTCAAGAGTGGACTGCCACTGCCACTGCCACTGCCACTGCCACTGCCACTGCCACTGCCACTGCCACTGCCACTGCCACTGCCACTGCTGCTAAAGCTGTAGCCTCGCTGTGGAATTTGTTTCCCCCAATAGGGCCTCAATGGGAGAGAATGTGACTAATCTTACAGAGTTTTTATATGCCAGGGTAGTGGGTTAACCAAGGGGGACACTGTCTTAAAGGAGAGGGGGAAGTGGATGAAGAATGGGAGAGGGACTCTGTGAGAGGGTCAGGAAGTAGAAACAGTATTTGGGATGTAAACAAATTAATAAAATAATTAATTAAACTACAAAAACTTTCACAGAATTGTGGTTAAGTATCACTAAGGGCCCCTTACTTAGGTTTCTGTTTTTCTTAGCTAAGTTTTTACTCTACTCTCATGTATATCTTCAAGTATTCCTCAGAAGTATTATAAGGCAAAAAATTCCATTTGTTTGGGAATTCTTTCTTTATGCACTTACTACCAAGTGACTTCTAAAAATGCCAACTTGTAGAACGACTACTTTGTATACTAAGTTTACAAAATAAGGAACATCAGTATTTGATATATAAATCCCTCCTGTTGCCATGGGAAAACTTACATCAAGTAATAAGAGGAAACATTCTGTGTAAGAGCTGCAAACACCTTCACTTAGTACAGCTTTATTTTGCCAATGTTCAAAATCCCATGAATTACTATCTAATACATTCAAAAGTAAGACACAAGCAAAAACCCTTCTATATCCGTGAAGCTACAAAATTCGATAAGGTAATTACTTCTAAAATCAGGAGTAAGACAAATTTGGGTAGTAATACACACAATTATGGGCCCACGTGGTAAACTAAATATCAACTTCTATAAAATGCTTAGGTTTAAGAAGACTATTCTTCCTCTAATATCTTCTTTCTACCTATAACAGACATGATGTTGTCATGTTCTGGATCCAATAAGGAGGGTCCTTGAAGCTCTAGTAGACAGCATCCTCAATTCTAGGGCCAACGTATCATCACATCACACAAGAGAAAAATCCATAGATTTGAATAGCCAAACAGCAAGCCTTGGTGATATTAGAATCACATTCATAGTTATTTTCTCTTTCTTAAAGAAAATTTTGTTGTTTCTAGAAGCATTCATGTTTCTTCTCAACATAGGCTCATTTAATCTTAAATATCTACAAAAGACCTTTCACTCTCAATCTTCCAAGCTTCAAGTTCTCAGAATCTTACTTTGGAGGTACACAAATATTCAGTCTATAGAGTACAACATTCATGGAAAATGAAACATTTGGACAGACTATTTATTTATGGCTATATAGCTTGAGCATGGCAATGAATAAAAACAAACAAAAATAAATTAAAACAGGGTTTAGAGATTGTTCTATTCTTGTATAGAATATGAGTTGAATTCTGAGGATAAATTAACTCTTGTTCCAAGTAGCCCAATGCTATCTTTAAAAACTATTTGTGTTGATAAGCATCATTTGATTTTCATACATTTAGGAAAGACACCAATACAAATAAAATAAAAATAAACAAATCTTAAAAGCAAGTATTATAAAGGCAAGATATTGTCACCATTAGTGCCCCATGCTTGATAAGATATATATATATATATATATATATATATATAATTAGTCTTGTACCTAGAAAAGTATGGACTTTGCCTTATGAGTTTCACATTCAAAGTGTAAACATCAGTATTATTCCTGAGAATATCACTATGACCGTGGCTTTTCAAATACTTTATATTTGGTGACCTCCTTAACAGATATTGTTTAGGAATAAAAGTATTCCCAGGACAATAAAAGGGCTAGCATGATCAAGCTATATATGCAATTCTTGAAGCTTGACAAAAGTAGAAATACTGACCTCAGGCTTTGGGTAATTTTATCATCAGTATTTACTGCATCAACACACAGCAGAGCAGCATTCTTGAAATTCATAAGACCACTATATAAAGTTATAGCATCCAGAGAGGTGTTAGAATTATGCCAAACAATACCGCAAGTGTCTTTAAACATTTTTAGAATTATAATGAGTATCGTTGTAAATTTTAGAAGTAACACAACTCCAACTGTATTTGTCATGACACTTGAGGTGGCTCCTTACTCTTAAATTCTAAACCTCCTTCAAATAATTTGAATAGGTTAAAGAACATCTATTCATTCTTCCAAATGCCTATCTAAATCCTCTTGTATATTCAACACATTAGTAACATTCTTTGCTCTAAATGAGTAAGAAAAGTAGCTGTCTTAACTTCTTCTATCAAGCAATTGCAGAAACAGTGGTGCTAGTAATTAATGTAATTAAAGCTGTTATATGAGCAATAATCAAGCCTACTACCCTCTTGCTTCTGCTTAAAGCCTGACTAATTTCTTTCAGTACTTGTAAGTTAATTTTAGTATACCAGGGTCCTTTGATACTCAGGGCAATAAAACAAAAGCTGGTTGATAGACGTCTATAATTGACAGGCTGAATTTGAAAACATTAATAGAATTAGAAAGTGTACAATCAATGTAACTTAGATTAAATACTGCAGAAGAAACGAAAGTAATTTTAACTTGAAAATTAAAAGAGCCTTAAGACATGTGCTAACACCTTCTTGAAATCCAGGTTCTGCTCCAACTTTATCTATTGATAACATTACATCATAGAGAATTGTAGCAAACTTGCATATATGTCTCTGGAAATGTCCAGAACCAGAATTCCAAATGAAGAATGTTATTTCCAATATTGGATTGATTTCTAGACCAATCCATGATTGAGTCTGAATAACTGGTCACATTTAATAAAAATACAGGAAGCATTATAACTTCTCTTTTTCATGCTCTGTTTTACAAGGTCTAATATCCTGAGGCAAGGCAGCTTGTCCTATCAGGGGTATAGGTAAGCAATGGTGGGTCAGGAACTTATATACAATACAGCTCCCCAGCCACCATTGTCAGTGCACTCAGCAAGCTCACAGGTCAGCATCATTCTTTGTCCTGGCATGAGCATGTCTCACTCATTGCTCTGGTGGCCACTATGCTGCTTCAGCATCCTGCAGAAAAAACACAAACATGCTCTCTTCTCTATATTTAATACCTGATTGGGATCATGCCTTATGCCAGTAAGTGGATCCTTTCCTTTCTTTATTTTTTTAATTGGATATTTTATTTATTTACAATACAGATGTCACCTCCTTTCCCCATGTCCCTTGCCTAGAACTCCCTATCCCATCCCCTTCCTCCTTTATGCTTTTATACCATTTTATTTACATGCATTTGCAAGCAGGATTTCAAAATGCACGTCTTCATGGTTATTGCAGGAATGTTCACAATAGCCAAGATGTGAAAATATTTAAATATATGTAGAAAATATATGATGTGTGAGCAATAACATATTATCTAACTATTAGAAGGAACTCTATTATATGTGATAACAAAAATCAGCCTTATAAATGTGCTCAGTGAACTAAGGCATCAAAGATGGAAATAGACTGTGAGATTCTATTCAATAGAGTAAAAGAAAAAAATGATAAAATTCAAAGAAAAGATGTGGAATAGTGGATTCCAGAGTCTAAGGTTAAGAGGATGTGGAAATTTGCTGTTTAAAGGGTATAAAAATATGATATGAATTCTAGAAATCTTGTAGATAGATTTTATATTGTCATTTCTCTCTTCTCACATTCACACTGCAGGTACACAAACACACACACACACACACACACACACACAGACACACACAAACTCAAACTCGATTGATAAGTAATTTGATATTAACTCTCTGAACCTTGTTATAAGCCTTACAAGCCTAGGTCTTACAGTTTTAAATTTAAAACAGTTTTCACTTTTTGTTTATAATTTTATACATGTTTTCTTATGATTATGTATCAAATGTCCTACTTTGCTCCATTTATTAAAAAGTCATTGCATCTTCATTCAAATTGAGTTGAACTTTGTATATTTACCCTGTATGCTATGTCACTGCATTTGGTGTCTTAATGTTGCTCTTGCAGATTCTCTATTATTCTTGGTATTTTAGGTCATTAAATCACTAATAGAGGTAAATTTACTTCCTCCTTTTTCCTATAGATCCTTTTTTTTTTTTCTATTTCAAGTTTAACTGGCTTGACTATAACTTTCACTACAATGAAAGACAGAAGGATCAAGAATCAATCTTGCTGAATTGTTCTTGATTTTATTGATAAATAGTAACCATCTGCCTTTAACTGTGACATAGCTGGGTCTTTAATAAGTGCACTTATCACATTGAGAGTTTTCTCTTTATTTTATTCAGGATTTTTATACCTTTGTGTTTTTGCTTCATTGTTTTTTCCTTTAATTTTACTGCATGTCCTTTCTGTTTTATACTATTAATTCATTTAGAAATTCTTTGATTCTTTCTACTGCCAGTCAATCTCTTAAATCTTCCATATGTGTTACTTAAGGGACAATTTCTGTTGCATCCATTTTACTTTTCCCGTGTACCAGCTACCATTTTCTGTTTTCTACTTTTCCATGCCTTATAATTCTTTGTCAAAATTTAGCACTACATATGCTACTCTCATACTGTCCTCCAGAGGTGGTTGTTATTTTGTTTAGTAATTTGACTGAAATAATTCTGTGGATTTTATTTCCCCTGTAGTGGTTTGTTTATATTTTCAACACAGCTTTAAGCTTTTAATTGGACTGCAAAGCCACCAGGCCATTACCTACAGTCTAGTTAAAACTGCTAATTTCTCAACAAATTTATGGTGCCTCAGCTAGTCTGATTACTTCTGGATCTCTGAGTATAATTTGGATATTGTTGTTATAGTTTGCAGATTTTAGTTTTTGACTGGGGTGTCAAATAATAAGCAAAAGCTCTGACTTTTTTTTTTTCTGTTTACATGAGAAAGAAAATTCACATGGACATTGTGACAGCCAAGATAAGATTTCCCTCTGAAGATGTGGACATTTTTTTTCTTTTTTTAAAAAATTATTTCACTTATTTACATTCCAAAGGCTATCTCCCTTCCCAGTCCCCCTACCCTATGCTTTTCACACCATAGCCCTTCCCCTTTCCTTCTGAGAGGGTGCTCCCCCACCCAGCTAACCCACAACCACTTCACCCTACCAGCATTTTCCCTCACTGGGGGCATCCAATTTCTAAGGGATTAAGCTCATCTTCTCCCACTAAGGCCAGAAAAGGCATTCCTCTACTACATATGTGCCAGTGACCACCAACCAACCCATGTATGCTCTCTGGTTGGTGGCTTAGACTATGGGAGCTCTGAAGGGTCAAGATTAGTTGATACTTTTGCTCTTCCTATGGGGTTGCAATCCCCTTCAGCTCCTTCAATCCTTCCCCTAACCCTTCCCTAGGGGTCCCTTATCTCAGTCCAATGCTTGGTTGCAAGTATCTACAACTGTCTCAGGTAGGTTCTGGTAGAGCCTCATGTCTGGAAACACAACAAGCAATCAGTAATAGTCAGGGCTTAGTGCTTGTGCATCTGATGGATCCCAAGTTGGGCTGCTCACTAACTGGCCTTTCCTTCAGTCTCTGATCTATTATAGTCCCTGCATTTTCTTCAGATAATAACAATTCTGGGTCAAATTTTTTGATGAAGGGTAGGTAGCCCCATGCCTTAACTGGGGGCCATGTCTATCTACTGGAGGTGGTCTCTTTATACTCCACCTCCCAAATGTTGGGCATTTCCTCTAAGATAATCCTCATTGAGTTCTGGGATTTCTGGAGCCTCTCAACCCTCTGCTGCTACATATTTCCATTCATTCTCCTGTCCCTCTGGGCTTTTCTCCTGTCTTCTCCCATACTTGATAATGTTCCCTCCCATTTCTCTTCACACTCCCCTCTCCCATCAAGGTCCATCTTTCCATCTGCCTTCTTTGGTTATTTTGTTCTCTCTTCTAAGTGTAATTGAAGTATCCATATTTGGGTCTTTATTTTTCTTAAACTTCATATGGTCTGAGAGTTGCATCATGGATATTCTGTACGTTTTTGGCTAATATACACTCATCAGTGAGTATATACTTTGGAACCTTGAAGAGATAGCTTGATTTCTGGTTGAGCACTGGCTAGAGATGGCCAGAGACCCAACAGGTATTCCTGCAAGGGACAGCATACATTTTGCCACACTCCCAGACTCCAGGCTCCTGACACACAACCAAAGAACTCCATTGATCAGAGCCTTTCATTCTGGATGTTTCCCTACCAGCCCCTCCATGGATAGAGGACATGACTACAGGCTGTAGAACCTCAAGAGATCTCCATATTAATAAGATACCTAAAGGCCAGAGGGCATAGCTAATTAAGCATTCCTTCCCAGACTCTCCTCCCAGCCTATTTAACTCAGGCCTGCTCTGAGAAATGGGATGGAGGGGTGGAGTACAGCCACATCTACTTTTCACCATGACAATAAACCTTTCAAAACCATAGACTTCCTTGTGCTTTTGGATGTTGCTAGCCACGCCTCCAAGGCTTACTTACGTCATATCCATGTGCCTACAAGGGGCGTGGCAAAGTGTATAAGTAACCCAGATTTCCCTTCAATAAAAGACTCAAGACTAGACTTGAGACTGGATCAGAACCTCTGTGTCTCAATTCCTAGCGTCTCTTCTCCTTATCCCATTCTCTTTCCCTCTAGATCCTGACCGAAGACCAGAAAAAGCCGCAACATTTTTTGTTAAGTCTTTTGTCTCAAGCCAGGCAGAGAGGAACCAGTTGCAACATTTGGGGCCCATGGAGAAGGCCTTTGACTATTGAGCCACTGCTTAATCTACTACTAGAAGACTTCTCTACTTTCCTGCCATGGAGGCCACCAACTCAAGCAAGCTAGATGAGCAGACCCAGCCAAGCGAGTGCCTTAACCAAGAGTCTCTCACCCCTAGGGGTACTGCCTGAGCTTCTCTTCCTCATCCATCTCAGCTGCAGGCAGGTCCAACCCTTATGCCCTCCATCTCAGTTCTTCTGCGGCTTCCAGCAGCATCTGGGAGCCCAAGAACAGAGACCACTGGTCTCCCGGTCAGTCTCTTTGGCCCAGAAACCCCATGGGACTACAGGCTGAGATCTCCTCATTCTCTGGTGGTGTCCCATGGCTTCTCATAGCCCAGCGTCTGCCCGGCACTGTGAGGAGTGAACTCAGTCAAATTCCTTTGCTTCTGCCTCCCTGAGCCATGACAGAAATGAGGTAACCACAACACAGCAGAACAAGACCTATGCCCAGGCACGAGCTACAGCCCCCTCAACTGGTGGAGAATGCGGACAGTCAGCTAGCTCTAAGAGTAACCCCTGACTGGTGCCCACAAAGAACCTCTCCAGGGAACTCAAAAACAGTGAGTAACTCCTGACCTAGTTCAAAAGACTTGTTTCTGTCCCCTCTCTTCCTTTCTCCCTCCATATGTTCCTGGTCAGCGTCTCTCCTTTGACTCTTAGCCACAGTCTAACTCTTGCCTAGTTCAAAGACTAGGCCTCTCTCTCTCTCTCTCTCTCTCTCTCTCTCTCTCTCTCTCTCTCTCTTCTCTCTCTCTCTTTCTCTCTCTCTCCTCTCTCCAGATGTTTCTGGCCAGCTTCTTTCCTTTGACCTTTAGCTACAGCCTACAACTCAAGGGCAAGATGATGGCGACTCCCTAGCCTCCACTCTCTGCCCATCCACCAACCCCACAGAGAGAGAGTCAGCTCCTTCACAGCTAACAGCTGCCTTTCAGACCACAGCACCTGCCATGACCCTTGTTCTAAGACTCTTTCCTTTGGGTAAAAACTTCCTCATTCTTATTGGAACAGTTTTATTCTCAGAGCTGAGAACCCCAGGCCAGGCCAGGACAGATTGTCCTCTCTCTCTCTCTCAGGAGCACCAGCTTCAAGCTCTAGTCCCTAGCATGTCTCCCCCAGGGGTCAGATTTTAGCAAGCTGCCTGCTAGTGTAGGCTTCTCCCCCTCCTCCTCCATTATTTCTGGCCAGCTGCAGCCACTTAGTTAAGCCATAGGTATTTTGTATGTTTTGGCTAATATTCACTCTTCAGTGAGTACATACCTTGCATGTCTTTTTAGGTTTGTGTTACCTGGCTCAGAATGATATTGTCTAGTACCATTCATTTGCCTGCAAAATTTATGATGTCTTCATTTTTAATGGCTGAATAGTATTCCATTGTGCAAATGAAGCACATTTTCTGTATTCATTCTATACTTCAAGGACATCTGGGCTGTTCCCAGCTTCTTGCTATTACAAATAAGGCTGCTATGAACACAGTTTTTGTGGCCTGGTGGGGTGTCTTTTGGCTATATGCCCAAGAGAAATATAGCTGGATCTTCAGGTAGAATTATTTGCAATTTTCTGAGGAACTGCCATATTGACTTCAGAAATGTTTTATAAGTTTGCAATCCTACCAACAATGGAGGAGCATTCCTCTTTCTCATCATGCTTGCCAGCATTTGCTGTTACCTGAGTTTTTGATTTTAGCCATTTTGACTGGTGTGTGGTGGAATATCAGGGTTGTTTTGATTTAAATTTCCCTGATGGCTAAGAATGTTGAACATTCCTTTAGGTGCTTCTGAGCCATTCCGTATTCCTCAGTTGATGTTGGGAGCCGACTTTTAGCAGAAATCAGCTAGAAAGCAGCTATTCACATGGTAGCCACACCTCCAAGGCTTACATCATATCCATGTGCCTACAAGGAGCGTGGCAAAAGTGTATAAATACCCCAGATTTCCCTTCAATAAAAGACTAGACTTGAGACTGGATCAGAACCTCTGTCTTGTCTCCATTTCTAGTGTCTCTTCCTCTTATCTCTCTCCCTCTAGACTCTGACTGAAGACCAGAGCAAGCTGTAACATTTTTTGTTAAGTCTTTTGTCTCAAGCCAGGTAGAACTAGAGTAGAGCCAGTTGCAACAAATTGAGAATTCCTTGTTTAGCTCTGTACCCCGTGTTTTAATAGGGTTATTTGATTCTCTAAATGGGACATCATAAAATTGAAAAGCTTCTGTAAAGCAAAGGATGCTATCAATAGGACAAAATGGCAAGCAATAAATTGTAAAAATATCTTTACCAATCCTATATCCAATAGAGGGCTAACACCCAGTATATACAAAGATCAAAAAAATGCCGGTTTCTTACAGTCATCTTACTCAATCGAAGTCAAATTTGAATTACGCATTGAAAGAATATAAATGTCTCAGAATTCAGATTGGATACTATGATAATTAGTCTTTGGTAGTTATTTGATAGGCTAAGACCATTGTGGATTTTTGTTTTTCATTTTTTCTTACTGGTCCTTTGTATATCATAGGGATTTATTTATTTATTTAATTATAGTATATATAATGTGTGACCTCTTTATTTTGTTCTTGTATTTTGGTGTATTTATTTGTTTTAATTTGTTTGTTTGTTTTCTAATGTTTGAGAAAAAGATACATGTTTGGGAGTTGGGTATACAGGCAGGTGGGAAGAATCTGGGAAGAGGTAGAGATGAAAAAATCAGAATTTCTTCAATAACAAAATAGAGCAAAGTAGCTCAAAACAGCTTTAGCCTTATCAGGTCAAAGGCTACAATTAAATTAATTTTAAAAAGAAGAAATTCTATTTTATCACAGTTGATCAATTAGTATTTTATGTTCCAAGATTTCCTTATGATGTACTCGTTGAAAAAGTTATGAAGACCTTAAAACATTTATTTGGGCAATTTTATGATACCTTAAAGTACTTTAGTTGTTAATTTAATATTTTCATTCAGACTCAAATAATTATAGATAAAATGTTATATATTATTAATGATAATTTTATAAATACCATAGTCACAATTATGTAATTTATATTTAACTTATTATATTTATAAAATAATAAATCCTCTATATTCCACATTTATATCATACTTATTAAAAGTAATTCAACCTTAAAAGATAGTCTGCTCAATATCTCTAAATATTATAATGAATTTAGGCTTCAAATTTTCTCTCATTAAGATATAATTGGTTGATATATTTTTATTGTATGTTACCCTTAAGCATTCCATAAATTTTTTTAGATTTATACAAATTGCTATATTAATGCTAATGTTGTTTCATTGCAAAACCTAAAAGTCTTTTTCTTTAAATAAAATTATATTAATTCATTTTATATAGATCCATACACATAAAATAGATTGACATCAAATATATTCATTATTTTATTGTCTATTGCATACTTTAGAAAGCTTTAAAAATCAGAAATGCCTGTTTCCCAGCTAACAATGCAGTTGATGAAGATACAGACTTGGATTCTTGATTAATGTCTTAAGAATTAAAATATCTATCTATCTATCTATCTATCTATCTATCTATCTATCTATCTAGATATTTTTTGAGGCATAATCTGTAAGATTAACACATTTGTTCAAACATTTTTTTTTATTTTTTTTGATTCTGTTTTTTTGAGGTTACCTAAAGCTAAATTCTTTACCATGTAGATTGACATAGATTATTTAAGCAAAAATAAAATTATCACAAAAGATATAATATTATTTGTAACTTCTGACTTTTCTATTCCATAAACATGTCAGCAAGAATAATTAAGTCTGAAGTTTTACTCGTGGCACTGTGTAGGAACATGATAGCTTAAATGAGAATATCTCAGAAAACTCATATATATGAACAGTTAATTACTTTTACAGTATCATTATTTGAGAAGGATTAGAAAGCTTAGGAAGTATGGCCTTGTTGGAGAACCTGTGTGCTTGATGGTGATAGTGTGTTGACTGGGGTGGGATTTGAGGGTTCTAAAGTCCACACCAGGCCCAGTAACTTTCTTTCTCCCTACCTAAAAATTACAATGTAAGTCTTAGCTATTCCTTCAATACCTGTGTTTATACTTCCATACTCCCCACTCATGATGATAATGGAACATAAAGAAGCTCTCAATTAAATGCCTTATCTTATACAAGATTCTGTTGTCTTGATGTCTCTTCAAAAGAAGAGAAAGAGAGGAGAAGAGAAAAAGAGAGGAGAGGAAGGGAGGGGAGGAGAAGAGAGGAGAAGAGAGGAGAGGAGAGGAGAGGAGAGGAGAGGAGAGGAGAGGAGAGAAGAGAAGAGAAGAGAAGAGAAGAGAAGAGAAGAGAAGAGAAGAGAAGAGAAGAGAAGAGACAGAAGTTCATACTAAGAGTAGGTTAATGCTGTGACAGACCTGACCATGTTGTTAATGGAATCTGATTTGGGGAACTTTGGACTAGAAAAGATGTTGGATACTCTAAGTGGAGGTTAAAGAGCAATCCTATTAAGAGCATTGAAGACAATGATAAAGGGCTAATCTCAAGAAGTTTAAGAGGAACAAAATTTTAAGAACTGGTCTAGAAACAATTCTTTTAATATTGTGATATTTTGATATTTTGACAAAGAATGTGCAGATTTTTACCTTGTCCTAAAAATTCTTTCTCATATTAAATTGAAGAATTTTGGATCAATTGCATTGGCAGAGATTTAAAAAGACAGCATAGCATTGATTGGAAATCAGTCTGGGATTTCCTCAGAAAACTGGACATAGCACTACCTGAGGACCCAGTTGTACTATTCCTGGGCATATACCCAAAAGATGCTCCTACAAATAACAAGAACACATGCTTCACTATGTTCACAGCAGCCTTATTTATAATAACCAGAAGCTGGAAAGAACCCAGATGTCCATCAACACAGGAATGGATACAGAAAATGTGTACACAAGGGAGTACTACTCAGCTATTAAAAACAATGATTTCATGAAATTCTAAGGCAAATGGATGGATGTAGAAAATATTACGCTGAATGAAGTAAACCAGTCAAAAAAGACCACACATGGTATGAACTCGCTGATAAGTGAATATTAGCCCAAAAGCTCAGAATACCCAAGATACAATTCACAGACCACATGAAACTAAAGAAGAAAGAAAATTGAAGTGTGGATGCTTCAGTCCTTAGAATAGAGAACAAAGTGCAGGAGGTAGAGAGTGGGATGTGCTAGCAAAGAAGAGTGGAGGTGTAGGGGAAAATGGGGAAAGGACCACATATGGGAGGAGATAGGCCATGGAGATGTACAGAGGTCAGGAAATTGAACAGTGGTGTGTTACAATAGGGGATGGGAATCTAGGGGAAGCCACCTGAAGTCACAGATACCAGTAAACCAAGAGGCTTCCAGGACCCACTGGGATGAGATTAGCTGAAATACCCAACAAAGGGGAGGGAGAACCTGTAGTGACCATATCCAGACCATATCCAAAAGTTGGACAAGGTCACCATTTGGGGAATGGGGCCACCCACTCATCTACAAAATTTTAAACCAGAATTGCTCCTGTCTAAAATAAATATAGGAACAAAGTGTGGAGCAAAGACTCAAGCAAAGGCCATCCAGAGACTGCTCCACCTGGGGATCCATCCCACATGCAGACACCAAACCCAGACACTATTGCTGTTCTGTTGCCAAGAACTGGTTGAAGACAGAAGCTTTGATACAGCTGTCTCCTGAGAGGCTCTGAAGGAGCCTGACCAATACAGATGCAGATGCTCACAACCATCTGACTGAGCACAGGGACCACAATGAAGGACTTAGGGGAAGGACTGAAGATGCTGAAGAGGCCTTATCTAGCATCATTGTGAGGGAAGAAGTACTTGGTCCTGTGAAGGCTTGATGCCCCAGTGTAGAGGAATGCTAGGTTAGTGAACTTGGAGTGGGTAGGTGGGTGGAGAAGCACCCTCATAGAAGGTAACATAGGTGGGGATGGGACAGGATTTTGAGGAGAGGAAACCAGGAAAGGGGAAATAATTTGAAATATAAATAAAAAGAAAAAGGGAATAAAACTAGAAACCTTCACTTTTTGGTATCTCTTCAGGAAGTTTAACATTTTAGTTGAGATATTAAGAAAAAAAAAGTCCTTAAAGTTTTAGATTTTGAAACACACTCCTTATATTTTGTGTCTTTGTCCTGTTTATTTCACCTTTGTAGTTAATGCCATTTTGACTTCATACATGAGTAAAACCCAACAGGTATGACAAGGGTACTTAGACAGAATGCCCGTTTAGCTAACGTTTACACTTCATCAATTTGAAGAGAATGAAAATACATATAGTTAAAGTGGTCATTGAATATTAGGCTTTAAATACTTGTATCAATACAAACAATTTTGTTTTTTTTCTGTATATATGAGTTTATTTAGTGGTAGGGCTGATAAAATCAGAATTTGTCTGATTATTTGTAAGTACAGGATATTAGAAGTCTCTTATTTTGAAGATGTACCTCTCATGGTCATTTTATAGATGTTTAAACACAGCCCACAGATACCAGAGAGAAAATCATGAATAGAAGGGGATTTTCATGTGACAGATCTTACCACCTGTTTCCTTCAGATATCATTTAATTTTATTACTTGACTTATATGACAGAAGAAATATAAGATGCTTGGCTGAACATCTATTTTCTGCCATGAGGACAACACTGTGGAAAATGAACATACCTATTTATTAGTCATCTAGACACCTAAAAAATGAAGATGAAATGCGTAATAAGAAAACTGGGACCTTGACTTTGTTTGAAGTATTAGTGACATTATTGATAAAAGGAAAAAGAAACCAGTAAACATTAAAATCTTTGAAAATTCAGAATTTTCACCCAAATGCCTAAAAGTATTAGTTTCTATTTTATCCAATAGCAGTCAAGAAATACATTAAACTGAAAGGTGTGAGGATAAGTAGAGATAAAACTTGTAAGCATCTTATATCACTTTATGTTATGGTTACTTTCCTGCTATTGATGATGTGGTCTATTTCAACATCTGTTCAACTGAGTTAGACCTGTAACATGTTCATCAGCAGAGTATGGAAGAACGACAATATAGCTAGCTTCCAAGACTGGGCTTCTAGCTTCAATCTTGAAATAAGGCCAAGACATGATGCAAAGAAAAAACCCCAAATCCCTCAGGTGTTCCAGCCAAACCAACATTTATATGTATCAGTAATGTAAGCCAAATCAATTGAGGGTTTTTCCCAAAAACTCACAGGATATTTGAAATTAATAGATTATGATTGTTTCTAGTCCTTCTGAGAATTATTATGTTCTAGAAGTTAAATGAAACCTAGGCTCATTTGAGTCACTTTCTTGTATTTATTTTTGTATAACACTTTGGAAATATTAAAAAAATAAATGCATACTCCGCTAGATATATGACTTTGTCTTGTTTGTTTAATACTGCCTAATTAACAAACAGAAATAAAATCCAGATCCCCAAATCCTTCTTATCAGAGATAACATATCTTTTCTAAAATAAGAATTTTTCAGATCAATGCGTTTAATAATGTTTTGATTA
Source organism: Rhabdomys pumilio (assembly GCA_030674055.1). NCBI lineage: Eukaryota > Metazoa > Chordata > Mammalia > Rodentia > Muridae > Rhabdomys > Rhabdomys pumilio. The sequence goes on along the minus strand of JANHMN010000010.1, from coordinate 6,652,429 downwards.
TATCATTGTACTTGCAAATAATATAATTTTAGTAATATATTTTCTAGATTCTGTTATATATATATATATATATATATATATATATATATATATATAGTTCTAATTGGCTCATTTTCTAGGAAAATGTTAGACCTTCTTTAGCTATTTTTACAGTAATCTTATATCTTATTCTTACGTTTTTTTACTTCTACATCCTTAATTTTTCTTATCCAACAAAATATTGTTAAAACTATATTTAAAAAAGAATAATGAGTCAGAGTCTCACATGTCTCAGCTTGCTTTAAAAGCATTATGTACCTCAAGATGACCTTGGTTCTGGGATTAAGGACATGGTATACTATCTTTGGACTATGAAGTTCTTGGGATCAAAGACAATGCTCTATCAACGTTTTCAAACAGCATGACACAATAACCATAAGAATACCCAGTGATAGGCATAACTTTTCAGTAAATAATAGCTCTCTAAATAGACTTCACTTACTAAAAAAGAAGGAAATAATACCTGGTACTATAAAACTAGCTAAATATGTAGAGTTAGTGAAGTCATAGAACTTAGAGAAGAAAACCTACAACCATCACTTTACTAAATCAGCATAATCAATAACTACACTGTAAATATTTGTCCTTGAACCCATAGATAAGTATAGTTTTCATACTCCATCAATGATTCTTCTTTTTGCAACAGAGGGGTACCATTACAAAAACCCACAAGCAATCAATATACAATATTGTGGAGTGCGATGATAGCAGACATATTTGCAATACAGCGCTTGCACCCAAAACTTAGGGAATCATAGCAAAAGACAGGGTGGAAAGATTGTAATAATAAGATATTAGGCAGATGTCTGTGTAATTGTGTCTCCTAAGAATGGCAGAAGCTACACCCATACTCATATATTTTCACTAAAACTGCACCTTATTCATGAGCTCATCAAGAACAGTAATAGACATACAGAAAAGCAAAGATGAAAGGTCAGGTTCTGCCTCCCCTTGTGTTTTAAGTAATCTTTTCAGATATCAATAGTATAGCATCTTAAAAGTAGAAATGGCATTCATGTTCAGTAAGAGTATATATGTAATGAAACAATTAAGGTATATACTATAAATTAATAGATATAATGACAAAATATAAGATACTATGTTGTTAAACATATAGCGATGGAAAATATATTGAATAAGATAATATGTAGGGCTAATCTTGAAATGTAAAAAGCACTGCCTATTTAAAAGAAAGGGTAGCAGAGAAGCAAACATAAACAAATTAATGACATTTTTATTGTTCAAAGAATGAACAGAGTTTCTTATGAATTGATTCTAAGGGGGTGGTAAGTAGTGAAGACAAAACGCCCAGGTTAAGCAATTGATGGTATCTCATAAAGTTTTGTCATTAAAATAAGCCAAGTGAAATGAAAAACAGTATTTTAATTTTAGAAGATGGACCTGATGAGAAAATAAGATTAGTAACCAAATAAAACACAGAGACAAAAAGCAAATATGGTGTGGCATTGAAGTTGGTGTCATGTAGATGAATTTAACACAAACCTAGTCAACTGAATTGGCAATATTTATAGTTAGAGATTAACATGATCACTAATGAAATTTCTTTGTTAATACTTAGTCTTTTAATTATAATGTGCTTGTCCTCCATATGGCTGGCTTCCATCTACTGAACATGTGGAAATGAAATGACATTCCTTTCTTTCCTCCACTTCTCTTTCTTTTGGCAGTTATAAATGATTGTAGGTTGCTTGTCCTATTGGTTTTTGTTTTAATGTTATTTGTTTTTCTTATTTTTTTCCTTTGGGTTTCTTAAGACTGACTTTCCCTTTGTAGCCTTGTTTGTTTGGAACATGTTCTGTGGATCAGGCTGGCCTTGAAGATTGTTCAAGACTCTAAAATATCAAGATGAAGTAGGAATGCTGTTAGACCTCACTGAGATCCTCCTGCCTCTATGTCCTGAGTTCTGGGATTAAAGGAGTGCATCACTACACCTAAGCGTTTGTTTTATTTGTTTGTTCATTTGTTTGTTTTGCTTTGGGTTGTAGTTTTTCTATTAAACTCTAATAAAATTGACTTTAAGCTTCCATTTGAAAGCTTTTTAAAATTCTATTACTAATTAGACTAAGAAACCCAATAGGGGACCTCAGAGTATTCATTATATATGGCAACATTGTTGAGATTTTCCAGTTTCTAATAATATACTTTTTCTGATATTTTAGAATCTTCCACAACAGTAACTAAAGACACAAATTGAAAAATACACTGAAAAGAAAAAAAAAGAAAAAAAATCAATTAAAGAGAAATAGATGAGCGATAATACATGAAACGTTTATTTTAATTTTATTGAACTAATTACACAAAGAATAAATTTATTATGGAAATAGAAGAATTAAGCTACCTGTTATTCTAGAAAGAAATTAGAAGAAATAGGATGATCATTCAGCCAAAAACGATGCTTGAAACTGAAACCTGACAACCTGAGTTTGATTCTTGAAATTTACATAAAAAAATAGTCAAATATTGTGGCAAACATGTGCAAGCAATCTCTGTACTCTGAGTTAGCTTGGAACTGGATTAGAAGATTAATCCAGAGGTCCATTGATTAGGTAGCTGAGAGCAAAGAGCCCAGAAGAAATAAGAGAGGCACTGCTTACCTAATCAAAATAGGAAAAAGCCAACTACCCAAAATTTAATCTCTACAAATGTCCCTTGAGATAGTTATAAACACACAAATAAATTAATAAAATGAAAAAATTAGAGAGTAGCATATATGGGAAAAGTATAAGTAAATCTAAAATGAGCATGTACATAGTAAAATGTTTTATTTTACACATGTAAATACATATAAACATTAAATTTGAATATATATGATGCTTAAAGAAATAATATCATAATACATTTTGAAAGAAATAAAATACAAAGTGTGTGTAGGGGGAGAGGAAGAAAAGGAAGAATGAGAGAGAGAGAGAGAGAGAGAGAGAGAGAGAGAGAGAGAGAGAGAGGAGAGGAGAGGAGAGAGAAAGAGGGATGTGTGACAGTATTTAGTATTTTAGGACATCTGGGTAAATTTAAACATATACAAATCACATGGGAAATTACAAAACACTCAGCAAATAATGTTAGTAGTACTATGTATCAGCACTTAGAACAAATTAACCAGCATTATTGAAGATAGTATTGATACCTTCTGTTTTGTTTTTTTTTTCTGAATGCTATATTGAAGACAAATGTATGTTCTATTTTTTTTTCCAAGACAGGGTTTCTCTGTGTATCCCTGACTGTCCTGGAACTCACTCTGTAGACCAGGCTGGCCTCAAAGTCAGAAATCCACCTGCATCTGCCTCCCAAGTGCTGGGATTAAAGGGTATGTTCTATTAAAAAATTCAATCAGACTGGAAAGATGCCTCAGCAGTTAAAAGAACTGACTGTTCTTCCTGATGTCCTGAATTTAATTTCCAACAACCACATGGCAGTTCACAACTATCTATAATGAGATCCAATGCCAATTTCTGGTATGTCTGAAGACAGTGAATGTGTACTCACATACATAAAATAAATAGAATAAATTTTTTAAAAATTAAATTGTTGTAGAAGAAATTTAAAAAATATAGACAAAGAATAACAATAAGACAAAATTAAGAATTAAAAATGAAAGGCAAAAAATTTGACTGAGCAAAGGAAAACAAAATCTTGTTTACAAAAACAATCCAGGAAACATTTGTATAATTAGTACATTAAAAGAAACATAATGAGGGCATGGTTTATTGTATAAACATCATTCATTGAGAATATATTTGAGAACATATTTTTTCAAAGTCATATATGTTCTGTAAATAAGAAATAGCAAGTTGGTCCTATCCTGTGTAATCTGAGAACCTGAAATATCCAGGAAAAAGCACCTCAAATTCACAAACAGTGTGGGCTACATAGTGAATTCTAGGCGAGTTTACATTGTACATAAAGATTCTTTCTTGCTGGGCGGTGGTGGCTCACGCCTCTAATCCCAGCACTTGGGAGGCAGAGGCAGGCGGATTTCTGAGTTCGAGGTCAGCCTGGTCTACAGAGTGAGTTCCAGGACAACCAAGGCTATACAGAGAAACCCTGTCTCGAAAAAACCAAAAAACAAACAAACAACAAAAAAAGATTCTTTCTCAATAACATAATACATAAATAGATAAAAATAGATAGATAGATAGATAGATAGATAGATAGATGATAGATAGATAGATAGATAGATAGACAGATAATAGGTAATTGAGGGTGTTTCATATCATAGCAAAATTTTAGATATATTATGAAAACAATTTATATGCAATTATCCAAATTTATATTTTTTGTGAAATGAGTTCCTATAATCATTAAAAGTTTGAGAAGAATAAATTAAATATAATAATTGTTTAAATTATTTAAGGGTAGAAATAGGAGTAATGAGCAGTAGCTTATTATGAAATTCCCATGTATATAATTGAAAGAAAATTTAAATATCTAAATAATATTGCTGTTGTTATATGGTAGTATTAGAAATGAATAAAAAAAGAAATAACTCATAAATTGAGTGGTCTTAAACTCAGAATCTCCAAACTATTAGTTAATCTGTAGATAATATGACATTAGAACAAAAAATAAAAAAGAATAATTGTTAATTGTTTGTTATATTCTGGACAGTGTGAGCAGTGTAATATATTTGAATACCTAGTTGATTCTGCGGCACTGGACTTGAGGTCCTTTCATAAGTGTGACATATTGACACATTTGTCACTTAACATGAGCACATCCGAGTCTATTGTCATGTCAGCACTCATATCTCAGTCAGTTTGAATAACTTCTGATATTTAATTCATATTTATAATAATTTTAATGTTTGTATTATGTATTTAGTAACCCTATTTTAATACAGTGAGTATTAAAAAACAAATATTCATATTATCTCTATCGAAATATGATACATACTTAAGGAATTCTATTTGTTCATTTTTCCTGTGTATATTATTTTCTAAATAATATCAATAGTACTTTGTGAAACACTGAAAAGATCTTAAATGCCTTTAAATTGTTAAAAATTTAGATATAATTTAAGGTGCTGGTTGCATGCATTAAGTTCTTTGGTGCTGAGTATCTCTAAGTACATATACTATAGAATGTACTTCCTCATAATATTAGGAGTAGATATATATGCACATAACAACATTTAATGAAAGGGAGGCCATAAATCTGAAAGAGTGCTGGAGAAAAATATTGGAGAGTTCAGAGGGTGGAAAAGATAGGGAAATGATGTTATGATATGATAATCTCAAAAAATAAAAGACATAATAAAGTGTTGACTATAGCTTGTAGAGTAACTTTACATCAGTGATAAATGTGCTTTATATTATTAATGTGATGAGTAGATTTTAGTAAGTACACATTCTTCTAACTTCCACCTAATATCTCTAGATACATCCAATGATGTATCTAGATACATCCAATGTATCTTAAATAAATTATATTTAAGATACATCCAATGATGAATGTATCTTAAATATAATGTGATCTTGCCATTTTTAAAAGAGGGAAATTACCAAGGGTAGAATATTTTTTCATAGGTGATGCTGCTTTGATATTCTTTCAATACCCTGCAATTTAAATAATCAGTAAGATAAACAGAACAGAAATGACTTAAGCATACATTTAAGAGAGAGAAATGTTTTTAATCAGTGATGGCAAAATGCCAATAGAATCAGTGTAAATATTTTGAAAATAAATATCTAACAGTAATCAATTTACTTTTTATATGATTTTATACATAAAAATTATAGTAAAATTAATGTTTATATTCGACAATAGTGAGTTTTAAAATACTGCAATATTTAACTTGAAAGTGTTTGGTATCAGTACTTCTCTGTGTGAAAGCTGTTTCCATGACTTACTATATGCCCTGGGCAAATCTTTAATCTCTAATTGCTCCCCACTGTAATATAAAAGAAGATAACATCATCTACCTTCAAGAATTATTGTGAGGATAAAATTTGTTCAAAGATTTTAGGACAACAATTTTGTATAAGCCTATTTAGGATATAGAGAAAAAAAGTTTTGGATATTATAACATGAGAATAGTGACACCATTTTGTAGCCTTGAGAATTGGTTTCCAAGCGAATATGAGAAAATTAGAAAATAGAAATTGATAATATTCTGTGGTAAATAATATCCCATGGAAATTTAGTGATTCATAGCATGAAAATTCAAGTGGTTTATCCAAATTTGTGGTTCAGAAACAGTGTGCTTTTTAGTGTAGCATCTAAAGGAATCTGAAAACAAGTGTCTATGATGAAAGCAGACAGTCTGCCAAACAGCAGAAAACATAAATACATCCTCAGCAGACTTATTCTCTGGTGAGAGTTTGCATACACATCTTAAAACTACATGTATACTAAAGCTTACAACGTGGAGGAAATATTCCTAATAGCATCATAGATCACTGTTATTGTAGACTGACTAATTTGCAAACATAAACCATTTATTTGGCTCATGACTATAGAGTCTAGGTAGACATAAGAACAAGATAAGGTATCAAATAATGGCTGAGATTCTCATGGTGCAAGGGCAAAGAGAGGAAGTATTTTCATTTTCTTGCATGTTTCTCAGTCTCCTCTTCAAAGATTTAAAGTTTTTGTTCTACAGGGCTTTTCCTCCTTAGTGAAGTCTATTTCTGGATATCTAACCTTGTTTGCTGTTATCATATAAGGGCTACTTAATTTTGTAAGTTGATTTTATGACATGCTACTTAGTTGAACTCATTAACAATTTCTCAACATTGTCATGGTAACTCTGAATGGGTATCACAGTGAGATACCACTAAAGGTACAATAGTGACACTCATTATCTTGACAATAACTTACAGCTGTCAGGTTGATCTTAGGTTAGATTGGCAGGAGGAAAATCATTTGTGGTACTGGAAAACTACCTAACTATTTAGGTCTAGTGAGGTTATGCATATTACAAAAAAACTTGCTGCTGCCACTTTGCTACATGCAAATCATGTTCTAAATATTCATTCACATACCTGATACTGGACTATAGATAGTTGTTAGTTATGTGAGTACTGGATACTGAACCAGGATTCTCTACAAAAGCAGTGAGTGTACTTAATTGCTCAAGCCATCTCTCAGGATAAAACAAACCCACAGCTGTACATTTTTAACTGTCATTATAATTTTAGAAATTTACATTTATAGTATAACAATTCAGCATACTTACAATATATAATATTTAGTCTATTTTCATCTCCATATTGATGTAGGACAGTATGCATGTATTATTTGAATTAGTATATCAGTCACATCTGGTGGGCCTCCTGTTATTAATGTATATAAATGTAGCTCTATACCAAATTCCTCGATGCATGTACTTGCAAATTGTGGGTTAGAGTTTTCACTTACATATTTTGGAGTTTTAGGAAATTTAAATACATAGTCTATATAGGAATTGGACATACTTTCCTCATTCTATATTTTCTCAGTCTCACTTCTTTACATTATGACCCTTTTCAGACATAAATTTATCTCCTCCTCCTCCTCCTCCTCCTCTTCCTCCTCCTCCTCTTCTTCTTCTTTTTCTTCTTCTTCTTCTTCTTCTTCTTCTTCTTCTTCTTCTTCTTCTT
>JANHMN010000010.1:6539227-6644782 GCA_030674055.1 Rhabdomys pumilio | reverse complement strand
TTCTTCTTCTTCTTCTTCTTCTTCTTCTTCTTCTTCTTCTTCTTCTTCTTCTTCTTCTTCTTCTTCTTCTTCTTCTTCTAGAGATCTCACTCATTGCCCAAGAACACTGGTTTTAACACTTTTTTAAGCACTCTGGTATTTCCTTAATGTTAATTTGATTAAAGATCTCATTCATGGTTGATCTATTAAGGATGGATCTAATGGGGCATTTTAAGGATACTGAGGTCTAAATGTAGTTGTTGTATAACATCTGTTTAAGTTTTATCCCCTGTTAAAACAATAACACAAAATTGATATTAACTAAGACCCAGAAAAGAATAAATGATTTTTTAGCTATTTCTTCTTAGGACAAAATACTACAAGCAATTATCTAAAAGTTTGGAAAGGTTTATTTTGATTTATAGTTTCAAAGGTTTTATACCATGAAGAATGATGTCACTGCATATCATTCTATAGTGAGATAGATCTCTCGGTCTCTGCCTTTTTCCACTCCTCTTAGTCTCCCTCCCTCTGCCTCTTTCTCTCCCTCACCCTCTCCCTCTATCTCTCTCTCTCTCCTTCTCCCTTTCTGTCTCTATCTCTATATATTATTTACCTCAAATTATTTGGCAATTGGTAGGTTCATTGCATGGGGTATTCCATCAGCAGTTTAGTTCTGATAAAGACAGTATTACTTGGCTGGAACACAAACACACACACACACACACACACACACACACACACACATCAGAGAAATACAGAGAGAGAGAGAGAGAGAGAGAGAGAGAGAGAGAGAGAGAGAGAAAGAGAGAGAGAGAGAGAGAGAGGATGTGAATCAGTCAAAATAAAAAGTGTATTTCTCTCTAAGACAAGCTAACAATGAACTACTTCTAACCAGGCCCTACTTCCTAGTAGCCTATTCAGCTAAGAGATCATCTATTGAATATTAACCCATTGATGATTTTAATTCCTTCATAGTATAGTCATGTCTCAAGTTTAGGGACCATGACAACAAGATGAAAGAAGAAAATATGCATCATTTTTCTTGTATAATGAGCAGTAATGTGAATTTGAATGATTGAAGGGTTTTTGTTTAACAGAAATCATTCCACAGATATACTAATGGGAGAAAATATGTAAAGGAAAACTTGAAGATACAAATTCCAGCTGCTTAGGCTTTGTGGGTAACTCTAATATAGCAATAACTAGAAGAACAGCTTTGTTATTTTATGTACCATATTTTCTTTTTCTAAATTTGACAGTATTTTCTTTTGATTTGTTTGTTTCCCTTTGTTTTACACCCTTGAGCATATTAAAGAAAACTGTATCCATAACTCAATTGTATGAAGGCCATGGCTTTCTAAAGCAAAAATCTAATGTTATATTCCTTGTCCCATTCTTATCTGAAGTTATAAATCTCTCAAAATTCCTACACCAGAATCAGTAATTTTAAGTAAAAATGTCAAAGAGACTTTAAAAATTGTTAAATTTCAAATTTTCCACAATTTTTCATTATAAATGAGTCTGACCTTTACAGTAGCTATGCTGTGGTTACTGTTCATAATTATTTAATATTTTTATACATTTAAATATTAATAAAATTTTGCATCAAGGACTGAAGACAATCAGGATCTCTCTACTTTTTTTCCTCAGCAGCCTTGAATCTGGAGTGGGTCCAGCCACCCTTCACCATGGATGTTGCCTTGGAGACATTTTTATTCCTCCTGAGTGGAGTGTGAGCTGATAAACTTGCCATCACACTTTGCCAGCACTGAAACTGTTACCAAGGGATGATGAGATTTATCCAGAACCAGAGTGCTAGTCATTGACTACTTGGCTGAAAATTATGCTTCAGATGCCTGATTCTTAACCCAATTGGCTGTGTAACATCCCTTGAGAACATTGATGTTAAAAGATTCAGGCTGTTTCAATTTACTCTTTTAATTAAAACACAGAACTGGAGAAGAAACAAACGAAAGGGAGAGCACCAGACTTAAAATATCTTCTAGCTCTCTCTTAGTAATCCTCATTACAATTTTGCATTTAGGTTCAACGAACGTATCTCTGAATAACTGTTACTTTTTCATTTTCATTTTGTAATATGCCACCCTTACAGGTTCTGAATGGCCATAACACTCTCTTTACTCCACACAGGATCAGAAGAAGTGACAATAATTCCAGGCATTGACATGTAGAAAACACTACATATCCTGTTCCTTTATTATATTCCTGCATTTAGAGAGAGAAGCTGTAGATTAAAGAATCCATCAACAGCTCTTTTTATCGAGCACAGTCTTCAGAATCTATTAAACCCAGGCAGTAATTTAATAAGAAAATTAGAAAACTTACTTTATGATGATTATTTTGCTATATGAGGCAAACAACAGAACTCTCAGTGTCAAATGTGATTTATGCATTTCAAATCATATTCCTTTCCAAAGGAAATGTAAATCTATCCCAGCTTTAAAAGGGACTTTGAATTGTTCTATTTTTTTTCATTGTATCATCGAATGAAAAGAAGCCAATTCCATATTAGTCTTTAAATATAAACAAGACAAACATGTTCCTTAAAATCACATACCTTACAGTCTGTACATGTGGATAACAATAGAAAAAGAGTTACAAGAAATTAGAAGAGATACTGTTCAGAAATAAAAGCTTAGGAAACAGAGATTTCATGTTCAATGAGCTCAATATCTGACTTTGAAATTAGGGCAAAATGTGGTTTTCTATGCATTTTAAGCATAACAAAAATAAATTTGCTTAAAGAGGAGAGTGAAGCAATGCATCATAGGAAAAAATTAAATAAAATATGATAACCACAAGATGGTCTGCTCAGTTTTTTGCCAGGTCCAGGCACAGTAATAACACCTCTATCTTATAAGTATAATGTTCTCAGGCTGTGCCCCATTTTGGTCTCCAAGAAATAAATCTTTCTCATTTATAAATTACTGTGTATATGAATTTAAAGTACTCAGATCAGTCTTCTGTCCTATACCTGCCCAAATGCTGCAGCCCCTGAGCCTCGCAGGAGGTCTACTATAACCAAGGTCACAGGAAGTCCTCAGTAACCAGGGACACAGGAGGCCCATATAACCAGGGACACAGGATGCTACTCTAACCAGAGACACAAAAGGCCCATATTAACAAGAGTCAACACTGCTTGCCTCCAAGAAGACTACCTCTTACTCAGATCACAAAGTTCTACCTGTTTCCAAGGAGGCCAATTCCAGTCAGAAACACCCAGGCTAGCTTACATCTGAGAGAACAAGATGGCCAGAGACAAACGCAAGATTATAAGTGACAGAAATCAACTCAATTTGGAGCCATTAGAACCCAGTTCTCCTACCACAGCAAGCTCTGGCTACCCTAACACACATGAACAGCAGATAATAACTCAAACACTCATCTCATGAAGATGATAGAGGCCTTTAAAAAGGATATAAAGATTCCCTCAAAGAAATACAAGAAAACACGGGCAAACATGTAGAAGCCCTTAAAGAAGAAACAAATAAATCCCTTGAAATATAGAAAAACAGAATCAAACAGTAAAGAAATTGAACAAAACGGTCCAAGAACTAAAAAATGAAAATAGAAACAAAAAAGAGAACACAAAGGGAGGCAAACCTAGAGATGGATAATTTAAGAAAGAAATCGGGAGCTACAGAATACAAGAAATAGAAGAGAGAATCTCAGGCATAGAAGATACCATAGAAAATGTTGACATACCAGTCAAAGAAAATACAAAATATAAAAAGCTCCTAACCCAAAATATTCAGGAAATTTAGGACACAATGAAAAGATCAAGCCTAAGAATAATAGTAATAGAAGAGAGTGAAGAATCCCAGCTCAAAGGGCCAAACAAAAATCCTCAATTGAACCATGATGAAAACTTACCTAACTTAAAGAGATAGTTATAAATGTATAAGAAACCTACAGAACAACAAATAGTGTATCAGAAAAGAAAAATAATCATATAAATAATCAAAAAACTAAAAGCACAAAACAAAAAAAATATTAAAAGCTATATGTGATGTAGTCCAAGTAACATATGAAGGTAAACCTATCATAATTATAATAGACTTCCCATTAAAGATTCAAAAGCTTAAAGATCCTGGCTCCAGACCCTAAGTGAACACAAATGAAGCACAAGATACTACACCCAGAAAATCTCAATCATTAACAAAGTACACTACATAAACAAAGTCAAGGAAAAGAAAACCTATGATCATATCATTAGATGCTGAAAAAGCCTTCAACAAACACAGTACATATTTTTGTTAAAAGTCTTGGAGAAATCATGTACTCATGGCACATAGCTAAACATAATAAAAGCAATATATAGCAAACCAACAGTGGCATCAAATTAAATGAAAAAAAACTAGAACCAATCTCACTAAAATCTGCAACAAGGTTGCACACCCTCTCTCTATCCATTCTATATAGTACTTGAAGTTCTAGCTAGAGCAATTAGACAACAAAAGAATTTAAAGGGAATATAAATTAGAGAGGAAAAAGTCAAAGTATCACTATGTGCAGATGATAAGATAGCATACATATGTGATCCCCCAAAATCCACCAGAGAATTACTACACCTGATAAACAACATGATCAAAGTGGTAAGATATAAAATTAACTCAAACAAATCAGCAGGCTTACCTTATATAAATGATAAACAGGCTGAAAAAGAAATTAGGGAAACAACAACCTGCACAATAGCCACAAAAAGCATAAAATATCTTGGTGTAACTCTTATCAAGCAAGTAAAAGATTTCAATGACAACTTCAAATTGCTGAAAAAATGAAATTGAAGAAGACCTCAGAAGATGGAAAGATCTCCCATGCTAATGGATTGGTAGGATTAATGCAGTAAAAATGTCCATCTTACCAAAATCAATCTACAGATTCAATGCAACCCTCATCAAAATTTCAAAACAATTCTTCACAGACATGGAAAGAGCAATTCTCAACTTCACATGGAAAAAAAATCAGGATAGCCAAAACATTTCTCAATAATAAAAATACTTCTTTGGGAATCACCATCTCTGATCTCAACCTGAACGACAAAGAAATAATGTAAAAACCACATGTATTGGTACAGAGACAGACTGGTCAATCAATGTAATAGAATTGAAGACTCAGAAGTAAACCCATACACTTATGAATACTTGATATTTGACAAGGAATCCAAAAACATACAGCAGAAAAATAAAAGAGTATTCAGTAAATGGTACTGGTCTAATGATGGTTTGTACGTAGAAGAATGAAAATAGATTCATATTTATCACCTTGCACAAAGCTCCTGTCCAAGTGGATCAGTGACCTCAATATAAAACCAGACACAGAATCTAATAGAAGAGAAAGTGGGAAAGAGCCTCAAACTCATTGACACAGAAGGAAATTTCTTAGACAGAACTCCAATGGCTCAGGCTCTAAGATCAAGAATTGCTAAACAGGACCTCATGAAACTGAACAGTTTCTGTATGTCAAAAGACACAATCACTAGGAGAAATTACAATACCCATATTGGGAAAAGATCTTTACTAACCACCCTACATCCTAAAGAGGGATAATTTCCAAAATATATGAAGAACTCAAGAAGTTAACCACCAAAAATCCAAATAACACAGTTTAAAAATGGGGCACAGAGCTAAACAGATTTCAAAAGAGAAGAATCACGAATGGTCCAGAAGCAGTTGCAATTTTCAAAGTCCTTAGTCATCAGGGAAATACAAATCAAAATGACCAGAGTTTCCACCTCACCCCAACCAGAATGGTTAACATCAAAAACTCAAGTGACAGCACATGCGGGCCAGGATGTGGAAAAAGAGAAATACTCTGTTGAAATTGCAAACTTGTACAACCACTCTGGAAATCAATCTGATGATTCCTTATAAAATTGGAAATAGTTCTACCTAAAGACACAGCTATACCACTCTTTGGCATATACCCAAAGACACCCCACCATAACACAAAGTCTTGTGCTCCACCATGTTTATAGCAGCCTTATTTGTAATACACAGAAGCCGGATACAACCCAGATGTCCCTCAACTGAAAAATAGATATAGAAAATGTGGTTTATTTTTACAACAGAATACTATTCAGCTATTAAAAACAAGGACATCATGATGTTTGCAGGAACTAGAAAATATCATCTTGAGTGAGGTAGCTCAGACCCTAAAGGACATGGATGGCATGTATTCACTGATAAGTCGATATTAGCATAATCGAATTAGGGGGACCCTCTAGAAATTACCCGAAATCCAATAGGTGAGAGACTCCAAGTATTCATTGGGGGTGATCTCAACCAAAATTCCCAACAGTGGAAAAATCCCTTTCCCTTTAACTGGAAGAGTCCACCTCCAGCAGAGAGTCAGAACCTCAAGTTTATAGACTCAGTTACTAACCCACAGTTAAAATTCCTGACCCAGAATTGGTCCCATCTAAAAGAACTGCAGAGACAAAACTAGAAAAGAGACGGAAGGAAAAGCAGTCCAATGACTGGTCCAACTTTGAATATATCTCATGGGGAATAAACAAAGCCTATGACACCAATATTCGATGTTCTGCTTACAGATGGGAGCCTGGCATGGTGGTCATCTGAGAGCCCTAACAGTAGCTGACTGAGACAGAAGCGGATACTTACACCCAATCATTGGACTGCAGTCAGGGATCCCTGTGGTTGAATTAAGGTAAGGATTAAAGAAGCTGAAATGCAGAGTGACTCCCATAGGAAGACCAACAGTCTCAACTGATCCATACCCTAGGGAGCTCCTAGAGTCTGAGCTACCAAACTGTAGCATTCCTAGACTGGTCTGAAGTCCCTGGCACATATATAGGGTGAGGTTGGCCCTATCTGGGCTTAATGGGAGAAAAATGCTCAAGAGACAGGCCTGTTGAACACCCTCTCAGAGTCCAGAGGGAAGAGGAATGGGATGAGAAACTGTGTGAGGGAGGATAAAGGGGGGCAATGACTGGAATGTAAATAAATAAAATAATTTTAAAAACGAATTTAAGGGACTCCTACAGTACTTATGACATAGATTACAAATCTAGGCACAGACCCACTTCGGGTCAGTGCTAATTTTCAATTTAATTGAGTTAGAGAATCTTAGATAAAATATTGTTCTATTGTTATTAAAGAATTGCAATAAATGATTTAAAATCAGTAGCATATATTTTATGTCTTTTGGAAGATAAAACATTTAATACATAAGCACTATGGGTCAATGTATTAAACTAGTACTGGGTTCATGTTAAATATCAAGTATGAAATGTTATAATTTTGAAGTCATATAATTATGCCAGAATATTAAGATATATGATTATACACACAGACACATACACATACTTACATACACACAGAGAGAAATCATATTATAGAATAAGTAAAGAAAAAGCATCCTAAAGATCAGATTAAATTTAACATAGCATTTGTATTCATTTTAATCAGCTAATAACAAATTATTGGGGGTATATTACAAAGTTATTTGAATAAAGAACTTTACTATAAATAATTATTATACTAATAGATTATATTGTCAATGAAAAATAAAAAGAATACCAAAAATATTAAAATAGTAGTCACTAATCATAGATCAGAAGCACGCTACTCATGGAAAATACCTGATTTTCTCAGAGTGGCATGTAAATCTTACTGGAGAAAGCCCTGTCCTGGAATGTTGGATAGGGCAGTATTATTTGTACTGTTCTTCCTTTGTCAAAAAAGACCAGAAATCAACCTGTGAGGATACCAGGTAAAGGGGCTTCATGTTTGAGAATGCTGTTTGTTGTGTACAGGCAACAGCATGCTAAGATTCTGGGGAAGACCTAGAGGTTAGAGGAACTCTGATATAAAAGGTATAGCAGTGGGATGTGCTAGGCTGTACCTGGTAGCAAAGTTAACATGAGAAAATTGATGGAAATCAATAGACTACTACTAAACTGTATATAGAGGGGGCAAAGTTTTAGTGAATCAGTTGGCATTTCTTGTTGTTTCTGTTCCTTTCTCATCAAGGAACAGTACCTAAGGGGCTCACGGAGATATGAGTACATGTGTGAGCCACTTACTATGTATAAGCAGGGCTGAATTTAAAAGAAAAAACATCATATTCCTGCAGTACATCTTGGAACTTTCCCTAGACAGTTTCATGCCAGCTGATATAGCCAAAAATATTTAAAAGATCAAGTACCATTTTATTAGAGCATGCTGAATTTAGAGTATACATCAATGAAATGTATATCATTATAAACACAGTCTGTTTATAAAAATTTCATAATTTTCTTATTTTGTATAAAAATATTTTACACATTTTATACTAATATGAAATACACAGAAAGCCTCATGAATTGATAATCAACTAATATCATCAGGAATATATGAGTTAAGAAATCTGCTGAACTTTTGCTAATTGGAGGTTCAAAATAATAACTAAACTAATACCATTTTTTAAAAAATACTTAATTCATAAAATTGCCAAATAGCAACTGTTTAACTATACAAATATAATTGGCCAGATACCAACTGTTTAACTGTACAAACATTTTAAACATTTTCACTATATACTAAGATTTTTTTGTATTTTTTCTTTTTTATTGAAAATAAATTTCTCATACAGTACCCTCTAATTGTTATTTCTCCTCCTGACTTCATCCTAGTCTTTCTGAATCACCCAAATATGGACACATTTTTCTCTCATTAGAAAAGAAGTCAGATATTATGTACACACACACACACACACACACACACACACACACTTTTAATTCAATAGTTGACTTCTATTCACTACTTTTCAGCCTCCACAAAAATAATTTTCCAGAGGCTTTATGATGAGCTCATTTACTAAGTCATCTCTTATCATTCCAGGCCACTTAATATTATTTAAAGACAGAGAAAAGGAGGTGGCTCATACCTAAGTAATAGGCTGGATTGCAGAGTTGTAGGAAAACACTACATATGTCATCTTTGACAAAGTGAGGTGATAAGGATAATTTTCCACTAAGTTCTGAATGTAGATATGTATCACCAGGACAGTTCCTTGCCAGCAGAAGTGACAGAGCAATAGTATCAGGAACACATCCAATATGAGAAGAAAAGAGTTGCCAATGAGTTTCACATCCCTTGATTTAAAAAAAGAAAGTTGAGTAGCTTCACACAAATTTACTGAAAGAAGGTTAAAAAATAGCAGTGTTCTTAAAATTTCTACATTCTTGAAAAGTATTTCATAGTAAAATTGTGCTGAAGTAGTGTAAACATTAAGACTGGCTTACTTAGGCTCCTTGCAGTCTGCTCCAGTGCTCTGAGCAGATCTTGGGTGCCAGCTCTGCACCCAATCCTAAAACACCAAGAGGAAGCTAGACACCCAGGAGCTCTAACATACCCAGGAACACAGTATAATAAGACCATAGGATCTTAGGAGCTTGGTCAAACCCAGATTTCAGGACTCCAGAGGCAACCTGACTCCCAAGAGCTCTTACACCCAGGATCATAGAGACAGCTGGATTCTGAGGAGTTCTGACACAACCAAGATAACAGGAAACACAGGCTCCAGTAAGAGACAGTGAGTGCAGGTAGCACTAGAGTTAACCAGATGGCAAAAGGCAAGTGCGAGAACATAAGCAACAGAAACTAAGGTTACTTGGCAGCATCAAAACCAGGTTCTCCCACAATAGCAAGCTCTGGACACCCCATCACACCAGAAAAGAAAGATTCAGATTTAAAGTCACTTCTCATGATGATTATAAAGAATTTTAAGAAAGACATAAATAATTCCCTTAAAGAAATACAGGAGAACACAGGTAAACAGATAGAAGTCTTTAAAGAGGAAATACAAAATTCCCTTAAAGAATTTCAAGAAAACACAACCAAACGGATGAAGAAGTTAAAGAAAACAATTTTGGACTTAAAAATGGAAGTAGAAATGATAAAGAGAAATCACAAAGGAACACTATGCTGGAGATAGAAAACCTAGAAAAGATATCAGGAGTCATAGATGCAAGCATCACCAACAGAATACAAGAGATAGAAGAGATAATCTCAAGTACCAAAGAAACCATAAGACAATGACACAACAAACAAAGAAAATGCAAAATGTAAAAAGTTCATAACCCAAAACATCCAGGAAATCCGGGATACAATGAGAAGACCAAACCTAAAGATAATAGGAATAGAAGAGAGTAAAGATTCCCAACTTGAAGGGCCAGTAAATATATTCAACAAAATTATAGAAGAAAACTTCCCTAACCTGAAAAAGAGGTAACTATGAACATACAAGAAGCCTACAAAATTCCAAATAGACTAGACCAGAAAAGAAATTCCTCCCATCACATAATAATCACAACACAGAATGCACAAAACAAAAAAAGAATATTAAAAGCAGTAAGGGTAAATAGGCCAAGTAACATATAAAGGCAGACCTATCAGAATTACACCAGGCTTCTCACCAGAGACTATAAAAGCCAGAAGATTCTGGACAGATGTGATACAGACCCTAAGAGAACACAAATGCCAGCCTAGGCTACTATACCCAACAAATCTCTCAATTACCATAGATGTAGAAACCAAGATATTCCATGACAAAACCAAATTTACACAATATTTTTTCACAAATTCAGACCTACATAGGATGATCAAGGGAAAACTCCAACACAAGGAAGGAAATTACACTCTAGAAAAAGCAAGAAAGTAATCTTTCAAAAAATGCCCCCCCCCAAAAAAAAGGATAACCAAACAAACATAATTCTACCTCTAATAACAAAAATAAGAGGAAGCAACAATCACTTTTTATTAATATTTATTAACATCAATGGACACAATTCCTCAATAAAAAAAGACATAGACTAACAGACTGGATATATAAACAGGACCCAGGATTTTGCTGCACTCAGGAAACTGCACTTCAGTAACAAAGAGAAACACTATCTCATAGTAAAAGGCTGGAAAACAATTTGCCAAGCAAATAGTCCCAAGAAAGAAGCTGGAGTAGCCATTCTAATATTGAATAAAATCGACTTTCAACCAAATGTTACAAAAAATATGAGAAAGGATACTTCATACTCATCAAAGGAAAAATCTACCAACATAAACTCTCAATTCTGAACATCTATGCTCCAAATGCAAGGGTACCCACATTTATAAAAGAAACTTTACTAAACCTCAAAGTACCCATTGCAACTCACACACTAATAGTGGGAGTCTTCAACACCCCATTCTCATTAATGGACAGATCATGGAAACTGAAACTAAACAGAGACACAGTGAAACTAAGAGAAGTTATGAACCAAATAATTTAAACAGATACCTAGAGAACAATTCATCCAAAAAATAAATAAATAAATAAATAAAAGAACATACCTTCTTGTAGGCACCTCATGGTACCTTCTCCAAAACTGACCATATAAGTGATCACAAAACAGACCTCAACAGATACAAGAAGACTGAAATCTTCCCATGCATCCTATTAGATCACCATGGACTAAGGATGCTCTTCAATAACAACAAAATCAATGAAGAGTCCACATGTGAGAACTGAACAATGTTCTACTCAATGATAACTTGGTCAAGAAAGTAATAAAGAAATTAAAGACTTTAGAGAATTTAATGAAAATGAAGGCACATCATACCAAAACTTGTGGGTTTTGAAAGAAGGGCTAAGAGGAAAACTCATAGTTCTAAGAGCCTACAAAAAGAAACTGGAGAGAGCACACACTAGGGGCTTGACAACACACCTGAAAGCTCTAGAGCAAAATGAAGCAAAATCACCCAAGTGGAGTAGGCAGGAAACAATCAAACTTACGGTTGAAATCAGCCAAGTCGAAATAAAAAGAAATATACAAAGAATCAACAAAACCAGGAGATTTTGTTTGGTTGTTTTTTTTTTTTATTAGAAAATCAACAAGATACATAAACCCTTAGCCTGACTAACCAGAGGGCACAAGGACATTATCCAAATTATTAAAATCAGAACCTAAAAAGGGAGACATAACAACAACAACCAAGGAAATTAAAAAAATCATCACATCTTACTATAAAAGCTTATACTTAACAAAACTGAAAAAATCAGGATGAAGTGGACAATATTCTAGACATATTCCAGGTCCCAGAGTTAAATTAGAATCAGATAAACCATCTATACAGTCCCATAATTCCTAAAGAAATAGACACAGTCATTAAAAGTCTTCAAACCAAAAAAAGCCCAGGACCAGATGGTTTTAGTGCAGAATTCTACCACATCTTCAAAGAAGAACTAATACCAATGCTCTTTAAACTATTCCACAAAACAGAAACAAAAGAACACTACCCTATTTATTATATGAAGCAACAATTATGCTCAAACCTAAACCTCACAAAGACCCAACAAAGAAAGAGAACTTCAGACCAATCTCCCTTATGAATATCGATGCAAAAATACTCAAAAAATTCTGGCAAAACAAATCCAAGAACACATCAAAACAATCATCCACCATGATCAAATAGGCTCTATCTCAGGAATGCAGGGATGGTTCGATATTCGGAAATCCATCAATGTAATCCACTATAAAAACAAACTCAAAGAAAAAAAAAAAAACACATGATCATCTCACTAGATGCTGACAAAGCCTTTGACAAAATTCAACACCCCTTCATGGTAAAAGTCTTGGAAAGAACAGGAATTCAAGGCTCCTCCCTAGACACAGTAAAAGCAATACACAGCAAACCAGTAGCCAACATGAAACTAAATGGAAAGAAGCTTGGAGATGTAGAAAGCCATGGTGAGCAGTGACAGCATTCACCATTACAAGATGGCGTTGGCACCTGACGCTGCCGTGGGTAAACAAGTAAATTGCTCATGTGCAAGTGGTGAAAGCACGCCAAGTCACCGCCCAGCCTGGGGCATCATACGGGGTTTTGAGCAAGCAGCCAATGAGATAGGTCCACCCCACCCTAGGGTGTATATAAAGCAGCGCCATCTTGGGTCTCTCTCTCTTCCTCCTTTCATAGCAATAAAAGCTTGCTGCAGAAGGATCCTGGTGCCCGCGTGTGTTCTTGCCTGCGAGATGATTGCGCGGGGCACATGGAGCAATACCACTAAAATCAGGGAGTAGACAAGGCTGCCAAGTCTCTCCCTACCTTAAATATAGTTCTTGAAGTCCTAACCAGACCTATGAGACAGCAAAAAAGTCAAAGGAATACAACTGGAAAGGAAAACAGAAAATATCACTATTTTCAGATGATATGATAGTATACTTAGGTGACCCCAAAATTTCCTCCGGATAACTACTAAAACTGATAAAAAAAAAAAAAATCAGCAATATGGTTGGATATAAAATTAACTCAAACCAATCAGTAGTCTTTCTCAGTTTAAACCAATCACTTTATCCTTTCTTGCAAGATAAACAAGCTGAGAAAGAAATTAGGGGAATGATGCCCTTCACAATAATCACAAATAAAATAAAATACCATGGTGTAAATATAATCAACCAAGAGAGAGATATGTAAGAAAAAACATCAAGTCCCTGAAGAAAGAAATTGAAGAAGATCTCAGAAGACGGAAAGATCTCCCATGCTCACGGATTGGCTAGATTAATATAGTAAATATGATTATCTTGCTGAAAGCAATCTATAGATTCAATGCAATCCCCATCAAAATACAAACTCAATTCTTCATAGAGTTAAAAAGAGCAATTTGCAGATTCAGTTGAAATAACAAAAACCTAAGGATACAGAAAACTATTCTCAACAATAAAAGAACGTCTGGGGGAATCACCATTCCTGTCCTAAAGCTGGACTATAAAGCAATAGTGATAAAAACAGCATGATACTGGTACAGAAACAGGTATGAAGATAATGGAATTGAATTGAAGACCCAGAAATGAACCCACATACCTATGGTCACTTAGTCTTTGACAAAGGAGCTAAAACTGTCCAGTGGAAAAGGGACAGCATTTTCAACAAATGGTGCTGGTTCACCTGGAGGTCAGCATGTAGAAGAATGCAAATGAGACCTCATAAAATTGCAAAGCTTCTGTAAGGCAAAGGACACTGTCAACGGGACATAATGGCAACCAACAGACTGAGCAAAGATCTATACCAATCCTACATCCAATAGTTATATATGTATAATTGTTATATACACAATTGTTACATGCATGTGTATACATATACATATATATATCATAACCAATAAATTAAATGGTATTATTAATATACAAATCAAAACAACATATAAGCAGTTTCTTTTAAGCCAGTGAATAATATTTAGAATCATAACCTTGAACACAGGAGGGATGTTTATAAGTGATAATATGGTAAGACTAAATATAAAATTGTAATGCACAGAGACATCAGATATAGTAAAGATGAAATATTTCAATACAGAATTTCACCAAAATAAAAAGTAATAATTAAAAAAAACACTTTAAAAAGTATCAAAGCAAATGATTTTGTAATATCTTTATCCTCAAGATCAATGTCTTTTTTTGAATTTTTGTAAATAATGTTAATCACGGCATTTTGGTATATATTTTCTTTAAAAAAATTATAAAAAATGAGAAAAATAAATAAATATTTTTATCAAAACTTGGTTGCCTAGTATTTTCCAAAAGTAGTATTCTTTATAATGAAATCAAACCTATGACTAGGTTTTGCTAATGATTTATTTTGGGATCTCTGCTTCAGGAAAGTCTCTACGCTCCATTAGCAGAGGCCAATTTACTCACCTGCCAGACTGTTCAGTACAGTGGGTGTTTATAGTGACAGCTTCGAGAGTATAATCAAGAAGACCTATTGGTTTATTTCTCCAGAAGCTGTGATCACAAATTGTATGCTTTTTACTTACTATCACAGTATTCAATGGTGAGTCTCTAATGCAAGAGATATGTGACAAACATAGATAAATCCATCAAGTTAAACTATGAAACCAAGAGTTCTTTCATCTGGCTCCTTATTTTAAATGGAAAGTGAAATGACTTTATGATCACTTTATGAACACAGTTGTTAATATTATATGAAACCTTTAAGAAATAATGATCAAAGAACTATATTTAATTTAGATTTATGATTCAACTCAGAAAACTAATTAATTAGAATTTATAGAGTAGTGAGAATTAAGGAATTTTAATTTCTTTACTTTTTAACAGTTATTTTATTTATTTACATTATATATGTTGTCCCCTTCTTGGTCCCCCCTCCACCTCCCCTCTAAGAGATTGCGCTTCCACCCACCCACACACTCCCACCTTACCTCTCTAGCATCTCCCCTCTCTGGGGCATCAAGTCTCTACTGGACCAAACACATCCTTTCCCACTGAGGGCAGACAAGGCAGTCCTCTACTTCGTATGTAGCGGGAACCAGGGAACAGCCCACATATGCTCTTTGGTTGGTGGCTTAGACCCTTGGAGCTCTGAGCCTTCCAGTTAATTGATACTGCTGTTCTTCCTATGGGGGTTGTCATCCCCTTCAGCTCCTTCAGCCTTTTCCATAACTCTTCCTTTGGAGTTCCTGGTGTCAGTCCAATGGTCAGCTGTATCTGCATTTGTTCTTGTCAGGTGCTGGCAGAGCCTCTGAGAGGGTATAGCCATATCAGGCTCCTCCTGTCTGTAAGTACATCTTGCCATCAGCAATAGTGTTGTGTTTTACTGTCTGCAGATGGAATGGATCACAAAGTGGGGCAGTCTCTGGTGGCCTTTCCTTCAGCCTCTACTCCATTTTTGTACCTGCATTTCCTTTAGACAGGAACAGTTCTGGGTCAAAAATTGAGATGGATGAGTGGCCCCATCACTGATCTTGGGGCCATGTCTATCTACTGGAGGTAGGCTCATCAAGTTCCATCTCCCCCTGTTGGGCATTTTGCTAATGTCATCCCTACTGGGTCCAGGGAGCCTCTCACATCCCTGGTGTCTGGGACTTTGTTTTTGTGTAAACCCCAGGTGTGGGATCTGGACCTGCTTCAGATTGTCCACAGCAGCTAACTGAGATTTGTTCTATCAGACACATGGTTTTACCAGCTGCAGATAGTTTCTTTGATTATGTGACAGATGGATTCTCGGGACTTTTCAGAGGGTATATAAATGCGAAGACCTGTTAAATTTGTTTGGTGGGTTGTTGACTGGTTGTTGGCTTTTGTTGATCTAAGTTGTTAGTCACTTTGTTAAGTAGTCATTCACAAAAAAGAAACAAGATGATTAAAGTATATATCCTGATGGAGATAATCAAACTTGTCCCAAAAATTCAGTTCCCCTAATCAGCAGGAAGTGGTCTAATGATAGCATCGCTTCTTTTCTGACCCCTAACTTGATGCACTGACTTCTTTCCTTTCATCTCTATCATTTTTCTCTCCTATCTAGTATTAGGATGTTGAAAGGGAGAACATAGAAGAACACACAAAGTTGCAAAAAACTCATCTTGTGTGAACACTATCATAGACATTGACAATAATACAAATAAGCTAAAATCTTTAACTAAACTCACATTGGATATAATCCACTTGCATATGTTGTGGACCAGGAGTCACTCCACAAACCACAGAAACACCAATCTTAGTCAGACAGGGATGGTTTATTGAACACATACCCTAAGACCAATTGATCAGGGCCATAGCTCAGAATTCAGTGCTGAGGCTACGCTCCCAATCATTTTTCCCTGTCAGCTTATAAAGGCTGAAAAAAAACCACAGTGAGTTGATAAGCAGGTGCAGGAAGTCCTGTCCAATGGTTAGCTCTGTCTCAAGACATTTTAGATATAAAAGTGTTTAACAGTTCATATTGACCTTTAATTTGATTTGTCTTATGTAAAGCCTTGTGGAATTTCTTAAGACTAATACACTTCACACAGAACATAACAGGATATGTGATCACCTTGACCTCGCTTTGAGTCAAGTTATTTTTCTCTGTCAATGACTGGCAGCCATATTACAGCAACAATATGAAATAGTTGGCATCCATGGAACAAAATGGCTATAGCTATGCTGGGAGGGAGAAGGGGCAGAACTCAACAGTATACTTCCTGCTCCTAAAATAAATCAGCCTGCTCTGGGAAAATTGTCCAGAGAGTGATCCATTGTGATTGGATTACATGGTATCACTGTTTCTTGTTTGTTGTTTCTTGCTTCTTGCATCAAAGATGAAAGATTACAGGAATTCTCAAAAGAGAAATCAAACATTAAGTTTGGTAATTAATGTCAACCTACATTTAGTTTGTAATGAAACATCAACAAATAATCCATCATAGTCAATATCCTATTTCATATATGAACCCCTTTCACACTTTTTCATTTCTACTGTTATTTTTGTATATTAAATGCACAAAATGAATAATTTTGATGCAACATGTTCATACATGTATATAGTATAATTTTGTCACATTTCATTTTACCTATTTATGTTTCTCTTTCCCTCTGATTTAATTATTACACATAAAGAGTAGTCATTTTTTACTTTTTATGTCTTCTAAAGTCTACAATCTGTTTATGACACAAAGCTTGTGTTCCATTACTTTCTGAGTCTTTCATATTTTCTTCTTAACATGCTGATCTCTAGATCCATCTAATTTTCTGCAAAAAAAAAAAAAAATTCTTTATTCTACCTTATGCCTGAATGTGTGTATAAAGAAACGTCCTACTCAACTCATTATGCACCAAAGACTATGTGATGAGAGTGAAACAGAATCAATTATGTTTTCTCTTTCAAAATAGTATATGGGAATAAACAATAGAAAAAGGACTCATGTTGGTTGTACATTTAATATTTTTCAAATGTTAGCCAGCATGGGTCACTCCTAGGTAAGGTTAAGAATTACCTTTCTTTCTATATCACCTTTCATAAACAGATGAAAAGAAAACCCTTGAAATGGAAAACTAAACTAAAATCATATACATATCAATCTAATATATGAAGTTAAATTTAGTCACATTTTACATACTAGTATAGATTTAGTCTTTACTTCTGCCATCTGAGTATGAAATGGACAAGGATAAAAATAAAAATATAATCATATAAATGCATATTAAGCAAGGTACCTGTATTATCCAGGGTTCACTTGAATAATAATGCTTACAGAAAGAATCATTCCATGCATAGGAAGAGATTTATTAGAATGACTTACTAGCTATGGTCCAGTGAATTCAGTTGATTGTCATGAATGAAAAAATCTTGGAATCTATTAGTTGCATGCTCCAGGAAGCTAGGTATCTTAGCTTCTTTATTATATATATATGCAGAAATCACAAAGAAGTAGACTCTAACACTAATAAAGAAATATGCTAGTTATCAAAGCAATAGCAAGCAGGCAAAGAACAAAAGCTTTCTTCTCCTATATTTTGATATATACTTCTAAAAGAAGGTGTGGCCCAGATTATAGGTGGGTTTTCCCAGTTTTTAAGGTCTGGATTAAAGTTGTGTTTCTCTACTGCAAACAATAGTGCATCTTCTTAATTCAAATTAAGCAAAAACCACTCATAGATGTGACTTTTATTGGGAAGAGTTGGCAAGTTGACTAACATTCACTGTGAATTGAACAAATTATATGACAATTTTGCTAATTGTTAATTTATGATGAATGACAATGTTAAGGCTGAAATATTAAAATATTAGAAAAAATTAAGTAAATTCTTACATATATCACAGAAATTGATTATATAGGAAACATGAAAGATATGCAAAATAGAAATAAATAATTTAATGTATATATTTTCAATTCTTAGATAACAAAATTATATTAAAAGGAGAGTAATTCATTACAGTTTAAAAAATGCATCCTGTTTCAACTTCTTAGAAAAATAGTAAGTAACTCTATACACTGTTTTTGTATAATACCAGGGTACATGGAATAAAATGAACAAAGAGCCCTTTTGTAGGATCTAACTGGAAATATGTGAACTGTACCTATTTCCAAGCAGAGAATCTGTATTATCTGATTAGAAATACTTAGTATGGCAGGATTTCTCAAAGATTTAATAAATTTATATAAAAGTAACAAAATCAAAATCGGTACATCTGATATGAAACTGATAATTCATAGCGAGAGCATATTTTGTATGATGAGTAGGAAATGCTATAAGTGTACCTTGCAAAACTGCTTAGACTCTTCAGTATTACCTGAGAATCATGGCTTCAGAAAGGTGAGCAGAACAGGAAGAAAGAGAGAGAAAAAGAGAAAATGAACATTACTGCAGAGACTAAAGATTTTCATGAACATAAAAATCTGATTGTGGATAATCAGCTGTTAACACTCCTGAAGATAGACGCCATCCCACAACTCCAGTAGAAGTCCCTTGTCTTACCATTGGTCAGGCCAGAACTCCAAGCAGGCTGCTTAACAACAGACCACCCCCATTTTCTAAGTACCTTCCCACCTCATCACCAATCAATGTTCCCTTCCTCATCACCACATCATAGCCTGCAACTCTAGAGGTGCCAACCTGCTGGGCCAAAGGACAAGTCTTACAAAAAAAACCAGCAGGCAGCCCAACTACCCCTGCACCTGCTCCATTCAGTGCCTGCCCAGCCTACCCTAAATCACTCCACCTTCTCTATCACAGTATCTCAGGCCTCACCTCCTGCAGTGGATCCTGATATGGACCAGAGGCTACAATGGTCACAAGAACTATAGCCCCAACCATCGACTCAATCACGGACTACTTTATCAGGAAAGGTAACAGAAGCCTGTCACATAGCCTCAAGTACTTTCATAGAGTGAATTCAAAATTTGAAAAAATACCATATGATGTCCTAAAACACATAAAAGGACTTGGAATATGCATTTATCTGTTATTCTGATACAGTAAGAGAGAAAATCCTGATGTAAATCGTTCATTGTCAAGAACATTAAAGAATTTGGACTATATTTTACAAGTCAAGTGGTCCAGGCATACAGTATTAAAGTTATTAAATAATATAGAGTTTATCTAAATAACCCATACATATACAGTATAAGAATTTTTTTAAAGACTGTAAAATTACTATATCAAAAGCTAAAATTACCTTTTCTTGCTCTTTATTTTGGTGAAATTAACAAATATTTAAAATATGTGGCAAAAACAACATGTTTGCAAAAAGACAAACAACTTCCCACACCTTCACTAAATTCTTTTAGGGAAATTTCTACTTGTTTATACATGTCTTATTTATCTTTCTGTCATATACTAATTTTTGAAAATGTTAATCTATAAGTCATATTATTTTGCAGTTGTAAACAAAAATTATAGATTTTCAATATTCTATGATTAGGAGCAAAATAAATATGTTGTGATGCTCACAAATTCTACAAATATTCAAAATCGACTGAATGTTTTTTTCTATCCTGAAATAAACATGCAATAAATTATTTTCACGAAATATACAAAATCTACTATCATTAAAAACTACATATAAAAATATGTGCTATAATTAAGAACAGATTTCTCCTTGGTAGCATCTTCATTAAGGTGTGCATACTGTGTCTTTTTATCCTATAAGGTTTATTGCTGTCAGAAAGACTGAGCCCTGGAAGAGTGTTTTATTTTTCCTTCTATGAATGTTTACTACCTCATTATACATCAAGGACACATCACTCCTAGTCTGTCGAACTATATTCTACATCAGTAGAAGAAAATCCATTAGTCATGAGAATTTGTGTTAAATGATCCATTATATAGTTGACACCACCAGGCCTATTATCAGTTAGGTTTCCCGTGAAGAAAACTAAACTAGACCTATTATTGTATTTAAACATAAAACCAAATTATGAGTCACCAATCTGTGACTCAGTTGGTTGGTTCCATGTCAACTCTTGTTTGTAATTGAATCTGTCTAAATGGATGATCCAGGCTATTCCAATATCAGTTAGCATAGTAGCAGTGACCTGGTAACATCCACATTCACTCTCTTTAAGACTAAGCTTCAACTTCTCTACTTGATTAATAGATCTCCAAAGCAAACAGGAGAACATACCCAAAGATGAAACACATAATTAATGTCACCCTACATCATATTGCTAATGCCCTGTTTGACCAAGCAAAGGACTAACTGCCCTTAATTCAGTAGGAGGTACATTGCCAAATGGCACATGCTAGAGGAGAGAAAATACTTCTAATTAAAATTGATCTTTTATCATACCATCTAACATGGAAATAGAAGACGTTTTAATTGATTTGGTTTTGGAAATTACTTCTGAAACTTGGAGAGTTCCTTTAAAAGCTAGAAAAACCCAACCGATCAAGACCCCAGTAATTGATCTAAGATATGCTGAGGACTCCCAGGGAGCAGCTGGCTAGGAAATTCAAGCTGGTGTTAAACAGATCTGATGATTTTCGAGCAAGGTGGCTATGTTGCTATGATTTTGGTTATGTATGTACCAGTAGAAATCTGAGACAAATTCTTTATATACATGTAAATAATATATATATATAATATATATATTTTTATAATATATATTATATATTATATATGTGTGTGTGTGTGTATGTATGTATATGTGTATATGTATGTATGTGTGTATGTGTGTATGTGACTGAATTGCTCTGCTTGTATTCAAATTAACTGTGGAGACCTGTTTTAATTTTATGCCACCTTTTCATTCTCTGCTCTGGTATCAAGTGTACTGCATCATTCCTGAAGGAACAACTGAGTTGAATCAGACAGACAGATTTCAGAAAGAACTAGAAAGGGTAGGTTTATTCAGCAGTAAGCCTCCAAGATGACAATTATATCAGTCAAATAAAAGTAATTTTCAGACAAAACACACAAACCTCCCACAAAATCAACAATGAGTAACCCAAAACAAATGATCCAGTAAATAAGAATGCACTTGCACATATACAAATATATAAAATTTTAATTATCTTTACTTTTTTACATACAAAAATTAAGTATATATATATTTAAACTTTCTAAATTACATTTTGTGTGTACTTTAACACATTTATTGATTCCTTCTTGATTATGTTTTACTATTCATTATTAGTTTGCTGAAGTCCTACTTGTCAATTGTTGGCCTTGTTTCTTGGTTAAGTAGAATCCTATCCAGGAAGTCCTTTCATAGACCCATATCTTACACTCTACTGTACTTCTCCTAGTTCTACCAGTTTCAGCATTTCAGGTTTACATCTTTGTTCTATTTATAGTCAGCTTTCATATAAGGTGATATATATATATATATATATATATATATATATATATATATATATATAATTTTCAGTTTTCTGTATGTAGACAGCTAGTTTTTCCAGCAGTATTTGTTAATGATACATTCTTTTCTCCAGCTAATACTTTTATATTCCTTAACAAATATTAAATAGCAGAAGTTACGTCTACTCAAGCCTGGGTCTTTAATTGGGTTTTGTTGATCTTCATATATGTTCTGTACTTTTGCTTTGTTGTTTGTCTTAGTATAGGTATGAAATATCGCTTATGATATAGAAAAATAATTCATCTTCCGTTTTTCTTTGTATTCAGGATTATTTCTGACTCTCTGGGTTGTATTGATTTTGGGGGCTCCTTATAAATTTTATGATAGTTATTTTCTATTTTTGTGAACAATGAGATGGAAATTTTAATTGGGATTACATTAACTCCCTAAATTACCTTTAGTAGAATTGTCATTCTTTATAGTATTAACTATATCTGTCCATGAACATGGAATATCTTTACAATTTTAATGCCTTTAAATCTTTCTGAAAAGTTTAAAGTTTTTATTGTAGAAGTCCTTCCCTCCCTTACTTAAGTTTACTCTTAAATATTTTATTATTTCTAAGTGCATTGTCAATGGGAATGTGCCTATGATATCTTTATTTGTATATTTATTGGTAGTGTGTTGAAAAAGCTATTTGATTTGGTTCTGAATGCTGACTCATTGCAGAATTCATTTAAAAAAAATACAGGTTATATATTAAATTATGTATATATGTTTATTATTTTCCACAGTTAATTTATATAGTTTCATTATAACTATCAGTCTGCATTATACAATTATTTACTCTTTTTATTAGTTAGTAATTGTAGCTTTTGTGAACTTCTATTCTTATATAAAAACTAAGTTTTTCTATGTATTCACAACTTTCATAATTTAATGCAATATTTGGGATACTATTGTTGAAATACGTCTCTGTAATTTTTAATGTTTAATCATCCATGTGTAAGCTAATGCAACATGTGTTGTGTTTAGAAATTAAGCAGGAGAATAAAGTTGCTTTTATTTCTGTGAATTAGAATCTCACTATTTTTGGTTAGAACAAAGAATATTTTTAGAGAACAATTGTCATGTGAGTTGCAACACAAACAATTAGTTTTCCATCAATGAGTTAAAAAACGAAAGGATATATATATATATATATATATATATATATATATATATATATCCTTGAAGCATTTATCAACTTACAAATATTAACATTATCTGACAGGTATCCATAAATAGAAATATTACTTCTAGACTAATAAAACATCAACTTTCTTATAGATACAAATATTACTTCTAGATTAAATAAACCATCAACTTTCTTACATTTTTTCACAACGTAATTAATTCACAGATATGAAAAAGATAGATAGCAATTTTTTAGTTGGAACCTTTGCTTGCCCTTGTACAAAGTGGGCAATCCTGTCTGCCTACCTTCCCCTTACCCTGCTTAAGGCTCTGGGAAAACTCGGAACTTAAGAATGCTACCAAAAGTCCAGTTCTGCATTTGTGGCAGCTTATGCAACCTGCCATTCTAACATGGTCATTCACCTCAGGTGCCTAGCTTTTGATTAAACCTGGGCAAAGTCGCAGATCCTGGCTGATACATCTTCACTTCTCACCTATAAAATCTCCCTGCCTTAGCCTGGGTGTATGACTTTCTCAGCCCCATTCTTTGGGACTAATGAGCTCACCCAGGAGCAGTACCAAATAAACCTGAATTTATCTACTTTAGTACAGTCTGATCTGGCCTATATTTATGTCACTATGAGAGAAAGAAAGAGAGGGAAAAAGAGAGAAACCTAATAGTGGTTACATTGAATGGTTGGAAAAATAAACATGTAATTATATTTGAAAATAAAATGCTAAATAAATTTGCATTTCTCTTTAAGAAATTATGCTTACACAGTGCTGTGACTAGCAAGCAGAGTGATTTGCTAAATGTAATGAGATGTTTTTAGCATTTGTGTAAAAATTTCTTAGAGTTTGAAATTTTCAATATCATAAGAAGCTCCTTAAATCAGAAGATAAATAACTCAATGTAGCTTCAGAAAGTCCATGAAACTGACTAGATTCATTAGACCCCTTGCTACCAGACTCAGATGCACACTATTGTGGATGCCAAGAAGTGCATACTGACAGGAGCCTCATATAGCTGTCTTCTGAGACACTCTGCCAGAGCCTGACAAATACAGAGGCAGATGCTCATAGCCAACTACTGGACTGAGCACGGGGTGCCTAATGGAAGAGTTAGAAAAGAACTGAAGGACCTGAAGGGGTTTGCAACTCCATAGGAAGAACAATAATATCAACCAACTAGACACCCCCAGAGCTCCCAGGGACTATTACACCAACAAAGGAGTACACATTGAGGGACCTATGACTCCAGCCACATATGGAGCAGAGGATGGCCTTGTCTGGCATCAATGGGAGGAAAGGCCCTTGGTCCTGTGAAAACTTGATGAGAGGTTGGGGAGGTGGAAGTGGATGGGTGGGTGGGGGAACGCTCTTATTGAAGCAGGGTGAGGGGAGATGAAATAGGGGAGTTATGGGGAGAAACTGGGAAAGGGGATAACAATTGAAACGTAAATAAAAAAAATATCCACTAAAAATAAGAGAAGGAATAAAAGCTGAAATCTCTCTCAAAGACACAAAGCTAAGCCACAAAGAGGACTCAGAGACCAGACTAGCTGTCTGGAAGTAGCAGAAACTAGCATAGCTACCTTGAGGAGCCTTAGACAAACTGAATCACTTAGAAAGAACATTCCAACCATGTTCAGCTGCCTGGAAACTTTGCAGTGTGCTCTGGGTTTCCCAAATTTCATGACCAGTTAAACATGATGGGATTGGGATTGGTGATATAGCTGACTTTGATTATTTCTGTTTCTATGAGTAACTCCTCATTCTTATCTCTATAATTAACCCCAATAAACTTCATTGGTTTGACAGGTTAGATATTGAAGATGTGAGTATCCATACTGGGATGAATAGACAAGTATCAACATACCGCACAAATTTAGCCACACAACACACTAGAAGAAATCATGTTTAAAGGTATAAGTATACTGTTTTCACAATTTATCTCCTTGTAATATGGGTATTGGCTCATAATTATATTTCAAAAGGGGTACTTATTACCATATTTGGGAAAATTATGCTAATTAAAGTCACACTCTACCACTGACTGAATAGGCCTTCAGGGGCTTGTTGTGTAATGAGGAACTTCCTTCATTAACATGGTTTCTCCTTCTCTAATATTTTCTGGAGAATTCTAAACCTGCACATATATCTTTACCTAAGGAATGTCACATAGCCTCAATTAACTTAAAGGATCAGTCTCCTTTCTCATGATAAAACTTGTTCAGACAGCACTCAAGATTCCTGAAATAATTTCCCAAGCTAATGAGGTATTCCAGGTACCCCAGCCAATGACTTTTCCCAATTCTAGATGTTTCTACCTTCAGTCCTCTAAAACTATATAAGCCTTGAATTACCCTAAGTAAAATTGATCTGTCTTCTGATAGCTGGACCCAGTGTGGTCATTCACTGTACTTACTCAAAGTGCTTCTAACCACTCCCCCATCCCAACACACACATACACTCAACATCTCTACTCCATTTGCCCTTGTGGATGAATCTGCAGATGATCCATGAGGATCATAAAAATTCTGACCTATAACCATACATATCAATATCAAAAATATATAAAATATCAGTCCTCTTTTAAATGCAATAAAATTTCACCTGTCTTATAGATGCTTTAACAATACCTCTCTGCTTACTTGATATCTAAATTCTCTTAGGAAATTTACAGGGTTTCCTTGTTCAAGAATGATTATCAGGGATTCATCTAAAAATGCCTGCTTAAGGCAACTTATAAAATAGTGTTGCTTCCATCAGATAAAATGAATACACAGAGGAAGTTATTATATCATGTCGAACAACACTGTATCTGTAGCTACTATACTTTAAAGACTTAAGAAATTCCATTAGGACTGGAACTGAAAGTTTTCTGAACATTATTCAGGTTTTCACCATGAAGATAAATGTGCTGAAGACATTTCTAGTTTAAACTAATAATATCCTGCTGCATTCTATTGCTGAGAAACTACATAAGCGAATGGGTAATGCACAGAAAGGTTAAAGTGGACAGCATAGTTGTAACCACTCTATGACTTGTCTATCATAAGCAATGCTGTTATCAATGTTCTTTTATTTCCTCTTATTCACCTTTGCATCCAAAGAAATCAATTGGCAAGATTTCCTTTACCTTAGATATAGTAAGGAAAGGTTTTCTGTAGACAGTTAATAAAATTTGCTACAAATCATCTTAAGTATTAAAAATGTGCTATAAAATATAATTTTGAATCTGTTGAATAAATTAATTATAAATATAAGCTTTGACACTGTAGTTATAGAAAGAAAATTTAAATTAACCATTATTATCATGTGTATTTCCCCAATTTGTCTTTATTATGTATAGGATTGTATATATTTGTGTGTATATGAGTGTGCTTGTACAGATTCTTAGTTTTCTGGGTTTTTTTTTATTCTGTTTTCTGTTACATGATTTTACTTATGTCTTTGGGCTGAGTAAATGAGCCTTTAATGTGGAGAGCCTAACCAAGTAAATTAAATGTTTAGAATAAAACATTTTAATTTCCCAAGAAGGGAGAAACACTCAAACCAAATGCCTTTTGATTTTAGCCTATATATCTATCCATCTTTTTAGTTCTAAAGTAGTCTTTCAGACTTCATATTTAACTTTAACTCAATTTTATTCTCTAAAATATTGCATTCAGAACTGAGTTTTGGTTGCCAAAGAGTTTGATTTTTAATTCTTTCACATTAGACTTTAGGCACTTCAAGCCAATCCATTTTAATTTCAATAGCCAATACCTTTGATTTTCTCCTTTTCCATATATATGTATATGTACAAGGAAATATATCTACAAATATCATATATAATCTAAATTAGATATATAATTATTTGTATATATATTTGCAGATGAACATACAGTATAGATGTACATGCAGAAAAGTGCACTTTATTTTGTTCTCTTGGATGATTATGGTTTTAACTTAATATTATATTATAAAATGAGTACATCAAATGCTTAAAACTCACAATTATGTAAATTTATAATCAAAAGGAAGATAATTTTTATTAATGATTTCAATAGTTCTTTAAAATCCACAAAATTTACAAATGATTTCCCTTGTATATAAAATTCCCAGAATATGCCCAGTGGTCCCCTTCTACTTTGTTAATCAAACCCCATAAGTGTCATTAAACTGATTAATTATAAAAATAAACAATGGTAGTGTAAGCTTATTTCACATGAAGTAAAATATGAGTATAAAATAAGCAGTGCCATGGAATATCACTCAAACTGTAATGTGTTAGCTATGTATTTTCAGAAACCATTTAATTTCTATTTATTGTGATTTAAAAAAAAAACTTAATTTGATTAACTTTATCACTGAATGATTATATAATTATCACTTACTCCAGAAAACTGTATACTACATCTCAATGCATATTTGCATTTCTATATCCCGTGAACTAATAAAATGTCAGTTCACATCTTCAGATTTATTTATAGTTGGTATTGATTTGAAACCACTGTAGTGATAGTTCATACTTGAATTATTATTCATAAACATCAAATTTTACTATATTTAAGATTATTTATTTATTCCAGTTGAACACTTAGCAATGAACTAATTTTAGTTCAGATTAGAAAAATTACTTCCAAAACTATGAAAACATTGAAGTTATTTTATAATTAATGAGTTAAGTTATTAAATAGTATGCTGATTGAATTAGATGTAACCTTCACATGCTCAGGTATTTGGACAGTTGGTCCCCAGCTAGAGGTGTTACTTTATTCAATATCACTACCATATCAGTTGGGAAGATCATAATTCACTACTTTGTTTTCAGGTAATAAATTATACTATTTTGAAGTAATCATAGTACTGATGTCATATAAACAGCAACTAATTTTCTGTGAAACTATACATCATCTATCAATTTTGATCACCTCTAAAAAATCAATGATAATCTTAGCTTTACAGTTTTCTCTTTGTTTACTTTTGAGATTACAGTTTATTTGGTTCTTTCTTTCTTTCTTTATTCACTTCACATCCTGATCGTGCACCACCCACAACTCTCCTCTCATTCCAATCCCACCTGTACAAATCTGTCCTCCCATTAACCCCTCCTCTTCTCAGAAAAGGGGAAGCTTCCCTTGTGTACCAATCTGCCCCGGGACATCCAATACTAGTAGGTAAGCCTAAGTGCATCCTCTCCCACAGAGGCCCAACCAAGCAGTGAAGTTATGGGAAGGATACCCATATACCTACAGACACTTGATTTTTAACAAAAAAGCCAAAACGATACAAAGAGGAAAAAGTCTTCAACAAACTATGCTAGTCTAACTAAATGCCTGTATGCAGAAGTATCCAAATAGATATATATTTATACACAAAATTCTAGTCCAAGTGGGTCAAAGACATCAACAGAAAACCAGGCACACTAAATCTGATAAAAAGAAAATGTGGTACTGCCTTGAACTCATTGACATAGAAAACAAATTTTTGAACAGAATACCAATAACTCAGGCATTAAGATAAAAACTTAATAAATGGATAACTTCATGAAAGTTGAATGCTTTGTGCAAGGCTAAGGACCCATCAATAGAACAAAACACCAGCCTACAGTGTAAGAAAAGATCTTCACCTTCCCTAAATTCAACGGAGGATTAATATCCACAATATATAAGTAACTCCAGAAATTAGACATCAAAGTACCCAAATAATCAAATTTTAAAATGGGATACAGAGCTAAACAGAAAATTCTCATTAGTGGAATCTGTAATGGACAGCAAGCACCTAAAGAAATGTTCACTATCCTTAGTATCATGGAAATACAAATCAAGATGACTGAGATTCCATTTTACACCCGCAAGAATGGCTAATATCAAAAACTCAATTGACAGCATATTCTGGCAAGGATGAGAAGCAAGGAGAACAAGTTTTCCTTGATGGTGAGTCTATAAACTTGTGGAACCACTTGTTCCAAAAGTGGTTAAATTTTGCAGTTTTTCAGGAAATTGTAAATAGTTCTACCCCAAGACACAGAGATACTCATCCTGGACATATGCCCAAATGGTGTCCAAATATACCACAAGGACATTAGCTTACCTATAGTCATAACAGCTTTATTCATAGTAGGCAGAAACAAGAAACAATCTAGATGTTCCTCAACTGAAGAATGGATAAAGAAACTGGTACATCTATTGAGCTACTAAGGACATCATGAAATTTGCATGCTGGAACTACAAAATATCTTCTTGACTGAGGTAACCCAGACTCAAAAGGACATGCATGGTATATACTCACTTATAAGTGGATATTAAGCATAGAATATAGGATAATTATGTTACAATCCACAGACCCAAAGAAACTAAGTAATAAGGAGTGTCCAAGGGATGATGTGGGAAACCACTCAGGAGATGCAAAATATAATATTGCATTTTAATTATAAACTTTTTTCATTCTCCTTCTTTCCTCCAAACCCTTCATAGATATCTTCCTGCTATCCTCAAATTCATGTCCTCTATTTCACCAATTGTTATTATATACATCCCCAAATAAAACATACAATTCATAATAAAACATAACAAACATTATAAATATATTATATATATATATATATTATATATATATAATTTATATACGTATATATAAAATAGTACATGGGTGGATGCTCATTATTTTTGTTTCTTTTAATTATTTAATGTTTTATTTATTTATTTACACTCCAGACTTTATTCCCCTCCCAGTTCACCCTCTGACTTTTCCACATCTCTTACCTCCTCTCGACTCCCCTGTCTGCTTGAAGATGTCCCCACCACCCAGCACTTACCACCCACTGCACCAAACCTCTAAACTCCCTGGGGCCTCTAGTCTCTTGACAGTTAGGTGCACCTTCTCTGACTGAACCAAGACCCTGCAGTCCTATGTTGTATATGTGTTGAGGGACTCATAGCAGTCTGTGTATGCTGCCTGTTTGGTGGCCCAGTGTTTGAGAGATCTCTAGGGGTCTAAGTTAGTTGAGACTGCTGGCCCTCCTACAGGAACACCCTTCTCCTCAGCTTCTTTCAGCTTTTCCCTAATTCAGCCACAGGTGTCAGAAAGCTTCTGTCTGTTGGTTAGGTGCAGATATCTGCATCTGACTCTTTCTGCTGCTTGCTGGGTACTCCAGAGTGTAGTCATTATAGGTCCCTTTTTGAGAGTCCTCCATAGCCTCAGTAATAGTGTCAGGCCTCGGGACCTCACCTTAACCTGGATCCCACTTTGAGTCTGTTGCTAGACCTTCTTTTCCTCAGGCTCCTCTCCATTTTTATCTCTGCAGTTCTTTCAAACAGGAACAATTATGAGTCAGAACTTTGACTGTAGAATGGCAAACCCCTTCCTCACATGATGCTTGTCTTTCTATTAGAGGTGGGCTCTATAATTTTCCTCTCCCTACTGTCGGACATTTCATCTAAGGTCCCTTTGAGTCCTGAAATTCTCTCACCTCCCAGGTCTCTGGTGCATTTTGGAGGGTCCTTCCAACCTCATAATTTCATTTCATTTTAATTTATTTATTTTGTACACATTTAGGTGCACATATGTGTCTACACACATATGTGCTTTGGTATGTGTATGGAGATTAGAGAGGAGCTTGTGGAATTCAGTTCTCTTCTTCTACCATGGATATTACAAGGATCGAACTCAACTTAGTCCGAGCAGAAATTGCCTTTACCCACTACTCATTCACCATCCCAGAAATCTTACTTTCTAATAAATACTTAATATGGGGAGTTTGGGGAGCCAACAGAAGGTAGATATCATCCTTGAAGCCATCTTCAGCCATATACCCTGACAAGAGACTTGATTACAATAGCCTACAACAGCTGAGCACACTCTGATAACATCTTGTTTTAGATACCCAGAATTTTCCCTTGGGTGTGTGAGACTTAATGGTGTGTGGCTTAAGGATGTGACTTAGAGATCAGATTTAGAGATGAGACCTAAGGGCATGACTTAAAGGAGTGACTTAAAGGCGTAGCTTAGAAGTGAGACATATAAAAGGCAAGAGGCAGACAGAAGAAGGTGTTAGTTATTAGGCATTAGATTAGGCACTTGGCACTTGGAGGAAGAACTTAGAATTAGACATTAGACACTCGAGACTGGGAGAGAGAACTAAGAACTAGACACTTGAACTTGGAAGATAACTTGGAACTTGGTGGCACTAGGGACAAGGAACCAGGGACTAGGAACTCAAGACATGGGACTTGGACTAGGAAGAAAGACTGAAGAAAATATGGGATGGAATCACACTCTTTCTCATCTCCATTCCTTGCATCCATCCTCACTCTTGCTGAACCCGAGGACCGGAGCAGCCTGGGGCTATGCGGGCTCTAACAACTTAGCCCCCAAGGCGTTTGGCAGTGCAGGTTCCAACATTGATAGACTGGTCCCTGACATTTTGGCCCCCAAGCATGGGGCAGAGCGGTTCTCAACATTTGAGCAGCTTTCAACAGGGGAGCACTTACTTATGGCTGGTGGGAACACGAACTTGTATAGCCACCATAGAAATCAGTATGGCAGCTCCTCAGGAAACTAAGAATTGATATAGCTAATTATCCCAGATATTCCACTGTGACAGCATATATGCTCTGCCCAGGGAGTGGCAGTATTAGAAGGTGTGGCCCTGTTGACTTTCCTACCAATATTTTGTTGGTACTTTAAATTTGTTCTGTGATTAACTAAATAAGTGAGTGTGATGGTCTGAATGAAATTGGCTTCCACAAACTCATAGGGAGAGTTGAAAGAGTTAAAAAATTTTTGAACCTTCCACAGAGGGAGTCAAGAGTGCAGATCAGCTTGTTCCTAGGAAACTAGCTATCCACAAGACAAAATAGATAAGATAGGAGTTCAGAGCTGAGAGCTCAGGTCAGCATGCCCATGCACCCTGGATACCAGGAACAGAACTGACCACAAGATAAACTGAATAGGGTTTGATTCTTAAGAGAACAAAGAGATACTTCCCCATGACCATTTCTTGAACCTGTCACAGAAGCTGAACACTGGACAGGTACTTTCTATAGATACTTAATCATGATTCCTCCCCTTCATCTCTCCTGGGTTGTGTCCTTTCCTTATAACCTCTACCT
Source organism: Rhabdomys pumilio (assembly GCA_030674055.1). Lineage (NCBI taxonomy): Eukaryota > Metazoa > Chordata > Mammalia > Rodentia > Muridae > Rhabdomys > Rhabdomys pumilio. The sequence goes on along the minus strand of JANHMN010000010.1, from coordinate 6,612,443 downwards.
CTTCTCTAAGTGGAGGTTGTACTTCATTGCTTGCCTCTGCGTAGGACAGGCTAGAAGATCGACCTCAACTCATTGAATTAAACATACCTCTTGCTGTTACATCAAGTTAGGTGTCTTGTGAGTTATTGGGGTGGCCGTGAATTCCCGAGAAGAGGGAGGGAGTCCCTCCCTTTCAGGCAGGACTTACAGAGACACTACTGGAAGGGATTAGGACATGTGGCCTTATTAGAGGAGGTGTGCCACTGTGTGTGTGGGCTTTAAAACTCTCATCCTCAGAGTTTTGTTCATTGCCATTCTTGTTCTTTGACTATTTGTGTTTGTTGCCTTGTTTGTTCCTTGATTATTTGCATCTATTGTATTGCTAGTCCCTCAAACTAAAGCTGACCTTAATACTTGCATGTAATTAAAATGGTATAAAAGCAAAACAGAAAAGAAGGGATGAAATAGTGGGTTTCTAAGGAGGGTAAATGGGGAAAGGGGATGACATCTGAATTTTAAATAAATAAAATATCCAATAAAAAAAGAAAAAGAAAGAAAAAAAGAATTCAGAATTTTCACTAAAATTACAATATGCTGGTACTATACAAACAATAAATGTAACCCTGAATAAACAAAGAGGCAAAGAGTTTGAAAAACTGAATAAGATGAAATAAAGTAAATAAAATAAAAAAACAAAATCAAAACATAACAAAAACAAAAAAAAAAAAAACAACAACAACAAAAAGAAAACTTCATCCTAGCTTCCTGAAAGCCAGTATTCTACACAGCCTTCAGATGAAGATGTAGAACTCTCAGCTCCTCCTGTACCATGCCTGCCTGGATGCTGCAATGTTTCATCCTTCATGATACTACACTGGACCTCTGAACCTGTAAGCCATCCCCATTTAAATATTCTCCTTTATAATACTGTTCACAGCAGTTAACCCTACCAAAGACAATCACTCTTGGGCATACACTCAAAGGATGCTTCATCCTACTACAGAGATACTTGATCAACCATGTTCATTGCTGCTCTATTCAGGATAGCCAGAAAGTAGCAATATTAATTTTCAAGTCTCCATAAACACAGCCTGGCATCTGTGAGGTTTATGTGTGTAAAATATCTTCTTTTCAAGAACCCACATTTAGACTAGAATTTTTTTATTGAAGTTTGGTATCTAGTTCTCCTAGTTATGTGATCTTTATTTGTCCCAAAAGTATTTGTTTTGATATGTATTATTTCACTTTTCTACCAAAAAAATGGTCTTCTCATGTTTTATTATGTGTAATTAAAGTTATCATACTTTCTATAATCTTTAGCTTTTCAAAAAATATTAGAAAATATTTACAAATATGTTTTTAACAGTAAAACTTTGAAAGCATAGCAACATTTTAGTTGGATTTCTTGTTAATATCATTGGGGAAAACTGACATCTCAGATTAATTTATTATCTCTATTAACTCTTTAGTATCTTGTCTCATTAATTCCAATTTTTCATGTCCTTTCTAGCTTTCCAGCTGCTGTGGTTTCCTGTAGATTACAACACACCTCAAGATTTAATGCATTTATTAATTTAAATCTTGTTTGCATATAAAAACAAATAATCTCATGTGGTAAAATTCTCTCTCCCTCTCTCTCTCTCCCTCTCTATGTACATATATATGTGTATGTTTATATGTAATGTATATGATGTATATGTGTATGTGTATGTCTGTGTGCATGTATGTGCATATCTGTGTGTCCGTGTCTGTGTGTCCGTGTGTGTGTGTGTGTGTGTGTGTGTGTCCGTCTGTGTGTGTGTGTATGTGTAATCTATCTTTTTTTTTCTCCTTATGATTTCTGGTCTTTGTGTTTTTCAAATTCTTTCTTTTGCAAAACTCTGTGTTACTTTTATAATTCCAAAATTCATCAACTGGGGTTAATGTCTTAATTATCATAAGGAAGCTATCAGTCTCAATTTCAAATATCTTAAAAGTTCAATGCCAAGTTTAAACACCCAAGATTTTTTTAAAGCTATTTGTTACTTTCCTATAATGTGATTTTATCATATTTTTCCCTTTAACCCTAATTTCTCCTACATCCACTTCACAGCCTATCCATCAATCTTGAATTCTTTTTTTTTTTGGGGGGGGGGGGTACCATTTGTTCTATTCTACTATTCTTAAATATGTGGCCTAGAATTACAGGGGATGTACTTTTTATTTACATTGCAAATGTTGCCCCAGCAGTCCTAGTCTTCCCTCTACAAGTTCTTCACCACACCCCTACTCCTTTTGCTTCTGAGAAGGTACTTCCCACCACTCCCACCTCATCCTGCAGGGTTAAGTGCATCCTTTTCTGCTGAGGCCAGACAAGGTAGTCCTCTACTACATATATAGCAGAGGCCAAGGACCAGCTCATGTATGCTCTTTGTTTGGTAACTTGGACTCTGGGAGCTCTAAGGGGTCCGGGTTAGTTAATACTGTTGTTCCTATGGGTTGCACTCTCCTTCAGCTCCTTCAGTCCTTCCCCTAGCTCTTTCAAAGGGGTCCCCAACCTCAGTCCAAAGGTTGGCTGTCTTTTAGACAGCTGCTGGTAGAGCTCCTCAGAGGACTGCCATACTAGACTATTGTCTTCAAGCACAACATGGCATCAATAATAGTGTCAGGGTTTGCTGCCTGCATATGAGATGGATCCTAAGTTGGGCCTGTCTTTGAATGGCCTTTCTTTTAGTGTCTCCTCCATTTTTGTCCCCGCAATTCGTTTATACAGGAACAATTCTGGGTTAAGACTTTTGAAGATGGGTGTGTGGCCCCATGTCTCAAATGAGGCCATGACTATCTACTGGAGTTGTTCTCTTCAGGTTCCACCTCCCTACTATTGGGGATTTCACTTACTGTCATCTCCTGGGTCCTGGGAGCCTCTCACACACCTGGTGTCTAGGATTTTTCTAGACTTTCACCACTCCCGCCACCCCCACTGCTCCATATTTCTATTCATTCTCCTCAGCCTCTGGGCTTCTCTTCTGTCTCTCTCAATACCTAATCCTACCCCCTGTCCCCTTTTGGAGCAGTTCTTAACTTCATATGGAATAACAAAAACAATAACAACACAAAAACAGGATAATAAAAACAATTTTCAACAATAAAAGAACTTCTGGGGGAATCTCCATCCCTGACCTCAAGCTATACTACAGAGCAATAGTGATAAAAACTGTGTGGTTGTAGTACAGAGACAGACAGGTTGATCAACGGGATATACTTCTGAAAAAAAAATATCTAAGGCTGGGTTTTCATGCTAAGCCATGCTTGAAGTTGTACAGGCTTCGTGCATTCTGTCATTACCACTGTGGGTTTGTAGCTGCCTGCTCGTCCAGCAGACAGGTTCTTTGTGGTCTTTCTCTGCCTTGTACTGTTACGTTGCCCATTTCCTCTTCCACAATGATCCCTGAGATGTAGAAGGAGGGGAATACTATCTATATTCATTTAGAGCTGAGTATTCTACTGTACTTTACATTTTATATAGTGTCAAATATGGACCTCTGTGTTATTCGCCATCTAGATCATTCTCAAATGAGGACAGATAGATATGCCAATCTATGTATACAGTAAATCTTGAGAAATCAGTTTAATAAGAAGTGACTTTTTATTTTGCATGTTGTAAATCTGTGAATGAATTATCTTCTAAAGATATAAGATGGTAGAATGCAGTCAGCATTCAGTATGTCAGAAAGGAGGCTAGACATTCAAATATATTAAATATAATACATTCACTGGATGCTTAATATTTTTACATTTAAGAAAGAGTGCAGTCTTGGTATTTGTTGCAGCATGAATGAGTCTTTTTCAGAAAGTGTTAATACAATAAGCAAGACACAAACATATGTTACTTACATATAAAACAAAATCTATGGTGTATGTCAGATGATAAAATTAGCACCTCTATAAGATGAGAAAGTCCAGATATTGTGTGAGTGTTTTGTGAAAAAATTGAACTGTATTTGGGTATATTTGGATAAAGATTTAGATTGTAGCTGATCTTTAAAATTTAAAAAAAAAAAAAGTGGTTAATTATGTGAGATAGTTTGCTTCACCTGAGTGACTTTTCTACTATTTTCATTTATTTTATAATATCATATTGATTGTGTTAAATATAAAAATAATACAATCATAAGATAACAATTGCCTTCTGAGGTATTTATAAAATTAGGCTACTTTTAAATATTAGAAGGTCGACCTCAAAATGAATCTACATCTCATGCTTTTTGTTAAATCTTCCAAAAAGCTGATTATGTATCCTTACAAATTTCTATTTGAAAATTTAGAAACCTTGAATTATGTGTGGAATGCAGGTCTTCAGAGAGCAGCTCATGGAAATGCAGAGTGTGAACCTGAATGAATAATATGGACTTCCAGAATTATACTGTTACCAGCAAATGAATAGTACGGATGTCCAGAGTTACACTGTGACCAGCAGAACACAAGTCATAGTTTTGATTTTAATATTACTCTGTAAAATTGGTGAATATTTTTCTAAAAGACTAGTTTTTGCAATAAAAATAATATGATTTATTATTTTCTCCAGAAACACCTTTTGCTACAAAATCATATGTTCAAAACATAATGCCATATGGTTATTTATAAAGAAATATATGTAAAAATGTCAACTACAGTGAGTACTTAATTCTATTCCATTTGAGTAGGAAATAACATTTCTTACACATTTTAAATCTTGCATTTAGTTTGCTGAACATGTTTACCTTTTTTGAAGTTTAATGATGTAAATTATTATTTGAAGTTGAGAGAAAATACAAAGTAATAAATAATCATTTGACAACTCTGACTGAGCAATGTGAAAAATGACAAGAGCCACTATATCTTCCTGCATTTTTATTTTCTCCACATTGGCAAAGTGAATTGCTAAAATTAATTTGTTTTAGTTATTAATCCCTTATTTTAAGTATGTTATTAGATTTTATGGTTAGGGTTAGGTAACACTATCCTGCTTTATAAAGATCATATAAGAGCAATTTTGTGTTAATATGTTTGAAATGGGTGAGTAGCCCCTTTCCTCAACCAGGGGTCGTGCCTAATCTCTCGGTATGGAGGAGGCTCTATGACCCAGCATAGCGGAATCCTAGATTTGTGAGGCTGGAGTCAGGGTGGGTTGGAGAGGTTCCTTATAGAAGCAGGGAGGATGGGAGATAGAAGAAGGGGTTTGTGGAGGGGAAACCTGGAGGAGGAATAACATTTGAAATGTAAATAAATAAAATAACCAGTAAAAATTTAAATAAAGAAAGATAACATAGATTATAAAAAATTTAAAAAAACCCTACATTTCAATTTAGTATACTTTGAAGGGTGTTACTGCATATAAGAAAATTATGTTATTTACAGATCTGGAGCACAAACACACAGTCACTGGCTTCTACATATACATCTTTAGGTACCATTGTATAAAAATGTCTCTGGGAATAGACACCATATTTATTCTCAAACAATCCTTTCTCAGAAAATATAAGTGCTACTATTCTAAACAGCAGAATATTGCTGCTGTTTCTCAGAGCTATAAATGGGAAAATATTTCATTAATTTGGTTTCCAAAGGCATTTGTGAAATGTCACTACCTGAGCATTTACTCTGGAATGGGTTATAGAAAATAACTTGTGCCATAATATTCTTTATGACATTGACTCTCACTTCCATGATAACCGGAGAATTAATAACCTATTAAGAAAGATGTCTTCATTTATTCCAAGGCGTTCAAGAATATTGCTGAAACTCCAAACTCCCACGGGTTGCTCTATTGCTCTGAGAATGAAGTGTTTCTTATTGTGCAGTAACAGATACTTGTTTCTTTTTCTGAACATCTTTATAAGATATATAAAGGAAAAATGAAAGTGTGGGATGAGAAGAGGCTCTTTGTGAGTGACGCTGCAGTTTATCTTGCTTGTAAGAGCTATTGCAATGGAATATCAGGCACATAAAACAGACGTATTTAACAACTTTAAATAACAGGAAAATTATCTTGGGAAATATATTTAAGAAAATCTCCTTTGTATGAATGTGTTTTGCAAATCAATAAATGTACATGTGAATCAAAAATTTATAATATTATCTGAACAGCTTAAACTAATTTTCAGTCAGAGTAACATGATGCTAACATAATATATACTTCTTTAAATATTCAATAATTCATTGTTATTTTCCCTTATTGTGCTTAGATATTTTAAACTTTAAAGGGTAGAAAACAGGTATCAATAATTGAACATATCCAAATTAAGTTTCTTTATAGTGGCTACATTATTGTAATTAAACTAATGCTTTTAAAGTTTCAGTTCAATTCACTAAGAATTTAAAAACCTGTTTTATTTGTATCAAGTGTATTTTTCTGGTTGTGCATTCTATCATTGCTATTCATTTACTTATTTTTCAATTATTTATGAAATGAACCTTCATCATAACTATTCTTAGCTCTTTGAGAAGTTATTTATGTTTGTATTTATTTATTTAGAGACAGAATCTCATTATGTAGCTTTGCTTGGCATATAATTTGTTATATAGACCAGGCTGACTTTGAAAATACAGAGACCAACCGGCTTTGCCTCCTAAGTACTAGGATTGGAGGTTGTGGAGGGAAAAGTAGTAAAGGGTAAATTATGTATTTATATTAAGATATCAAAAAATAAGTAAAAAAGAAAATAGGCATAATTTGAGATCCAGTGATTATTATATCCTAAACCCAAATTAGTGAGAAACAGATTCTATTGTAGTTAGCTATTTTAATGTTGTATAAAAGTAAAGGAAAAATGATTTTAAAATTATTACTAAGGAAATTTTTCATAATGAGTACACATCTTATCACAATCAATGACAATAAATGTACTCATTTCTGATTTATTGAATATACTATTAATTTTTTTGCTTGATATTTGAAACATAAGACACTGTGGTAATAATAACGACTATTTCTCTAAAGCAGCGGGTTTTTGGATCTCTTAAAATCAGGTTAATATGGTTTTTAATATGATTTTATTTAGAATTGAAGTATGTTCAGGTCTTTATTGAAAAAATGGAATAAGCTCTCCTGGTGAAGGTCAATACAGCTTTTATCCTACCTGAAACTTCATAATTAGTTATCTAGATACTTCTTTAACTAAATAGGTACATCTATTTTTACTATTTTACATTACACAATGTCACCTTATGAGCTAATGATGAAGTTAACTGCTTGTATTTTGTATCATTCATAAAAAATTAATTTATAGGAAATAAATGTTTAAAAAATTAGGCAAATGAATTAGGAATCCTAAATTTCAGACCTAAGACAAGTTATACAGATAACCACTTAAAAATTATCTTTAATTATTTGTGATTTTGAATTTATTGTCTGGTAGTACCAAAATTTGTATCACTTCTGAGTGTGGTTATTATAATAATTTTATCTGTTCAGAGTTTATTTTATCTTGCATGTAACAAGATTTCTTATCATTAATGAATTTAGAGGTATTGTATGGAAAGACAGTTGGTCAGGGACATTATTTCTTTGGTGATTAGATAAATGCATCTCTTTTCTCTTCCACTATATCAGACTGAAATTTTGTGCTGATCTGTTTAGGAGTCTAACTCTCTCTCTCTCTCTCTCTCTCTCTCTCTCTCTCTCTCTCTCTCTCTCTCTCTTTCTCTCTCTCTCTCTCTCTCTCTCTGTGTGTGTGTGTGTGTGTGTGTGTGTGTGTCTTGTTGCTATTTGTTGTGACTAATAAGATAAAATTTAAAATTTATGGCTGTGATGCCCACCAGAAACTTTATGTTTTCTTTGATTTTGCTGACTTCTCTGAAAATCATCTTCTCTCCTCTCTCTGTCTCTGTCATTTTCTCTATGTTTTCCCAAATATAATTTGTCACTGATTTCTTTGAAGCTCCAAAGAATAACATGGGGTAGAAGGGTATTGAAGAACAATCTAAAATTATGTAATCTGGGGACTATCACAGAGGCCTGCATATGGCCTGTAAAGCAGGGTGGAGGAACAGCCATAGTTTACTTTCCTGACAGACCTCAGGGATAGATGCAGTCTTTTTTCTAGTTTCCTAATGGTTGCAGTGTAGGTGCTATGTTGTTTCCAGCTACAAAGAAGTCATTGTTCCTTTTGTGGCTTTAAAATATAGTTGTTTAAGGAGTAAACAAACAGAAGTCTATTAGAAATGATTGTTTTGATGCTACTGTTTCCCGGGATTGTCATAGAAGTTTTCTGCTTTCATTTAGAAAACATAAAACTGTATTTTCTGACCTAGTATTTTTTTTTATCTCCCAGCCAATGCCTCAAAATGGGGGCTTTTTATTTGATTCTTCTAATATGTTTTATTTTACATGCTGTTATAATTTCGCTTAACTGAATTTTTTTATTCTTTATTTGTTTACACTGTTGTGATAAATGGAAGATTGCAATAATGTTAATATCTATATAGTAATAGTATTTAAAACTGTTATTTAATTTTTAAAGTATCTGAGTTAAAATTTAACAATGTGATTGTTAGTAGATATAACTCAAAAGTTATTAAAACTAAATTATGTGTGTGTATGTGTATGTTCCATGTGACTCTCTCAATCATATATTAAATTTGCCAATTTAAAAACGAATCTTGTTTCTGACTCTTAATTCTTTTCTTGATTAGCACTCAAAAGATTGGTTAAAATACAGTATTATATAATGTATTAATATTCATTTTGTGCACAATTATAGATACCAATCAAGAAGCCCATGCACAAAGAGCATCAGGGTATCAGCAAACAAGAGCGGCTGGCTGTACTGTGACATGTACACTCTTATATTCCTTATTTCTTTCATCCTTTTCTTCCATGGGCTAAAGCACATCTCTCAGATGTGCTTCCTGCTTGATATCAGGAAATGTCAATGAAACCATAGCATAACTGTATTAAAATGATTTGATTATTTTTTGGGAGGGTGCTTTCTTATGTTCTAATTCAGAGATGAATTTCATACAATTTAAGCCTTACAATGTTTCTACAGTTTTCCTTACAAGCTCTTCCATGTGTATTTTAAACCTGCCTCTTCTTAGTCATTTTAAACTTATCTTTGCTTTTGAATTAAAGTCTTATGAATCAAAGAATATCCTAGAACATTGGGAGAGGAACATCTACTATTGATTCTCTCACTTATGCTTCTGAAGTGTTGGTGCTGCAGGTGTGTGTCATGCTTTAATGTGTGATCACCTTATATTGTCAAACTTTGGTAGCCCCAATTGGCTGTGAGTTACTGTGACCTCTTCAGATTGTAAAAGGCTTTCAGAAGCACATGATATGTTGACAAAAGTAAGTAACATTTCTCCCACACAGAAAGTAAATTTCTAAGTGAGTGTCACTCATTGAACATAATATGCAACAAATGTCATCATCATTATTAGGTAGTTCCTTGCAGTAAAAGGAACACGGTGTGTGTGTGTGTGTGTGTGTGTGTGTGTGTGTGTAAAAAAGTAGTAGGGAGATTTGAAAAAACGTATTCTACTAAGTAAAACTGGTGCTTAATTCTTAAGGAAAAATATTCTTTTAAGTATTTCTTTAGAAATTATTCTTCCTCAGAAAAATAAGTTAAAGGAATTATTAATACTGAAAATTACTTTTAAAATTATGGAAATTTTGTCTAAAGATACAATTATTTTGCAAATCATATTTTCAGTGACAAACATAGTGTTTCCTAAATGATGTAAGGTGGGTGGATACTAAATATTCCTGCCATGACTAGCAACAATATCAATGGTGAGACATAGAGTAGTAAGTAGCTTTTAATTAGTAAGCATTAGTTAGAAGCAGCCTATGCACATTTTGATTTATACTAGTATGTGTTCCATGAATATTTATATAGCTATTTATAAAACATAAGCATTTACTATGTAATTTTTATGCAAATACTTAAAATGCAAAGGTAAATATGTAAATATGTTATTAGTTCAAACTATTAAAGTCATAGATTTATAGAAACTAGCAGTCATGAAATGTTACTCTCTTGGTTAAAGAAGCTCTGACTTTTTCACAATAAAGCAGCAGAATAATCATCTAGAACAAAATGTAGCAACAAGTTGACAAAAGTTTTCTAAGACTCTCACTTCCCACACAGCTCCTGAAGTTTTCAATGGTTTAAAGTTCTTATAGTTTCTTACTTAAAGTTTATTTTATGAAATTACTATGAAAATATGTTCTTCTTTCACATGGGAAAGTTTTTATAGTATTCCAGGTCCTGTTCTTGTATAGTTAATAGCTGAGGGATAGTCAGAGCCCTGTACTAAAGGCTTTTCAAATACTCTGCAATTTCGGGGCATAAGAAAGTCAGTGTCCATTGTTTCTTTTCAAAACTGTAGGAAGAGGATGGAGTAGGAAAGAAATAAATGAAGTGTAAATACTTGATTAATTATAGACAGAAATGTTAAGATCCATAGCTATTGAGACATCAAACTCACAACACACACACACACACACACACACACACACACACACACACAGAGGAAGGACAGAGAGAGAAAGACAGAGAGAAAGAGAGAGAGAGAGAGAGAGAGAGAGAGAGAGAGAGAGAGACAGAGACAGACAGAGACAGACAGAGACAGACAGAGACAGACAGAGACAGACAGAGACAGACAGAGACAGAGAGACAGAGACAGAGAGAGAGAGACAGAGAGAGACAGAGAGACAGAGAGAGACAGAGAGAGACAGAGACAGAGAGAGAGACAGAGAGACAGAGCGAGACAGAGAAGAGAGGAGGGAAGGTGATGGAGGGAGGTAAAGAGAGGAGTTGGATATGACAGTGAACATAAGTGTTTTTACAGTAATGTATATATATGTTTTTCTTACATATATTTTACTTATCTGAATTTCTGGTAAAATAGTGTTTACTAGAAAATATTTAAGATTGCCTTAAATCTAAGGTTGTTTCTAATTAACTACATATGACGATGGAACTTGTCAAATGATTCTGATCCTTAGAACACATTATTCAATCCAGTCCCAAACTGCAGGACATAAAAAGAACGGACATTTAATTGCAAGCATTAGGCCACATAAAACACTGCAAAATGGGCTCCTCTCTTACTGAGAGTCTTTTGTGAAAGACTCTAGGTGAAAAGCCTTACAAACAATTAGAGTGTACATTTTTTTTTAAATCCGATGTGTTAAGAAGTAGCCTAGTAAAATTTAATCTTGTTTAGTTTTTTTAGGTAAAATGTGAATGCCACGGTAAGAAAATAAATGGGAAACACATATTTCCTTGAACTGATAAACATGACATTTGTGCAAGAAGTCAGTTAGAGTGATTCACACAAACTGAGAAAGAAAAAAGGCAAAATGTAAAAGCTAGAACTAATGTTATCAGCCCAATCAGTTATCTGAGCTCAAAAGTTAAAGATAGTACAGCAGTGTCAGCATTTCTCTGGGAAAGTAGAGCGCTATAAATATCCCACACTTGGAAGTGATAATCTGACCTATAAAGATTCACCATTGCACTGTGCTTGCTGCAGAAATTGGATAATCATTGTTTGCAACGTGGCAGACTTTCTCTGGGTCCTGGTCTGAGCAGTACAGGAAGGCTCCTATGAAAAAACCACAATGAAATTCACTACAAGGTTTTAAGTTTAGACTGACATGTTATGCGTAGTATGTCCTTTCAAAAACTGCCAGCTAAAGCACAGCATAGTAGGCCTCAATCTAACAGAGATAGTGATTTTTTTTAGACCCAAATCATATTAATTTAGATTTTACTACATCTATTTAGATTATACCTATTCATATGTATTTAGATGGGATAATTCTATAGAATTTAAAATCCTGGTCATCTATACAGGGCCTGAAAAGTTTTAAGCAGGACCGGATCCTAGAAATGAGAGGGAGAAGTACACATTGGCTCCCATCTCTAACCAAGTACTTATGTGCAATTTACACCCACTTGCAAAGGAAGAGTTAGTGTCTTCACTAATTTTGTTAACCTTAGATTAGGTATCACCCCTAGCAGGAAAAGTCTAATTAAAAAGAAAATCCTCCAAAAAACAAAAGCAAAAACAAAGAATAAAACAAACCTCAATGGTGTTTTTGTAGACATTTTGTCTCATATGTTTGCACAATTTTTTTTGCTATACTGAACTTTTGCTTTCATATTTTTGTTTCATATTATGTGTTTTTTATTTGTATGTTTGTGTTTCATGATTTATTGTTCTATTCTGTTTTCAGTTTGTTTGTTTGCCTTTTTGGTTGCTGTGTAAGGAGAGAAACAGCATGGCATTAGCTGGGTAAGGAGGAGGAAAGACTGTGGAAACTGTTGTTATCATTAGCTCACTGGAGAAGTCCACTCAGACACTGTAGCCAAATGAAACTCTTCCAACAGTCTGTGACCACACTCAAGTGTAAGGAGACATAGGTGTGCCCCCTCTCCCAGTTTCCACAACAAGGGTTTTTAAAAGAATAAGCTTATCTTGGCATCTTTCTTGGCAGCTGTAGAGGATCTTTGCTAAAGTAAGCAATTTGAAGCAAGTAGTTTTTAATAGCACCTAATATAAGCAGTAAGCGTGAGGGGTTCTTCACAAAGAGGCAATTTTAGCATAAGTTAAGAAAAATTAGAAAATAGCTAGGACATTCTGACCTTTGGTTCCTTGAATGAGTTAGGTAATATTCTGTGAGATTCTCACCAAGGTGTTAAATTCTAGTTTAACCTGAAGTGGCATCAGCAAGAATACATGATAGAAAAAAATTTGCACTGCCTTGCCCTGTTACAGTGTTGTGGGTGGTGGGAGACTTGATAAAAATAAATATTTCTGTACTGGGGATATGGCTCCATAAGTAATAACAGTCTCTGCTCTTCCAAGAGACTGGGATTCAATTCTTAGGACTCACAATCATAGTGAGAAATGGAGGACAGACCTAATTTTACTGTATAGTATACCACAGTGGCACAGCATTCTTGTGGGTCTCATGAAGATTACAGGCAAAGTACTCATTGGTTATCGATATAATATACTGGCCGGGTTTATATTGTATTAGAATGGAAGTTACCTGGTTATAGCTTGAAGTTCATACCTATATGAATGAGACAATCACATCCTGTAATTTTATAAAATATTCAGTGGAATCTCAAACTAGTGTGAATTAATTTACCCATCAGAATCACAGACTGTATTTATTAGCTAGAACACATTTAAGACAGTCGAGATTTTTTTACAACTTCAGTTAGGAGTTTGCATGTATGTATAAGTACGTGTACGTGAGTGCTGGTGCCCACTGAAGCTAGTTAACCCCTGGAGCTGGAGATAAAAAGTAACTCTGAGTCAACCAACATGGATACGGGATCCACAGTCAGATCTGCAGCAAAGCAAACACTCTTAACCTTAAAAAAAACATGAGTGCTAAACACTTTATAAAACACCCAATTCTACCCTTGTCCCTAAGATTGAAATTTCTTATAATTATATGAATTGTATCTGACATTTCTCACATAGGTTACAAATGAAATATTTTATAAAAATAATTTCACCTCCAACCTTTAACCAGAGCTTTCTTTCTATTGTTATACAAAACTACTACTCGATACCTTAGATACAGTGTAAGCTTTGGAAATCACTTCCTCTATTTAGGGGAAATTTTAAAGGAATTTTCTATTTTCATTTCTGTTGACCTCCGTACCATCAATCAAATATTCTGATTCCAAATAAAGTGTTTACAGGCAATAAACTCCTTCATCTCGATTACTGCACAGGACTTAACACTGAAACACACACAGGTCTATCTTTACTACCTAATACTGTGTGGCTTAGTGTGAAGACATATTAGGAACAGAGGTCTCTCTAGCTTCTGGATTCTTCTCACATGGAAATTGCCTGATCAACATGTAGATATTATCATAGAAATATCAACATCAAATTATAAATCAAGATTATCAAATGATTACCTTTGAAATATTAAAATAAGCACATTGAATATAGTCTCATTAACTTAAAAGAATCTTCAGTTTAAATAATTAATACTTCAAGTTTTATCACTATCTTTTATTGGTTTAAGTGCACAATATAATTCTAATATTTTTAATAATGTGCACCTTTTCCTTTTTTTCATACAAGGACATAGAATTGTATCTCAAAATGAATGCTTTAGATTGATGAAGCATACATTTATTAAGAATGATTTTGTTAAACCTGAAATTTGTGAGAGAAAAAACCGTTTCCACAATTTTGAGCCAAATTTGAAATAAATTTTAATTAAATATTGGCCAAGATGATGAACTCTGGCCAGATCTATTCTTGGTTTCCCAGAATATGAGGATGAGTCCTGCTTAGCAGAGGCATAAAAAGGCATACCCATAACGCCACTGAATTTCCCATCAGTTCCAAGCAGGGGTAAGCATGTACACACTTGCAAGGTGTATTATTCTTGTTCATGTTTTGGTTTCAAACTGAATCCTAGTTATTTTGGTGTTTCATTTGATATTATCAGAGAGGGGGAACATGGTTTTATATTTCCCCAAATGTATTTACACTTACATAGAAGACATACATGTTCTCTGTAAGTGTAATACTATGATAAATTGCATTGTTGTTAATAGTTGTTTTGTTTCCTTTGTGTGTTCAGAGAGAATACTATGCAATATAGTGCAGTCTAGATGGCTTACCTCTATGTCCAATATGATACCAGATTTTTCTTACTTTTGCAGTGTTATTTATTACATTCTCACTGAAGCTGACACTGACAACAGAATATGAATATACATTATGTGAGTATCCTCATTATTTTTTGCTATTTCTGTTCTCTCTAATAATAACGTGGTTTGTCTCGAGTCGTACTTTCAATTTGCATCCTAGAAGAAAACACTCTGAACACATTTGTTTGGCATAATGGACACAAAGCAAACAAACCAACTTTTTAAATCATCTGTTGAGGACTGAGTAGGATTGTTTCTCCAGAATTATTTAGTGAAAATTTAATACTATAAGTACATTTAAGGAAAATAATTTTTGTGTAATATGTCTCAGGTATATTTAATATGGTGAAATGGAGTTGTATACAAAAAGTGTGAACTTTCTGTTCATCTCTTTTGAACTTACCCTAAAGATTGGAAGCTAATAAGAAAAACATTAAACTTGAACAGAACGTTTTAGAATGTTTCAGGCACTGTGTATGTCACATATATATCTGTTGAAGCCAAAAAATTAGCTCCCTAGTTGTTTTGTGACGAGCAAGGAGTCGTTGTGAAGGAATATGGAGTTTAATGTCAGAAACTGAATGACACACAAAAAATAAGAATATGAAGATGTGGGCAGATGTCATGGATTCATAGTCAGTGCATGTGGGAGGCCACTGTCCTGGAAGCTATACTGGGATCTACAACAGAACTGAAACAAATCAGTAGGGATCTAATATGACAAGGTCAGAAGAACCAGGTTTTACGCAGTCTACTGTGTTCAAGTATAAATGATCTATTGTAGGAAAACTTGACAGAAATTAACTGACAAGCTCAGCTTGGACTTAACAGATCATTAAACATTACTTATTTCCCCATGCCACTTATGCCACTGATAGTTACTTCCTGAAAATTCAAGTTGCTTGTCAGTTTTGTCCCCCATCACTTAGGCACTCCTAAAAATATTAACTTGAGATCCTTCTCTGTGTCATAATACACCTCCACCAATATCTTTTTGTTCTCTTTATTACTAATTCCCATACCAGTAAAGAGCTTGAATGTCACATTGCATGACAAATATGTTTAACAAATATGTCATCACATCTGAGGAGGAAGTAGAAAAACAATATTGCTTTCTTAGAATACATTGTTATTGCTCATTCCAGGCAGCCCCTCGTAAGGAAACTTAATTAGTATCAAAATACAAACAGCACCAGAGCTATCCACAACAAGATTATATTATAGATATAGGACAAACTAACTTATCTTTTATTATGTTAATTTTCATAAAAGTGGTAATCTGTTGTTCTTCCTGTGGGGTTGAAATCTTCTTCAGCCCTACCCCTAATTCTTCCACTGGGGTCTGTGAACATAGTTTTAATTGTTAGTTGTTAGTATAAATATTAGACTATGCCAGTTTCCTATCTTTTATAAAATATTATTCAATGATATTGAATATCTCACAAAATTAATTACATTGCAATTTTATTTTGTATGCTAAATATGGAAGACACCTTACACTGAGAATGATTTACACATACATTTTGGTTATAAAAATATAGAATTGCTAGCAGATGTAGTACATTATCCAAATAGTCAAAAATATATTTTCTAAAAATTTTTTAGTAATTAGTAATTTTTAGTAATTAGTGTGGGATTGGAGAAAAGTTCCATTTAGTCTTGGCCCTAATGAGTACACATGATTCACAATATGGTGTAGTCCTCTGGCCAGATCTTTCCTGCTGGCAAACAAATGCAGCTCAGCCTGAAGATATTCCCACATCAGTTTCCAAGAGCTGGCAGAAATCTGTATTCCTTGGCAGCTGGTGCTTCAAGAATATGCCTCTGTCTCTTTTCAGTTTAATTTGCAATAAATCAATAGATGCCTTTTATGCATATGCTTTTATTTACCTTTATCAGTCTAAATGGAATGCCTATTACATGCAGTTATTATTTTTGAGAAATACATACTTTTCCATAAGCTTATAATAAAAGATTATACTCCAAGCGTGCAAGCACATTGGTAGATTTTTTCTCACACAAGGATATATTTCAATAAGAATCTTACTCTTTGGGAAAAAGATAACACTCTTTTTATTATCTTTAAAGTCATTGTCACTATATATATATATTCTTTTCATAGAGATGTATATAATAATTTGTTATTTGAGGAAGGAAAGGGATAATCATATGTCAAGGAAATAAAAAAGGTATTTATCTTTAAGCTTCTGGGAAGTCCAAGGCCTTTTAAAATCAATGTTTTTGTGCATTTAGTGAATTTATGTTTGACTAAGAAGATTGTATAATCACTATTGATATAACATGCATTTTTGAGCAATGTTTTTGTGCATTTAGTGAATTCATATTTGACTAAGAAAATTGTGTAAGCACTATTGATATAACATTCACTATATGATATAACATTGAGGTGGGTTCAGTGGACATTATTGGTGTTATTCAAGAGAGTAGATAGGGCTCCCCAGGTCCCTCCTATTGTTATGGAGGTCAGGGATGATAACTGTGAGGGAGACAGTGTTGAAGGTAGAGCTGGGACAGGTACTCCTCAGCAACCAAGGATATCTATCTTGCTTTCAGTATCTTTGCTGGGTGGGTGGTGCAAATCTTTTTTTTTTTATTCATTAGGAGTTGCTGTTGAAGTTGCAAGAGACAACCTGGTCCTCAGTGTAGTCCAGGATACACTTTAGTGGGCCCTTCACCACTTTTTGATGTCATTATACTTGATAATGTTCTCCAGGCTACATCATTATACTTGATAATGTTCTCCAGGCTACATGTCAGATCTACAATGAATAGATATACTGGGGATAAGAACATATAAGGCCATGCCAGTGAGCTTCCCATTCACTTTTGGAATGACCTTGCCCAAAGACTTGGTAGCACCAGAGGATATAGGGATGGTGTTCTGGGCAGCCCCATGGCCATCTCACCACAGCTTTCATGAGAGAGCCATTCACAATCTTCTGAGTGGCAGTGATGGCATGGACTATGGTCATGAGTCCTTTCAAGATGCCAAAGTTGTCATGGATGACCTTGGCCAGGGAGGCTAAGCAGTTGGTGGTGGTACAGGATACATTGCTGAATACCTTGAGTTGTCGTACTTCTTATGGTTCACACAGGGGGATTGGCAAAAGAGGCAGAGATGATGACTTTTTGACCCCACCCTTCAAGTGGGCCCCAG
Organism: Rhabdomys pumilio; assembly: GCA_030674055.1. Taxonomy (NCBI): domain Eukaryota; kingdom Metazoa; phylum Chordata; class Mammalia; order Rodentia; family Muridae; genus Rhabdomys; species Rhabdomys pumilio. The sequence goes on along the minus strand of JANHMN010000010.1, from coordinate 6,594,620 downwards.
CCATCTCCATGGTGGGGAAAATGCCAGTAGACACCAAAACATACTCAGCAACAGCACTAACCCTTTTGATATTAGAAGGATTTTACTCTTGGAAGATGGTGATGGGCTTCCTGTTGATGACAAGCTTCCTATTCTTAGCCTTGACTGTGCTGTTGAACTTGCCATGAGTAGAGTCATACTGGAGTATATAGACCATGTAGTTGAGGTCAATGAAGGGGTTGGTAATGGCAACAATCTTAACTTTTCCTAGTATAGAACAGAAGGCAGCCCTAGTAACCAGGAGCCCAATATGACCAAAGTCATTCACACTGACCTCACCATCTTGTCTCTGGGACAAGGCTAGCACTGCATGAGAAGATGTGGCTGTCTCTTGGAACAGGGTGGAGCAGAGAGCTGCATTTTTGTTTTTTTTTTAAATTAGTTTAAATATCTACATTTTTCTTAAAAACATATGTTTGCGACATATGACATCACTATAATTTTTTAACATATTTAAATTGTTGTGTCTTAATGGGACCTCATAAACTTGCAAAGCTTCTGTAAGGCAAAGGACACTGTCAATAAGACAAAACAGCAACTAACAGATTGGGATAAGATCATTACCAATCCTACATCAGATAGAGGGCTAATATCCAAGATATACAATGAACTCAAGAAATTAGACTCCAGACAACCAAATAATCCTATTAAAAATGGGGTACAGAGCTAAACAAAGAATTCTCAACTGAGGAAACTCGAATGGCAGAGAAGCACCTTAAGAAATGCTCAACATTCTTAGTCATCAGGGAAATGCAAATCAAAAATCCCTGAGATACCACCTCACACCAGTCAGAATGGCTAAGATCAAATACTCAGGTGATAGTAGACGCTGGCAAGTATGCAGAGAAAGAGAAACACTCCTCCATTGTTGGTGGGATTGCAAGCTGATACAACCACTCTGGAAATCAGTCTGGTAGTTCCTCAGAAAATTGGACATAGCATTACCTGAGGACCCAGTTATACCATTCCTGGGCATATACCCAGAAGATACTCCAACATATAACAAGGACATATGCTGTACTATGTTCATAGCAGTCTTATTTATAATAGCCAGAAGCTGGAAAGAACACACATGTCCTTCAACAGAGAAATGGATACAAAAAATGTACATTTACACAATGAAGTATTACTCAGCTATTATAAATAATGAATTCGAGAAATTTATAGTTAAATGGATGGATCTAGAAAGTATCATCCTGAGTGAGTTAACACGATCACAAAAGAACACACATTGTATTTACTCACTGATAAGTGGTTAATAGCCCAAAAGCTTGAAATAGCCAAGATTCAACTCACAGACCACATGAAGCTCATGAAGAAGGAAGATCAAGTGTGGATGCCTCGGTCCTACTTAGAAGGAGTAACAAAATACTCAAGGGAGCAAATATGGAGAAAAAAAGTGGGACAGAAATTGAAGGAGGGGCTGTCTGGAGATCATTCCTCTTGGGTATCCATCCCATGTGCAGTCACCAAAGGTAGACACTGATGTGGATGTCAGGAAGTGCATGCGACAAGAGCCTGATATTGCTGTCTTCTTAGAGGTCTGCCAGAGTCTGACATATTCAGAGGCAGATGCTCACAGCTAACCATTGATCTGATCAAGGGTTTCCCAATTGAGGAGTTAGAGAGAAGTCTGAAGGAGCTAAAAGGGTTTGTGGCCCCATGAGGAGAGCAAAAATACCAACCAACCAGAGCTCTCCAGGGTCTAAACCACCAGCCTGGGAGCACATATGGAGGGACCCATGACTCCAGCTGTATATGTAGGGGAGGATGGCCTTGTTGGGCATAGATGGGAGAAAAGATCCTTGATCCCATGAAGGCTTAACACTGAATGGGGGGAAATTCATGGGTGGGGAGGTGGGAGTCGGGGGGTAGGTGGGAGCACATATTCATAAAGGCAGTAGGAGGGGAGATGGGATAGGGGATTCCTGGGTGGTGGGGGGAATAGGGTAAGGGGGTAAAACCTGAAATGTAAATATAGTATCCAATAAAAAATAATGAATAAAAAATAAATTGTTGTGTCTTGAAGTAGTCCTCAAATACTGGCAGTTAATATATCAATGATGTCCAAATGAAGTGAAATACTAATGCATCCTCACAAATTTTTAAGCGTTTGCAAAAATTCAGTTGTTAGCTGAACTAATAAAAAAAACAATCTAAGTCAAATAAACTTACATAACTCTTCAAACTGGAAAGAAAAAGTCCATCTACTAATTACCAGGCCGATTTTCATTGTAACATCTAGAAATTCTACATGTAGATGATAACTGATTTCTTCTGAAAATGTTATCTAAACATTATGCGATTTTATTTAAAAATATTCAGATTCTAGCTTATTTTTTATTTAAAAATTAATAAATATTTTATTAGGAAGTAATAAGTTATCAATAGTAACATTACATTTAAAATAATACAAAATCAAAATATGAACTGGCAGAAGACGCGCATGTATAAATGAAGGTAACTGAATATTCAGTAAACAGAAACATAAACCATACCTACAGTTTTTCCACACATTCAAATTTGCTAAGACCAAATTTTTCTTAACCTACATTGATTTATTCTGTTTATTTACCTATATGATTATTTGAATTCTGTATCTTATGCAGCCTAGGATGGCTTCAAATGTTTTTGCAGTGATGAGTGAATTCGAACCCCTGAAGATCCCATGTCCTCTAAGTTCTACGTGGGTGGGGAAATGTACTACTAAACCCAACTGATTTATCTTTTGATTCTGTCATTCTATTCATTATTCATGATTTCAACAGTAGTTTTTTTTTTTTACATATTTTTAAACTTAATTTTTGACAACAGCATTTGAAGAAAAAGTTGCATGAATCAATACGTTGATTGGCCTATCTTATGAAACATGGGTCAAAACGTATTTAAAGAGTCATGACCCCAAATAGATGCATTGCAGTAAAGATCCTCATTAGACACCAGCAACCTCAATAAATCTCCATCAAGGAGTTTCTTTTCAGTTGATGTTTCTGTACATTTTAGCAATTTTCATGATCACATGAGGATGCTAAAAGGAAGAAGTGGCTAAAATGTCAGGTAAGAGTACAATGATATTTCCTAGCCATTTTCTACTTACAAGCATCCATACCATTTATTAAACTATCTCTTTCCTATTTTGCTTAATTAATTGCCATAACTACTGGGCCAATGCTATCTCTTGTAAATGGTGATGATATAGTCATGTAAAAGAGCCACACTACAATGCTTTGAAGTTTACTTGAGAGGTTTACTTACCAGAAGTCAAAAACAGTATCCAAGCAATTTTATATTTTCTAATAGAATCTAATACAAATATTATATATATATATAGATAGATATAGATATATAAATATCTATATATATATATAATATCTTACATACTGGTAACACCTGCAACATTGATAAAAATGAAACATTATTTTGAATCACAATGTAAATTATTTGTTTTTATGTTTAATGTTTACAGGAATAAAAATGGTCAGAATATCCAGTCAGTTCTTCCTTTTGAAAATAACTTGTGTCTGTGTGTGTGTGTGTGTGTGTGTATGTGTGTGTGTGTTTTCAAGAGAGTAATGTAGGCAGGTACATATTATAATGCTCTGTTGAGTTTAGAGAATCAAGACAATGACTTTCAATGTTGATCCTTGCCTTCACCTTTGACATGAAATCTGTTTTTCTCCACCATCTATAAAATATTATTTGACCCACAAGATCCAGATAATTTACTTCTACATTTTATATGCCCCTAGAATTACTGGGATTAGAGACATGAACAACCATGTCCAGCCGCCTCAGAGTTCTAGAGACTGTAATTCAGATGCTGTCATGTTTGATGAATGCTTTAAAAAATATTTTTGAAACAAGTACAAAAATAAGCTGAACTTATTTTAAACACATTAATATATAAACTATCATATATGCTATATTAGCAGGACAAGCTTAGCAGGACTCATAGGGAGGAGTAAATTTGAGGAATATTACATAGTATTTTTATGAATATGGTAAATAAATTTAAGTAATTGGATTTAATGTAGTTGCCATGGTTATTTCGGATGTCTTCAAAATCCCATTACATATGGTAGGTGAATTCTTAGGTACTACCTGCTCAAAGTTTTCGATTTATGAGTTTTTGATTGTTTGAGTGTTTTGCTGCAATCTTAGTTTTATAAAAATTAATAGTGGTTTTAAGACTAATATCACATTACTTCTTTCCCTAAGACATTTAAATTTATGGTAATTAAAGAAGAAATTTAGTAAAAATATTTAAATTTATTGTGTTTAGTTGATGATAGTTCCTTTTCATATCCAGAGAAATAAGGACTTTCATATATGAAACTGTATCTAGTATTTTATCAAGGCAAACACATTCTTATATTTTTGTTAGAAATCTGTCCTGAATATCATTTACTTGTACTCCTCTCTTCTCTCTTCTCTCATTTCTATCATTCAATAAAAAGAAAGCAGTAGTTTCACAAAAACGCCCAAGAATTCTTATTGAATAATTTGTAGCCAATATAATTTTTTCAAAAATTATTATGTATTTCTGTTTATATATTTATCACTTCATAAATATATTTGTGTATGTGGAATTAATCCAGAAAAAAACTAAAAGAGAAGATAATATTATCTCATAAATACTGTTTTCTTGTAGTATCATTATGATTTTATGTATTCATCTCATAGTCATTTAAATAAAAATATTTATTTTATTTTTAATTTTTATTATTTTACTTATTTACATTCCAATGAATGACCCACCTCTCAGTGCCCCCTCCCACAATTCCTCATCCCATTCCTCCTCCCCTTTGCCACCGAAAGGGTGCTCCCTCTATACTTTCCACTTTTCTGGAGCCTCAAGATTCTCCAGGATTAAGCATATCTCACAAAGTCCTGACCAGGCAGACCTCTGCTATGTTTGTCCCAATGGACTCAGGCTAGCCTATATGGTCCTGGGTGGTAGCTCAGTCTCTGGGAGCAACCTGGAGTCTGGGTAAATTGAGACTGCTGGCCTTTCTATGGGGTCACTCATTCAGCTTCTTAAGTCCTTCTCCTACTTCAACAATAGGGGTTCTCAATTTCAATCCAATGGTTGGGTATAAGTAGCTGCTTTTCTCTCAGTCAGTTGATTTAGAGATTCTCAGTGGACTGCCATGCCAGGCTTCCATTTGTAAGCAGAGGATAGCATAGTAGTGGTAGGCCTTGGTGACTCCAATGAAAAGGATTCCAAGTTGAGCCAGTCATTGGACCACCTTTCCTTCAGTCTCTCTCCATTTTTGTGCCTGCATTTCTTTTAGACAGGAACAGTTCTGAATTAGCAGTTTTGACTGTGGTTTAGTAACACAGTCCTTCCACTTGAGGCCCTGACTATCTACTAGAGGTGGACTCTTCAAGTTCCCTGTGCCAAGTATTGGGCACTTTGGCTAATGTCACTATCATTGAGTTCTTAGAAACTCCTACCTCCTAGGTCTCTGGTACTTTCTAGAAGGACCTCCTATATATCTCACCCAGGATGTTGCTTATCTCCATTAATTCTCTAGGCCTTCTGGGATTATGTCCTGCCCCTCCCCACCATAACTGATCCTGTTCCCATTTTTCCTTCTCATTCCCCTCCCCCTTAGGTCCCTCCCTCCCTCTGCTACTGGTGATTATTTTCTTTCTCCTTCTAAATGAAATTGAATCACTGGGGCTTTTTCACTTGTCACACTTCTTATGGTCTGTGGATTTTATCCTAGGTATTCTGTACATTTTGATTAATATTCACCATCAGTGAGTACATACTATGAGAGTCCTTTAAGATTTGTGTTATCACACTCAGAATGATATTTACAAGTTTCATCCATTTGCTTGCAAATATTATATCTTCATTTTCATTCATTTAGTTTTTTAATTTTTATTTGACATTTTATTCATTTACAGTAAAAATGTCATCTCCTTTCTCCATTTCCCCTCCCTAGAATCCCCTATCCTATGCCCCCTCCTTCTTTATGCTTTTATAACATTTTAATTACATGCATGTATTAAGGTCACTTTTAGGTTGAGGGTCTAGCAATACAATAGATGCAAATAGTCAAGGAGCAAGCAAGAAAATAATCACAAATATTCAAAGAAAAACCAAGGCATTAAACTCAATTATATGAACACTCCTGTGATCACTGTATCTAAGGGCTTATCAGAATGACCAAAGTATCAGAGCCTACTTCCCTGTACTAGCCCAAGGTCATTTTCATGTCTGAAGCCTACTTCCTTGTTCTAGCCTAAAATTTAGATTCCTGTCTGAAATTACTTCTTTGTTCTAGCCTAATATTTAGATTCCTGCCTGAGATTACTTCTTTGTTCTAGCCTAAGATATAGATTCCTACCTGAAATTACTTCTCTGTTCTAGCTTAATGTCATATTCCTGCCAACCAGCCCATTTTGTTGTCCTTGGCCCATGTCAGATTCTGAGAAGCAGCCCCAAAGGTTTTCCACTTCTCCCTCTTTTGTATTTCATTGACAAGACTGAGCCTGTCTTAGGTCATTCTGACAAGAATGCCTTCCTTACCCATTATGGAATATGCATTATCAAAAGCAATGCATTTATGTCTTAGGTCGGTAAGTGTCTGTGCAGAAACTTACCTGTCCTTGGCTTGCCAGCCTGTTAATTTAACAGCTCTGTCTGGGGGTCCGTTTTCAGGTTCAGCCCATGTACTTTGGCTGCCAACATGTTGTTGTTGTTAAAGAAAAGCTTTAACACAATGGGCAGGAATAAAAGTATTCCCCAGGACAAAAAGGGCTAGCATAATCAAGCAATATATGCCATATTTGAAGCTTGACCAAAATAGAAATACTGACCTTAAGTCATGGGTAATTTTATCTGTAGCATCTACCACATTGACACTCAGCAGAGCAGCAGCATTCTTGAAAATCCTAAGCTCCATATGTATCCTAAAACATCCCGAGAGCTGTTAGAATTATGCCAAATACACTGAATATGTCAATAAATGTCTTTCTAATTATAATGACTACCACTGTAAATTGTAGAACTAATATGATTCAATGGTATTTGCCATAACACTCAAGATAGCTCCTTACCCTTAAATTCTGAACCTCCTTCCAGTAATTTGAATAGGATAAGAGCATCAATCCATTCTTCCAAATGCCTATCTAAATCCTCTTGTATATTCAACACATCAGTAGCATTTTTTTTATTTTGCTAAATGATTGAGAAAAGTAGCTGTCTTAACTTCTTGTGTCACAGCAATTGCAGAAGCAGTGGTGTTAGAAATTAATGAAACTAGAGCTGCTACACCAGCAATAATCAAGTCCACTCCTTCTTGCTTCTGATTAAAGCCTGACTCCGTTCTTCCAGTACTCTCAAGATATTTTTAGAATATCATGATTCTATGATACTTAGGACAATAAAACAAAAGCTGTTTGATAGACCTCCATAACTGACATGCTGGATTTCAAAAGAGAAACACAATTAGAAGGTGTATGATCAGTGTAACTACATTAAATACTGTAGAAGAAACAAAAGTATTTTAACGTGACAATTAAAGGAGCCTTAAAACATGTGCTAACACCTGTTTGAAATCCAGATTCTGCCCCAACTTTATCTCTTGCTAAGATAACATCATAGAGAACCGAGGCTAATTTCCATATATGTCTCTGAAAATGTCTAGAACCAGGCTTCCAAATGAAGACTGTTATTTCCAATATTGGACTGATTTCTAGACTGAGTCTGAATAACTGGTCACATTTAATAACAATACAAGAGGCATTATAACTTCTCTTTTTCATGCTCTGTTTCACAAGGTCTAAGAACTTGACGCAAAACAGCTTGTCCCATCAGGGGGATAGGTAAGCAATGGTGGGTCAGGAACTTATGTCCAATACAGCTTCCCAGTCACCATTGTCAAGGCACTCAGCAAGCTCACAGGTCAGCATCATTCTTTGTCCTGACACCAGCATGTCTCACTCATCACTCTGGTGGCCACCATGCTCCTTCAGCATCCTGCAGATAAAAACACAAACATGCCCTCTTCCCCATATTTAATACCTGATCGGGATCATGCCTTATGCCAGTAAGTAGATCCTTCCCTTTCACCTATGCATAGTATGTCTAGTTGTAGAACACCATAGACACTTAGCAGAAAGTTCCTTAGCATCCAAGTTTTTAAAAAAAAATATTTTAAAATAAAAATAAAAAAATAGGATTTAAATAAATTTGTGGTGTATAGGAGTATATCTCCCCCTTTTTTAATTTATGAAAATATTGTTTTAAAGTTTCATGGGTGCCGGGTGCTGGTGGAGCACACCTTTAATCCCAGCAGAGGAGGCAGAGGCAGGCGAAGTTCTGAGTTCGAGGCCAGCCTGGTCTACAGAGTGAGTTTCTGGACAGTCAGGACTACAAAGAGAAACCCTGTCTCGAAAAACCAAAAAAAAAAAAAAAAGAAGAAGAAGTTTCATGGGCCATTTCCACAGTTTCTTTTCCTTAACAATTATAAGGAATCCCTGTAATATGGGTAATGTTAAATTGCTGCTAATAAGTCTCAAATGTTCTACTGCTATAGTCAATTTCATTATCTGGTTTTTGTTTGTTTGTTTTTCTTTTCTTTTCTTTTTTTTATTGGGTACTTTATTTATCTACATTTCAGATGTTATCCCCTTTCCCCATTCCCCACCCCCAGAAACCCCTTAACCTTCCTCTCTCCTCCTATTTCTATGAGGGTGTGCCCCCACCAATCCATCCACTCCTACCTCACCTCCCTCGAATTCCCCCTCACTGGGGCATCCAGCCTTCAAGAGACAAAAGGCCTCTTCTCCCACTAAATGTCAACAAGTCCATCCTCTTCTACAAAGAAAACAACTAGAGACATGGGTCCCTCCATGTGTGTTCCCAGACTAGCTGTTTAGACCCAGAGAGCTCTGGTTGGTTGGTATTTTCACTTTCCCTGTGGGGCCACAATCCCCTTCAACTTCTTCAGTCATTTCTCTAACTACTCCACTGGGAACCCTGTGATCAGATAATGGTTAGTTGTTAGCATCTGCTTCTGTATATGTCAGGCTCTGGCAGTGCATCTCTGGAGATAGGTACATCAGGCTCTTGTCAGCATGCACTTCTGGTCATCCACAACAGTGTTTTGCATATGGTGATTGCATCTGGGAGGGATCTCCAGATGGGGCTGTCTCTGGATGGTCTCTCCTCCAGTTTTTACCCCACACATTGTCTCGTATTTGTTCTTGTGAGTATTTTGCTAATCCTTCTAAGAAAGATCAAAGCATCCACACTTTGGTCTTTCTTTTTCTTTGACTTCATGTGGTTGTGAGTTATGTCTTTGGTATTGTGAGATTTTGGGCTAATATCCACTTATCAATGAGTGCATACCTTGTGTGTTTTTTGTGATTGGTTTACCTCACTCAGGATGATATTTTCTGGTTCCATCCATTTACCTAAGAGTTTCTCGAATTCATTGTTTTTAATAGCTGAGTAATACTACATTGTATCAATGTACCACATTTTCTGTATCCATTTCTCTGTTAAAGGACTTTGGGGCTTCTTTCTAGCTTCTGGCTATTATAAATAAGGCTGCTATGAATATAGTTTAGCATGTGTCTTTGTTATATGTTGGAGCATCTTTTGGGTATATTCCCAGGAGTGGTATTACTGAATCTACAGGTAATGCTATGTCCAATTTTCTGAAGAACCTCCAAAGTGGTTGTAAAAGCTTACAGTTCCACCAACAACGGAGGAGTGTTCCTTTTTCTCCACATTCTCATCAGCATCTGCTGTCATTTGAGTTTTTGATCTTAGCCATTCTGACTGGTGTGAGGTAGAATCTCAGGGGTTTTTTGATTTCCATTTCCCTGATGACGAAAGATGTTGAAAATTTTTTTAGGTGCTTTATGGCCATTCAATATTCCTCAGTTGAAAATTCTTTGTTGAGCTCTGTACCCTATTTTTTTAATAGGGCTATTTAGTTCTCTGGAGTCTAATTTCTTGAGTTCTTTGAACATTTTGGATATTAGTCCTCTATCAGATGTAGGATTGGTAAAGATCTTTCCCAATCTGCTGGTGGCCATTTTGTCCTCTTGACAGTGTCCATTGCCTTACAGAAGCTTGCCAATTTTATGAGGTCCCATTTGTCGATTCTTGATATTAGAGCATAAGCCATTAGTGTACTATTCTCCTGTGTCCAGGTGTTCAAGGCTCTTCCCCACTTTCTCTTCTGTGAGTTTCAGTGTGTCCAGTTTTATATGGAGGTCCTTGATCCACTTGGACTTGTGTTTTGTGCAAGAAGATGAGAATGGATTGATTTGCACTTCCTACATGCTGAACTCCAGTTCAACCCACACCATCTGTTGAAAAATGTTGTGTTTTTTCACTGTATGATTTTAGCTTCTTTATCAAAGATTAAGTGACTATAGATATATGGGTTCATTTACGGGTCTTTGATTTTATTCCGTTGATCTTCTGCCTGTCTCTGTACCAATACCATGCAGTTTTATCACTACTTCTCTGTAGTTCAGCTCGAGGTCAGGGATGGTGATTCTTCCAAATGTACTTTTATTGTTGAGAATATTTTTCACTATCCTAAGTTTTTGTTATTCCAATGAATTTGAGAATTGTTCTCTCTAGCTCTGTGAAGAATTGAGTTGGAATTTTAATGGGGATTGCATTAAATCTGTAGATTGTTCTTGGAAAGATGGCCATTTTTACTATATTAATCCTAAGAATCCATGAGCATGGAAGATCTTTCCATCTTCTGAGATCTTCAATGTCTTTCTTCGAGAACTAGAATTATGGCTTGCTTGGATAGATTTATACAGAGGTATTTTATATTATTTGTGACTATTATCAAAGGTTTCTTCATTTTTAATCGCTGAATAGCATTTCCTTGTTTAAATTGACCACATTACCTGTATCTATTCTCCCGTTGAAGGAAATCTGGGTTCTTTCCAGCTTCTAGCTATTACCAAAAAGCTTCAGTGAATATGGTGGAGTATTTGTCCTTGGGGTATGGTGGGACATCTTTTGATTATTTGCCCAAAAGTGGTATAACTGAATCTTCAGGTAGAACTATTTCTAATTGTCTGAGGAACTTCTAGATTGATTTCCAGAGTGGTTGTACCTTCTTGCAATCCCACTAGCAATGGAGGAGTGTTCCTCTTTCTCCACATCCTCTCCAGCATGTGCTGTCACTTGAGTTTTTGATCTTAGACATTCTGATTGATATGAGGTAGAATTTAGAATAGTTTTGATTTGGATTTCTCTGATGACTAAGCACTTTGAACATTTCTTTAAATGTTTCTTTAAGTAAATTTGAGGCTCTTTCCCACTTCCTCTTCTATCAGATTCAGTGTATCTGGTTTTATGTTGAAGACCTTGATCCACTTAGACTTGAACTTTGTGAAGTATGGTATGTATGGATGTAATTTCATTCTCCTACATACAGACTGCCAGTTAATTCAGCAGCATTTATTGAAAATGCTTTATTTTTTCCACTGTACATTTTTGGCTTCTTTGACAAAGATCCATAGATGTCCATACATGTTTGGGTTTATTTCTGGGTCTTCAATTCTATTCCATTGATTGACCTGTTGGTTTCTGTACCAATACCCTGCTGTTTTTATCTTGCCTTGTAGTGCAGCTTAAGGTCAGGGATGGTGATTCCCCTGGAAGTTCTTTTATTGTTGAGACTTGTTTTGGCTATTCTGGGTTTTTGTTTTTCCATATAAAGTTGATAATTGCTCTTTCCATGTCTGTGAAGAATTGTGTTGGAATTTTCATCAGGATTGCACTGAATCTGTAGATTGCTTTTGGTTAAGATAGACATTTTCACTATGTTAACCCTATCAGGAGCTTGGGAGATCTTTCCATCTTCTGAGGTCTTTTGTGATTTAATTCATCGGACACATGAAGTTCCTGTCATACAGATCTTTCAGATGCTTGGTTAGAGTCACAGCTAGATATTTTATATTATTTGTGACTACTACGAAGGGTACTGTTTTACTAGTTTCTCTCAGCCTATTTATCATTTGTGTAAATGAAATCTACTGGTTTGTTTGAGATAATTTATATTCTGCCACTATGTTGTTATTGTCTATCATCTCTAGTAGTTCTCTGCTGAAATTTTTGGGATCATTTTTGTATACTATTATATCATTGGCAGATAGTAATACTTTAATTTCTTCCTCTCCAATTTGTATCCACTTGATCTGCTTTAGTTGTTCAATTTCTCTGACTAGACCTTCGAGTCCTTTATTGAATAGCTAGAGAAAGAGTGGGCAGTCTTGTCCCAGATTGTAGTGGGATTGCTTCTAGTTTATCTTCATTTAATTTGATGTTGGCTGTTGGTTTGCTATATATTGCTTTTAGTATGTGTAGGTATGTGCGATGAATTCCAGATGTCCCCAAGACTATTAACATGAATGGGGTTGTATTTTGTCAAAGGCTTTTTCAGCATCTAATAAGATGATCATGTGGCTTTTTTTTTGAATATGTGTATATATAGTATCACATTGATGGATTTTCATATATTGAACCATCTCTGCATCCCTGTTATAAGGCCTTTTTTAAAAATGTGCTCTTGGAAATTCTAAGCTTAATTCTTCATTTAAAAGTCTTCACATTTAATCAATTATTCAAACTATATATAGTGTAAGTGCCTCTATGTATGCATGTGTGCTGTAACTGCTTTTGATTTTGCTTATGTTTTACATAAGTATACACTCCAGTACACAGAACATTCAGACCTATAAATGTTTTAGTGTACTTCTTCTTAATGAAGTTATCAGTTAATAAACAAATTCAAAATTATTTACAATGGTTATTTGACTTTTTTTCTGAAGATATTGTAGATGAGTAGAATTAGACTTAATTTTGTTTGCTTTCTCATTTAATTAGAAGACTACACAACTACTTTTAATAGATGTTTTATTTCCATAAATCTCTCTCTCTCTCTTATTTTTCCATATTTTTTCAAAACTTAGTACACATGCATTACATAACCCAAGTTCCCCTCTTCTGTAGTTAAGATGTTAAAATTTTGTATTTGTTTTGTTGTTTGTTTTTGGTTTTGCCACTGAAGTTAAGAAAAAAGGGAGCCACACAAGTAAACGTAATCTTCCTGCTTTTTATTCCATGGCTTATAAATGAATAGCTTCTGATATTTTTCTAACAAATATTTCACCTGACTCTAAGGTATGGCTTTACCTGGAAGTCAACTTTCATTTTATAGCCTAGGATGACTATGCATTTAGATATTAAGTTGAATTCTGGATTTTAAGAGTTTACTTATTAGAATGCATTTTTGAAATGTCTGGAATTCATCTGGCAGAGCATTAGAGATGAGATAACTGGGAGATTCTCAAAATCTAATGAAATCTCTGAAGTCTCAGGCTGAATATCAAGCTAAGTAATAAAATACCTGATACAGAGAAAGGATCTTCCAAAGACAAATACTGAAGAGCACTTAAGCATGTGTTCGCCTTGCCAGAATATGATATAAAATAAATTGTAATTTCTAAATGTGTAGAGTCAAACCATTATAGACGTGTTTATTAATTTGGACAGATGAGGTAGTTTTGGATTATTAACTTCCTGGTATGTCCAGTACACAAAATGATTCAATGGGGTCTAATTAACTGAATAGATATATGGACAGAATTACATTAAAAATAGATTACAACAAAATACCAAAATTAAAAGATAAACTTTATAAATGTTGTGATATTATCTAAGACATGGTGGCCTTTAGCATGTGACAAAAGCTAAAATCTTAATACGTGAAAGAAAAATCTGGAATCAAGGTAATCAATGTCAATAGAGTAGAACTATTTAAAAATTATTAAAAAAAATCTAACTTCAGTGAGCAGAAAAGTAGTTATAAAGTGACATGTAAGTAGGCTAGAGAGCTGGTTCTGTGGTTAAGAGCCAGTGGCTGCTCTTCCAAGAACTTGGCATGTTCTCTGCCCTGAAAAGGTGGCATACAACCACCTGTATCTTCAGCTTCAAGGTGTCCAGCACTCTCTTCTGGCTCTATGGAAGACTTGCACTTTCATAAATAAGGATAAACAGTTTACTCATATAAAACAAAAACAAACAAAACAGCAGTCTCAATTGACCTGGACCCCAGAGACCTCTCAGACACTGGACCACTAACCAGACAGCATACACAGGTGTTATGAAGTCTCCAACACATATACAGCTTAGGACTGCTAAGTCTGGGTTCAGTCAGAGATGAGGCTCCTAATCCTCAGGAGAATAGAGGTCCCAGGAAGTGGGGAGGTCTGGTGGGGTGGTGGTGAGTGTAGGGTAGGGACATCCTAGTGGAGAAGTGGGAGGAACATATGGGATGTGGAACAGTCAGGGGATGGACCAGGAGGTGGATTAAAATTCCTCTATAAATATCTATTTACAGCTCTGCAATAAAATTTAAGGCTACTTTCCTAGTCTGTATACATATAACATTAGTAGTGTTAGTTCACTTTCTGTCTTAAAGCAACATGTAGAAATATTTATTTTCCTAGAATCTCAAATTAAGTTGTCTCATTTCTATTGTTTACAACACTTGATTTTATAAGCTAAGTGATATTATTGTTAAACTTTAATTAAAAATTAAGCCAGTATGTATATTCAATGTATATAAATAATTTTAAAATATTCATAAATTGTTAAATGGATCAATAACCAATTAGCACGTATACTATTCCACAGATTTTCTTTGATGACAAAAACTAAAACTCTATTCTCATTAATTTTAAGGATGCAAATATTTTTTAATTTCATATAATTATCATAATGAATGATGAGTTTCTCTGTTTTTGCTCCTAACCAAGTTTTTAACTCTTAGATCACTATTTTTCTCACTCATAGGGTCTAGTAAAACATTATTATGAAGCATACTACTTTAAATTTAGCATTTTTAGATTACAAGTGCATGGGTGTGAAAGAATACAGGGTGAATTTCTGAATGTGTGTGCACATGTATGTTTGTGCATGTTTGTGTATGTGTGTGTATATTTGACTGTTTGTTTTTTTTTTTTTTTTTACATTTTTTGGCATATTATCTTCCAATTTTTTTATATTATTAGAACATACAGGATTTTCCTTTTCAAATTCAAAATAACCCTGTTTCCTGCATATACCACACTTTAGTATTCATACATCTGCTGATGTGGACATAGCTAATTTTATTTGGTCATCAGAATTCTACAGCATTGACAAGAAAAGTAACATCTTCTTCCTTGAAACTGTGATTTCATGCTTTTTTTAAATGTATACACAGTATTGAAATTGATGCTCATGCTTGTTTCTGACCAACATCTGCCTTCATGGTTTTCTCTAGAATGATTGTGGTAATTTAGATTCCTTCTCTAAGCCTCCTCCTTTCTTCATGATCTTACCATAGTTATCATCTGTTATCTTTTTGTGAGAAACCACTAGGAACAAAGCTAAGCACTATTGTATTTTATTTTTATGTTTGATTTCCTTGAGGTTTGTTTTGTTGAAGACCAGTCACTGTTGAGCATTTTGTCTTTTTGAAAAATAATGTTCAATATTTCCACTCATTTTTAAATTGGGTTATTTATGTAATTTGGAAATACAGTCTATACTCAAAATATTGTGGGAATTTTTTTTATATCTTCTCTTGTTTATTACATTTTATTTTGTATAATAGAAATTTAGACTGAGGCAATTCCATCTTTCTACTCATTGAAAGTTGGTTCATTTTTCTTTCTGTCTTCTTTTCTTTCTCTTTCTTTCTTTCTTTCTTTCTTTCTTTCTTTCTTTCTTTCTTTCTTTTTCCTTCCTTCCTTCCCTCCCTCCTTCCTTCCTTCCTTCCTTCCTTTCTTCTTTCTTTTAAACCTGTTATTTAAGAGTTTCATCAAATGATAATCATTGTCCAGATAAAAAAGTATAGATTTGTAAAAATGTTTCTTTGTTGTTGTTGTTGTTTGGATCCCTAATTCTTTAAAATATGTATTTAATATGCTCTGAGTTGATTTATTTTATGTGATCTATATGTGGCTTGATTTCCAGGCTTTTCTCTGTCAATATCCAGTTCTTATAGCATGTGTTCTAGTTGTGCTTTTTCGATGTGGCAAAAGCTAGGGTTAAACAAGGGTTATATAAGACCCCACACTAAAAAAGCCATGAGGACAAGCCAGGAAGCAGTGTTCTTTCTCTGACTCTGCTTTAATTCCTGTATCCAGGTCCCTGCCTTGAGTTTTTGACATGACTTTACATAGACTGTGATCTAGGTTGTGTAAGCCTAAGGAATTCTCCTTCAAGCTACTGTTGACTGTGCTATTTTAACATAGCAAAAAAAAATCAATAACACTCTATATCACTTTAAGAAATCCTCTAGGCTAAAGATATTATCTTTGCAAAGAAAAAGTACTTTGTCTTACCTTAAGAATAAAATAATAAAATTGAATTATAACGATAAGGGTTATGTTAAGATATTAAACAAATACCTATAGGATTAAGACTTTTTTCTCTATATATCCATTGGTGTACTTAATACACATATGTTTCAAAACACAAATACATGCATACACACACACACACACACACACACACCAATTTGTTTTTAATATACTTCCAAGAGTTTCAAATGCCTTTTTATCTTTAGTTTTAATGCAGTAATAACACACTTAGAAATATATGCTATTGGAGCAAAATAATAAAATTTATTGACTGAATACTAACAGATTATGAATTAGGCAAAAAAAGTGAACAAGTATATGGATGATTTTAAGATTGACTCACTAGTGTATGTTTGTGTATGTCTGTGTATGTATGTGTGTGATGCAGATATGTACAACTTCTCTAAGAAAAAAATTAGTAAATTGTTCAGTACTTTATAAAAAAATTTAAAATTACTTTTTTTTTTTGCACCCTAGATAGTATTTCCCCTCCCAGTACACCCTCTGACTGTTCCACATCCCATACCGCCTCCCCGTCTCCTGTTTCCATGAGGATGTCCCTCCAACCTCGACCCCACCAGACCTTTAAACTCCCTGGGACTTCAGTTTCTTGAGGGTTAGGTGCATCTTCTCTGACTTAACCCAGACCCGGTAGTCCTTTGCTGTATATGTGTTGGGGGCCTCATATCAGCTGGTGTATGCTGCCTGGTGGGTAATCCCGTGTCTGAGAAATCTCAGCCATACAGGTTCAGCACTTTTTATCTTGAGGATTCAATTCTTAATGTGAAAGTTAAAGATATTTTTATCTATTCTTTAAGAAATTAGCAACCTTCATTGAAATATTTTTAAAATCGCTAATTTCAATTTAAATGCTGGTCGAGTGTCATGGTACATGCCTTTAAGCTCACCACCCTGGAGACAAAGGCAAACATACTGCTATGAGATTTAGGTCAACTTTCTCTACACATCCAGACCCAGGCCACCATAGACTACACAGCATGACTTTTTCTCAAAGACCAAACATTAAATTAAATTAAATTAAATTAAATTAAATTTTAAAAAATGGAGTGAAAAACAAAATTTGATTAAAGTATAGAAATTAAAAATAATATTGAGGAAGTATCCCTTTTTAAAGTTAACATGTCATGATCCTTATTACAGAATTAACTTCATCTCCAAATTTAAGTTTGTGAATATTCATAATTAATACCTTCTGAAACTAAGAATTGACAGTTTCCTACCTTTTAAATTAAGTACTATTTCTGAATATTATCACATCCTTTTTCGATTAACTTTTGAAATGTCACAAGTTCACCTATAATTCTAATGAAATTATCTCAGATTGGATAATCATTCATTTATATGCATTTCTTCATGATTAAACATCTTTATTTCAAAGATTTTAAATTGAAGTCTAAAGTTAGTTTTAAAGGAAAGTTTTACTGTTGCATTAAGTGTCATTTGTTAGGAAGAAAACTGCTATGCTGCATAAGGTAATTTATTGTGGGTAGAGCTATGAGATTACCTTTTGTTTACATTAAAGAAAAATTATAAAACATGAAATTATATAATTAAAATGTATTGCTAGATGAACACTATGTCATCAGTTACATAAGGCTTTTATGGTGAATAGTAGAGAGCAAATTCATTGCCTACTATGTGCTATACAAGCACTTCCACAATGAGTTGCAACACCAATTCAGAAATTTGTTTTTAAACATTTTCATTAAGTGCATGTATTAGCATGTATGCAAATATATTCATGTGTGTGAATGTGTTTGAGTTTGTGTGTGTGGGCATGTATGTATCTGTGTGCTTCTTTGTGTGTATGTTTGCAAATGCCTATGGTGGTCAGAATAGTGTATTGTGTCTCCTAGAGAAGAAGTTGTAGATGATGGTGAAAATTCCAACCTTGTTGCTAGGAATTGAACTCTGATGCACTGCAAGGGAAGCACAGTCCCTCAACAGCTGAGCCATCTCTCCAGCTTCTGTGTTCTCATCTTATTTCTCAATTTCCAGTCTTGAAATTTTTTGTGAGGAAACCCTTTTGTCAATAGAAGTTATGTTATTAATGAATTGGCTTACAAATCACTTAACAGTATTTATCAAGTAATGATTGCAAAGTAAGGATTAAGTGGCTGATAGGTATGAGAAGACAATAAAAGACTGTGGAAGAATAAGTTTAGCCATAATTTATTATATACATATATAAAACTACTTGAACTTATCTCAAGAGAAATTAAGATCATGATTACATTGGAAATTATTCACAACAATTTCACTTAAGATCATATATCACTATTATTACATACTTTTTATCCAAGATTAAATCTTCAGCATTAGAAAACACACAAAAACAAGTGAGCAAAATAAAAAAGAGGAGTAGATCTTTTCAGTAAAAATATGTATAACTTTGCAAAAAAACATTTACTGCTTCAATACCAGTTATTTTATATTGCACATGTAGATGGAGAGACAACCATGAAATCTGTAACTGTATGGCACCTTTAATAATAGCAAGGAGAAAAAAAGTCATAATATTTACATTGATTCTTCATTCATTTACCTATTTTTTTATAGTATTTATTTAGTTTTTACACTCCAGATTTTATTCTCCCCCCTTCTACCCTCTGACTGTTCCACATTCCATACCTTCTCCCCACCCCTTCTCTCCATGACGATGTCCCCACTCTCCACACCACCCTCATCCTACCTGACCTCTAAACTCCCTGGGGCCTCCAGTCTCTTGAGGGTTAGGTGCATCATCTCTGATTGAACACAGACCAAGCAGTCCTCTGCTGTATATGTGTTGGCTCAGCAGTTAAGAGCACTGACTACTCTTCCAGAAGTCCTGAGTTCAATTCCCAGCAATCACAGGGTGGCTCATTCACCTATCTTGCAATATTTCTGAAAAGTTTGAAAAGTAGACTATCTCTCTTTATCATGCAAGATTATTCTTATACACTTGTTTGCTAAACTAAAATACCCTATGGAATTTTTTTTCTATTTGTAGTTATGAAAGTGCAAAAGTTAAGTCATTCTATCATAATACATAAATGAAACTTCAGGAACTAGTGCAAAACAAGCTAGAAGACAATTTCAAATTTTCTGAATAATTAAAGTTCCTGCAGAATTTAAATGTTCATTGAGACACATGGGAAAATCACCTTCAGCCATTACTTAATCGATTTTTTTCTATCTTTATTTTATTATCAAATCATAATTTTTACTTTTTAACACAGGGGTTATAAACACAAAAATGCAGGATGTGGGGAATGGAATGACAATATCCAAAGCTTATTACTCTACTAGAGTACTTAGTAAAATGCACTTTTTTGGAAGTGTAAATGTGATTTTACTTATTAGTTTGCTGATTAGCCTACCTAGCCACTAAGTTAGATATTTAAGAATGCAATTGACATTTCAGAAACTTATAAAAAGATCTCATTTTGTACCTTTACATTCTAAGCATGTTTTCAATAAATTAAATCTTTTTGTTCATTTCAATGGTTTGTAGTAAATGTAACTTATTTTGGATAAAGTTTATCTACTTTACTTTATTGACATATTTTTTGTACACAGAGTTAGTTATAAAAATAATTTTCTTCATGTCTATCACATGCTTAAACATATTCACCACATATGCTCCACGCTTTCTCCACCTTGATTTGTTATCCAATTATCTCCTTTCTCGATCTCATCTTACTTTGCATTCATGTCCTACATATAGTGTTATGTTTCAATGTGGAATAGAAAATTCACAAACAAGAGAAAGTAAGACTGCTTTACTGAGTCAGGATGTACTGTGTAATGTGATTGTCTTAAATTATGTCAATTTAACCAGAATATAATATTATTTCATCCTCCTTTATGGATGTTTCAAAGAGGCAATGTTATTAGAAAATTTGCTACTAAAGGATAAGTTCAGATATAAAAATTCATGACTGCTTTTCAGGTAGATGTTGGGTAGGGAAATAATTAAGCAGCTTGATAAACACTTTACCAATCGAAAGTTATTCTCTTGAGATTATTTTTGGCATAGTGTTTTGATAATTAAAAAAATGAAGTGTCATTAAATTGGCATCTTCAGTACATATATTGTCTACTACAATATGCTCAGAGTTGGTACCACCTACTGATGTATTTGCTTCTATTTGTATACAAATTAGAAAGGCTATGAAGAAATATGTAAACAATGTTGTTTGCAAAAGCAATATATATGTGGTTATACTACATACTTATCCAATGTATATACTAAATGCTTACAGGAGGTGTACACACATACACAGAGACACGTGTGTGTTCATTAATTACCCAAAAATAGAATAAAATACAAAATAGCAAAGAAATTACAAAGTTTCACTATTAAATTCAAGCTTCTGAGTAAATTCATGTGTAGAATACTTCTTTTACAATGAAAACTTCCCTTAAAACAGTATTTTTGAAATTACTGTCATATAAATTTAATTTTATATATACTTAGGATATAAATAATAATAGACATTTTCTGAAACACAGAGTATGATTTCTCACTAATCCCATATAATTTTTTGTAAATTACTGAGTTTTAATTCTTAGCCTTTTTTGTATTATCTATTTTTTATAACAATCAAAAAATTAAAAATGCATGTCCATATGTTTGCAACTGTAAATACTTATGCATTAGTGATTTTTCTGTAGTTTTTTGATCCACCACTACTTCATGGCAATTCCCAGGAAGAAGAGTTATTTAGACTTAGAGTTACAGAGAGAACAATGTCCATAATGGCAGGAGTCATGGTAGTAAAAACATGGCAGAAAAAAAACAGAATAGGATGCAAGCTGATATTTGAACCACAGCTCATAGCAAAGACAGCAAACTGACAGTGACTTGAAGTTTTTAATCTCAAAGTCCACTATCTTGCTTCTGCGGAAATGCTGCACATCCTAAATGTCCCTAAACAGCATCACCAACTGGGGAACAAATATCCTAAGGTCCACTACTATGGCAGACATTTCCTATACAATCCATCACATATTCACTGATTTTCTAACTAAACATTATATTACATTATCTTAAAACACAAACTTGTAAGTATGGCAAAACACACCAAGTGCTTCGACTGGGCCATTGCTCTTGACTTTGAATGTTTCAGTGTAAACTCATGTTCTTTTATCTCAGTAGAAAGGACCTAATTGAAATGAATTCCCATGCAAGTAACAAGAAATTAGAAAGGAAGATATGTTTTCTAATCTGACTATATAATCAAATGGGTATTTTATGAAAACAACAGACTTTATATTCATTGAAGTACACATAATTCTTTGTATTTTTCCTCTTCTCTTTACTTGTTCTTTTTTCCCTTTCAACATCTGGGTATTTTATGAAAACAACAGACTTTATATTTATTGAAGTACACATAATTCTTTGTATTTTTCCTCTTCTCTTTACTTGTTCTTTTTTCCCTTTCAACATCTTTATTGTATTCTTACTTTTTAATACCAAAAGGGATATAATTCTCTATTTTTAAATCTTATTACCTATTAAAGTACTGTATTAAAAAACTGAGACAAGAGAATTTTGTGTCTCATAGTTCATTGTAATTTTCTCCCTAGTGTTTGGATTTCTCGATATAATTTTTGATTCTGTTTAATATTTTTCAAAATCTCCACAAAAGTCCATATTTAGGGTGGTTTCTTATGCTGTGCTTTTAAAGATTTCTGGAGCTCACCTTTCAACAGGAATCAAGCTTTTTTTTTTTTTTTTTTTTTTTTGTTCAAGTAGAACTAATATTCTATCACATATTATACCTGTTGAGATGAAAGGAGCATAAAAATGAGATGGCAGTTGTGTACTAGTAAATATTTTACAAATGAATTCTCTCTTGAGATCTTGTCAAGTAGATTAATATTTGTTAAAAATATTAAATAGCTAATATCAAGGGGAGTTTGTATGCAGCAGTGATTAAAATTGTGATTGGCTTTATTTCAGAAAAAAGTTTTCAGAGCTATTTGGAGAAAAATGTAATACATAGTAGATATGACTCTGATTTTATGTTTGTAAAAATATATTTGATTATCACCTAAAAATCAGTTCATTCAGCATGACAGTAATATTGGTAAACAAAAAATAATCTAACCATAGAAAGTTCCTCTATTAGATAGGCCCTATCAATTAATGTTTTCTACTTTATGATTTTTAGAAATAATTTTGATATATCCATTTTCAAATAATGAACATTGTGTTAGTACTGATTTTCTTTTTTAGTAAAAAAATCCTATTAAAATAATTTTTGTCCTGAAATGTATCTATTGACAAGCTCAATGTACATACAATAATTACTTATAATTAAAACAACAACAGACTACATGATATAGCAAATGGAGATTGTGACATTAATTCTTTATATTATGTTCTAAAAATTAGAGAACTTGTTGGGAGATAGTGCTGGGAGGGGCCCAGGGCAGTTGGAGAGGAAGAATGTTACAAAGCCAAAATCCATCATACAAATAGTAAAATTCTCAAAAATTAAATAAAATATATATTATTTATGTGCATATATAAAAGTCACTGCTCACCAAAGAAGTTCTTTTGCAATAGACAGAGGAAACTACAAAAATCTACACCTAAAATGATAGTTAGTCACATATATGTGTAAACAGCCCCACTCGATAGATCTACAATAAAACTACACTTCAGAGTCAGGGAAAATTTTGGATGAAGAAACAAAAATCACAAATGTTTTTGAATTTGTATGAATAAATATAATTTCTGATTACAAGTCACTCAGAAGTTACAGAGCATCCTAGTTCTGGTGTCTGACTCATCCCTCTACTCACTTGCTCCTTATATTCTCTCTGGAACCCATTGCATCCTGAGGCTGGCCCCTGGCACTTCCTCTTCTCTTACATTCATTTACTACTTAAAACATTTTTGGGTCAATGCCCTACTTTGGCCCTGCCATGAGCTGACAGTATCCTAGGGTACCTCCCACACATCTCTCTGGACTCTACTTATGGTCATCTTCAAGGAGATGACAGTGTTTGGCTTCAAGGAGTTTGTCATGGCAGTAAAGGATCACCAGGACAAAAACATTTTCACCTTCTTTGGTGATTCTATGGATGCCAAAGGGAAAAGTTGGTGTCTGGACTGTTCAGAAGCTAAACCAGTTGTGTGAGAGGTGCTGAATCATGTTACTGCAGAATGTGTTCCTCTACTGCCAAGTAAGAGTCAGATATACTAGAAAGACACAAATAATGACTTCAGAAAAAAATGAAATTTAATTTCAGTGCATACATTACTTAAATATGGAACACCTCAACAACTTGTTGAGTCTAAGTGCCTCTAGACCAACCTAGTAGAAATGATCTTCTCTGAAGATTATCTTTTGATGACCTCTCCCACCTGACAGTGGTGTCAAGTGCCTTTGGTTCTGACATTCAGGAGGCAGAGGCAGGGGATCCTTGAGTTTGAGACCAATCTGGTCTGTAGAGAGTTCCAGAACAGCCAGGGCTCCACCGAAGCCCTGTCTACAACTTTACCCTAAAAGATTTGATTATTGCAATTGTGTCTTGATTTCCTGGATTATTTAAAAGCAGTCATGAATAAATGATAATATGAAAATCAATGTGTCTAAATAATTTTTCCCTTTTATGTAGTTGGTTATAATATTTACATTTCAAGTTTTATCCTCTTATCCCATTTCCCCCACCACCCAGGAACCCCTTATTCCATTCCCCCTCCTTATATCCCTTCTATGAGGCTGTGCCCGCACCTACCCCCCCACCTCCACTAACCCCTCCTCACCCTCACATTCCCCCCCATTCTGTGTTCGTTTTTCATGGGACCAAGTATCTCCTCTCCCACCTATGCCCAACAAGGCCGTCCTCCCCTACATATACCACTAGAGTTGTAGGTCCCTACCTATGTGCTCCAAGGATGGTGGTTTAGACCCTGGGGGGCTTTGGTTGTTTGGTATTGTTGCTTTCCTCTTGGAGTCACAAACCCTTCCTGCTCCTTCAGTCTTCTAAGTTCTCCATTGGGAAACCCTTGATCATATCAGTGGTTAGCTGTGAGCAAAGTCCTCTGAATGTTTTAGTCCTTGGCAGTGTCTAAAGAATTAATAATCAATTTTGAAAAAAAAAATTGTAAGAATTAGAAGACCAGGATTCTTGGTGCAATATAGTGCTCTACAGATGTGACAGAAAACCTGCACCCAATAAATCTCAACCACATGGTTGCCTAAACATGACCTGCACAAAACCAGACTGACCACTCCACAAACTTAATTTTTTTAAATAGACTTATCCTTTCCTCTTTATTCTGTACTCCATATTCCCTCACTCTTTTTATTTCATTATTCTAACACACTATTTAAAAGACAGAAAATCAATTCCAGTCACTAAATGAGCTTAAGTTTCATGCAAGGTATTTTAATCACATAAGTACAAATACACCAAGAGGAGAAAGACACGTTGTCATTGATAGTGTTGTTATTTAGTGTGAGGTCAGATTAGCAGAAATAAGAAAAAATAATGTTGAAATACAGAAAATAATTTTAGTAAATTTCATAATACCACTTAGAAAAGTTAACATAGGTATCATGGCAGTTTACTTTAAGAGCAAATATGAAGAAGAAAAATATCATCCTTTACTAATGAATGAGACACATTCAATGACAGGACTAATTATGCTCTAGGGAGAATTTATGCATGGATAATAAGAAGCAAAGCTAAATGTTGTCTTAATTTACCCTCAGGCTCTGAAAAAATGTTGATTCTGGTTTCACTAATTGAACCAACAAGCATTAACCACCTTTTCAAGATACAGTCACAAAGTAGTAATCTTCCCATCCCAAATAGCTCAGTCTGTGTAACTTTTTATAGATTCTTCTGTTTCTTTAAACAGGTTTGCCAAAATATTGCATTTAAAGGTAAAGCATGCAGGAAACACAGATTTTTGTCTATATGTACTTCCATTAATTTACATTTAATATGCTATGAAAGACTGTAGAAACTAAAAATAATATCATTATATGCAACAATCTGTTGAATAATACAAATAATGGCAGACAACAGGCTTCACACATCTGCAGCATCTTAATCAGTTTTATAGGACTAAAAATTATAACAGTAGCTACTACAGTTTTGGGAAAAGAAAAGAGAAGATCACATCTTAATTGTGTTTGTTTTTCTTTAAATTAATACTTTTAATATTATGTAATATAGCTCTAAAAATCATCTTTGGTTAACATGCAAATATGTACAAAGGTAGTCTGGGGAAGCAAATCTATGCAGAGACTATATTTTCACTTATTATAAATTATCATCATTTTACATATGGAAACATAGCTACAGAAACTGATTGATCTCTGAGCTGAGTGTATATAAGTAGAAATGAAATCTTCAAAATTGTGCATCATATTTAAATTTGAGCACATGTATCAACCTTATGAGAACAGATTTGATTTATATAGATATAGTAAAATGAATGTTTACCTTCTACATAATGAATTTCATAACTTTAAAGTATTTTCTTTTAATATATTACTTTGAAAATTAATTTTAATTTTGTACGGTAATTCTCATATATTTGATTGAATTAAATGACAAACTTGATCATAATATAATCAGAATAATCAAAAGAACAAACTATTTGATTAATTTATAATGCAATGTTGAGTAGCAACTGCTCTTTAATTAATCTAAAATATAATATTTATTATAACACACATTTGTAAATAAAAACTATTAAAACTATTAAGAGGTTGAAATAGAATCAGACTAGAACATAAAGCACCTAGAAATCTGAATGCAGTTAACTGTTAATGTGATAATGTCATTTTTGGAAAATAAATAAATTATATCCATTTATTACTTTAGGTTACATATCTATGTAAGGTTTTTATATGGCCATTAACCTCTAATTTTTATTATTATATATAGCTGAGTAACATAAGTAGAAAGTAAAAACAAATTATCATTGAAAATATTATTAAGTAGATTTCAGATCTAAATATTAAATATTATGTACTGCTATCATCCCATACTGTGTCCCACTTACACAAAATATTGTTATTTTAAATTAGAAAATTTGCAAAAATTAATAATGTTTATTGATGTTTATCTTTAAACTTTTCTATAATTTTTCTTCTTCAAAAATAATTTTAATTTGTTCCTTAAATTTATGTACAGGCATATAATGTATCTTAATTAAACCCAATCTCCAGTCTATGCCAGAAATTTGTTTTGTGACCCCAACACATGTACTTACCTTCCCCACTTTATGTCTTCCTGTTTGTTATTGTTATCATTTATAACTCCCATCATTCCAATGAGTGTTGCCCATATGGCAAAGATGTAGAGGCAACCACTGAGGCATGGGCCACCTCCCACTTACCACCCCATCTAAAGAAATGGCTCACCTCTCCCAGCAACCACATACTGCCAAAAGATCTTGAGCTAGGGGTGAGGAATAAGGATCCCTTTTATTCTCCATGTTATAAGGTTGGTTGGCTTTGCAGATCTTGTGCAGGTAATCAGAGCTGCTTTGAATTCATATGTGTAATCCCCTGTTAGTGCAATCCCCCTGTTATGTGCAGAGGAGTGCCCTTCACAATATGTCACTTGTCATGGTTACCATTTAAATGGAGAAATAATAATATTTACTATGAGGTTCAAATTTGCTACAATAAGGATATATGATCATTTGACACACTTAAACTGTTCACTGAAATATATTTTTCAGTACTGACAAAATAGGAAAACGTTATTGGAACTTTTTAAACCTAAAATCTTTTCCTATTTCATTTTTGGTGTTGAACAATGGAGCCCAATAACTGGAAACAGTACTGTTTACCAGTAGTTTTAGATACAGGTAAAGCAGGTATTAAATAATGCATAGAATCTGTTCTTATCATTAACCACATGCTGAGATCACTCTGAAAATAGTTATTGCTATAAGAAAATTTCAGTAAAGATATAATTAGCCAGGCGGTGGTGGAGCACGCCTTTAATCCCAGCACTTGGGAGGCAGAGGCAGGTGGATTTCTGAGTTCGAAGCCAGCCTGGTCTACAGAGTGAGTTCCAGGACAGCCAGGACTACACAGAGAAACACTGTCTCGAAAAACCAAAAAAAAAAAAAAAATATATATATATATATATATATATATATATATATATATATATATATTCTAAACACATAGTCAAGAAAGGCAGAGCCCTCAAATGTGGAGAGCCACGGTAAACGGTGACAGCATCTGCCATTGGAACATGGCGCTGGCACTGGCACTCATGAGTAAACAAGTAAAATTGCGCATGTGCAAGTGGTGAAGGCCCACCAAGTCAACGCCCAACCCGGGGTGTCATACGGGGTTTGAGCAAGCAGCCAATCAAATATGTCCAAGCCACTCTAGGGTGTATATAAAGCAGCTCCATCTTGGCTCCCTCTCTCTCTTCCTCCGCACATGGTAATAAACAGTTGCTGCAGAAGGATCCTGGTGCCCGCGTGCGTTCTTGCCGGCGTGACGATTGCACGGGTCACACTCAAAGTCTATTTATTTTTTTATTTTTTTCTTTGATATTTTATTTATTTACATTTTAGCCATTTCAGATGTTATCCCCTTTCCCTATCCCCTCATTAACCCCCAATACCTCCCTCCTCCTTTTTGCTTTCATACCATTTTAATTAAATGCAAGTATTAAGGTCAGTTCTAGGTTGAGAAACTTGTGGTTAGTTGTGGCTGGAAACACTGAAAGTTCCTCCAGGTGGGAAGTTAGGCACTGTGGCTGTGGCTACAGCAGCTCATTAAAGACCTTCTCCATGGTTCCTCATGGTGCGTTGTCCCCAATGACATGAGAAAGTCCTTGGGTTTCCAAAATGACTTTACTGGCATAATGGATGATGGTTGAATCTGGGTGTGTATCCCATTGAAACTCAGGGATGACCTGAGTTAAATAGGGAGGGAGAGAGGAGGGAAGGGCTGGGGAAGAATGCTTAATTGGCCATGTCCTCTGTCCTTCTGGCATCTCATTATTATGTAAATCTCTCTAGGGCCTAAGGCCTGTAGTCACACCCTCCACCTGTGCTCTTTGGGCAGGGCTGCATTGCCCTGAATGTAACTGAAGAGTGCAGGTCAATGAAGTTCCACACTACATGTTAGGAGCCTGGATTCTGGGAGCACAGTGGAATAGATGTCCATCTCTTACAAGCAATGGACACCTGTTGGGTCTCCGGGCTTTCTAGTCAGCACTTAGATCAAAACCAAGACCTTTCATGGTCCTACATGGACTAGCAATACAATAGATGCAAATAGTCAAAAAACAAGCAGGACAATAAACAGAGTCCCATGATCACTCCATGATCACTATTTCTAAGGGCTTATAAGGATGACCAAAATATCTGTGCCTACTTTCCTGTCCTAGCCCAAAGCTATTTTCATGCCTGCAGCCTACTTCTTTGTTATAGCTTAAGATTTAAATTCCTGCGTAAAATTAATTCTTTGTTCTAGCCTAAAGTCATATTTTTGCCTAGAGTCCATTTCCTTGTCCTTGGCCAATATCAAATTCTTTCTAAGCAACCCATTTCCTTGTTCTTGGCCAATGTCAGATTCCTACCAGGGAGCCGCAAAAGCTCTCTACATCTCCCCCTTTTTAATTGCATAAAGACTGAGTCTGTCTTAGGTGGTTCTTACAAAAATACTTTCCTTACCCATCATAGAATATACATTATCAAAAGCAATGCACTACTGTTTTAGGTTGTAAGGCTCTGTGCAGAATCTGACCTATCTTTGGATTGCCCCTTGTTAAGTTAATAACTCTGTCTGGGAGTCCATTTTCACTTTCAAGTCATGTACTTTGCCTGCCAACATGTTGATGTTGTTAGAGACAAGCTTTAACATGATGGACAACAATGATAGACATAATTAGAAAAAAGCTTAAGACACTTGTTGGGTATTTGGCATAGTTCTAAAACCTCTCTGGATGTTTTAACTTTGCATTGTGAGATTATGAATTTAAAGAATGCTGTTCTGCTGAGCTTTGATGCTGCAGATAATGCTAACAAAATTATCCATGCTTGAGGTCAGTATTTCCATTTTTGTTAGACCTCAAAAATGGCATATATAGCTTGATCATACTAACCCTTTTTGTCCTGGGAATACTTTTCTTCCAAAGTCTATTTATATTCATGATTTACCAGTACCATGACCTTCCAGTTATAAATTATATTAATAAACTTATGCTATGTGATATTATTCACTGAAATGTAGCAGACAAGTTACTTTTTAAAAAATATTAAATGGTCAGTATATTTAAATAAAGTATGGTTGTGTATGAAGATACACAAACACTAAACTTACCATACTTTATCTCATGTTGTATATAACTATGTATGCATTTACATACATATATACATACATACATATATACATACATACATTATACACATATACATTAAGTTACTGAAGCAAACTATGAGATAAATTGAACATTATGTGGCTCTGGAGTACTTAGAACTTATATCCACAAAAATAAAGCATATGATCACACATAGTGAATTATGTTGAGATATTTATAAAGTCAAATGGCATTATAATATTTCCATTTCTAGTTGCATTCATAGAAAACTGATGCAATGTTATTTCCAGATTGGATTGAAGGATATTTCTTTAAGTATTTACAATGTGTGTAAGTCAGCAAACCATTATAACTCCTCATAAATAAATAATACATATATATATATGTGTGTGTGTTTGTGTATGTGTGTGTGTGTGTATGTGTGTAATATATATGCTTTTTTATGGTATAGCATGCATAAATTACAGTTAAGTTCATAATTTGATTGTGAAGGACAAATGTTTATAAAATTAAAACATTTATAAAAGAAGAAAACTAGATAAAAGAGAAAGGAGAAATAATATATTTATTTTATAATCTTGAAAGTAAAAGAAAACATGAAAATTGATAATTTTATGGATCTGTAACTGTGCTTTTTTTCTTGATAAATTGTGTACTGAGAAAATATAACTACAATTTTCATGTTAAAAATAATGCTAAAAATACATGCCCTAAGATTAAACAGATAATAACTATCTTAATAGAGGAAGTGGGTCAAAAATTCAAATGAGTTGTTTTCTTCAAAGCTGTTGTAAATACATGTAGTCTTTATATTAATTGAAACTGGGGAAATAGACTCAATTATAAATAATCAGCTTTTTGAAAAATCATGCATTAAATAAACAAAACTATGATGCAAACAAATGATAAATGTACTACCATATAGTTGGCAAACTTGAGGTGAAATCTGGTCCTCTGAATGAACACATAATGACTAATAGGTCTGCTATACCACTTCACACAGTTTTCTCCATGGGATCTCCTGCCCTATTTCTGCACTAATAGTCAGTGTTGATCAATAGAAAGTATAGAAATTAGAAATATATGATGAGACTCTTTTGACAATGGAAAATGGCATGACAAAAAATAATGGTCATGGTGGGGTGCACCTCAGTGAATGAACACCTCAATCATTCTGGAAAGTCATGGAGTAGGAAAAGATACTTGGCTGGGAAATATGAGGGCAGAACATGGCTTAGCAGGCTCATATCCTGGGCTACCATAGTTGCCCAGGAAGCTCACTGAGATGGACAATCTTCACAAGACTGTGTGTGAGATAAGATTTAACTATCATCATGGAAACTGCTGAACAAGAGTGATCTGATGCGGATGCTCACAGCCAACCATCAGATGGAGCACAGGGACTCCAGTGGAGGAGTTAGAGAAAGGACTGAAGGAACTGAAGGGGCCTTATCTGGTATCAGTGGGAGGAGAGGCCTTGGTCCTGTGAATTCTTGACACCTCAGTGTATAGGAATGCTAGGGTGGTAAGATAGGAGCGACTGGGTGGTAGAGCATCCTCACAGATTTAGAGTAAAGGGGGATGGGATAGGGGGCTTGCAAAGAGGAAACTGGGAAAGGGGATAACAATTGAGATGTAAATAAATAAAATATCCAATTAAAATAATAAATAAATAAAATTTATAAAAGAGTGATCTTTTGTGGAAGATAGTTCTTTTGTTTGGTTGGTTTTGTTTTTGTTTTGGGTAGAAAAATGTTCTGCACTCTAGCTGGGTTTTGTGGAAAAGCAGATGCAATGTGAAGACTATGATCTTGTCTCTCATGAATGTGTGAATTTTCTGCTTAAGATGCTACTTGAAGAAAATCTTTATACACCTTTAAAAGGTAAAAAAAAAAACCTGCAAATTCATTTTTTGTATCATTACATTTATGTCATCAGATGCTTTGAATTTCACATTTAGAAGATTTATTTTTAAAAGGTAAATGTGTGTCTGTACTTGGGTATGTGTAC
This sequence comes from Rhabdomys pumilio, assembly GCA_030674055.1. Classification (NCBI taxonomy): domain Eukaryota; kingdom Metazoa; phylum Chordata; class Mammalia; order Rodentia; family Muridae; genus Rhabdomys; species Rhabdomys pumilio. The sequence continues at coordinate 6,562,823 of JANHMN010000010.1, read as the reverse complement.
AATATTTCAATTACCTCAGATTAATTGAGATATCACATCCCCTGTGCTAGAGTTACTCATGGTTGTGAGATGCCTGACTTGGATTCAGACTCTGGAACAAAATTCAGGACTACTTCAAGAGAAGTAACTGTTCTAATCACTCTTGCTAGTTCCGTGATTTTAAACTTACAAAATTAAACCAAATCCCAAAAGTGTAAAATGAATAAAAAGTCAGTTCATAAAGTTCATTAAACATTTTTTCTTTCTAGTGACAGCCACATTTCTAAGTACAAAATGTATATATAAAAGAACCAGTTCAAGCTTTAAAAAGGTATGAGTACACCCAATTAGAGTCTCTGCATGACTTCATGTCCAATTTCATTCTTCTGAGTATCATGTTTCTCAATTACCAAGGGGAAATTTAGACACAGTTGGAAAAGTGGAGTTTTAAGGAAAACTTATTGGTAAAAATGTACTCTAAGGAACATTTGATCTGTGGCAGAAATTCACTACTTTTATTGCTTGTTGTCATCTTACTACTGTTTCCACTGGCTGGAGTAGTTAAATACTAATCAATATTAATTACATATTCATTTCCTTTAAGTTGCAAAATTTGCAGTCTTTGTAACTTTTGAACCTTTCTAATTCATGTCAAACTTAACTATCTGGGCGATCCTTATACATTATACAAATCTATCTGAAGCATGAGATACAACCTTGGTTACCTCTGGAACACAGGTCCTTTGTACTCTCAGAAAACAATTCCTACAAGATTTCACCTCAGTGATATTAGTCTCTTCTTAATCACTACAAATTGCCAAGCTCCAGCCAACCAGCATCAGTTATCCCAATACTACCTTCTATTTTTTACTGTTAAACCAGAGCCACATGGCCAAGGCTACTAAGTTCTGCTGCTTGCTGGAGCTGGATCATGGGGTCCTTGTTCTGTTACATCAGCAGCTTTCTGTTTTCCATCTCCTTCACTACTTAAGCTTGGAAGTTCTGAAATCTGCTCTGTAGATTGACTATAAACTTAGAGATCTGTATGCTTCTGTCTCCTGAATGCTGAGATTAAAGGCATGTACCAGCAAGTCTAGACTCCATATTTTCTCTTTCTAGAACTTGCTCAGAACTTACTTAGAAATATGCTTGTATCTGTCTCCTGGGGTTAAATGTGTGTACCACCATGCCACTAAGCTTTCCATAACCGCTATGACCCAAGATCAAGGACCACAGATGTGTCCTCAATTTCTGAATTGTATTTCATTTCATATTAAAAATGAAAACTAAACCATGAAATAGTAACACCTAGATAAAACTATCCCTTGTTCGACTGCAAATGTATTAACAATAAGGTTGTTCTAGCATCACCACTCCCTTAATTTGCTTATCTCTTTGAGCACTTTGAGTATTTGGCTTCATGTCATTTCCTGGTTCCTCTTTATTATTTGAACCATACCTTTTGTATTTTTCCTTTCTCAGTTTTCTATGCTTCATGAAAATATTCTTCATGAGAGTAAACTAGGAAAAAAACTCTATGCTGGGCTTTTCTGAGGCTTCTATTGTCAACGCAATTAATCTGAATCTCTTCATGTTAGCCTTATCCTCAGACAGACTCTTCAGAAAAGCAAAAAAAGCAGCCAAAATAGTCACACACAAAAAACAAAAACAACAACAAAAAGTCTCTAGGCTACATTTTAACATTCTGAAACTGGTTGAGCTAGACCTCCCACAGTTCAAATTACCAATATCTTGGTATTCCCATAGAATCACCCATTTAATCTCATTTAAATCATTCCACTTCTTTGAAAATCTAAAGTCCCAAAGTCTGCATTCCTCCAAGCAAAAACATGGCCAGACCTATCACAACAATAACCTACTCCTGGCACTAACTTCTGTCCTTGTTTTGGTTTTATCGTTATGATGAACAACAATTTCTAAGGCAACTCTTAAAGGGACAAGCTTTAGTTGGGTCTAGCTCACTGGTCCTTAGGTCCAGTCCATTATAATTTGGGAAGCATGTCAGCACCTGGCAGGCATTGCACTGGAAGAGCTGAGTTGAGAGTTCTACATCTTGTTCCAAAGGCAAACAGAAAACTATCTTCCAGGCAGCTAGGATAAGGGTTTCAATGACCACCTCCAAAGTAACAGACAAGGCCATACATCATAATAGCACCACACTCTGTGTCAAGAATATTCAAACACTACTCTCATTACTTTCCAATGAGAGAAAGGTCATTGCAAGAGTCAGAGCATTGATAGAAAACAAATGAAGTTAGATATATAAAAGCTACATTCAGACTTTATACTAACTAATACTTTCTGGAGTATATGATCAGTTTTTTTTTTCTGCTAAATGCCTGTGCAGAAAACATACATTAACTTCCTTCAATGATATTTGCTGAATAGCTTGTATTTAATGATACTTCACTCATTGGAGATCACGACATATTTAAAGTAACTCAAAAACAATGATAAGTAATAATTAACAATTGAAAATTAGTTATTTGTTATGGAGTCAGGGATCAGAGCTTGTGATCAAGTCATAAAATGCTAATTACATTAGCTTTATTACAGTTGGGATGTCACAAAAGCAGAAGAGCTGGTAAAACATTTTGTGGGCTGGTAAATATTTTTAATCTATTTGCATGGTTGACTGATATAATTTAATAAATTTAGTTTAAAAGACTCCCTGGCCAAAGGCAGTAAAACTTAATATGAGAGCATAGTAAACCAACAAAAGAAACTACAGAATCAAAATCATTCTTTAGGATTAAATACAAGCACTGAATTTATTACTATACTCCCTTATTATAGGTTAAGAAAATACAGGATAAAATGAAACCAACTGAATCTATACATGGAATATAACATATATAGTAATATGATCAAATTAATGAAAATAAACTATTGTTTTATGTAAGTACTATGGTTATAATTTAATCTGCAGTCATGTGATAGACCTTTGAAATTATTATTATTTCAAAAGCAATATGTGATATTTGGATATGAGCATGATTTGATAAATATTTTCTTAGGTTAAAGTTTTTAAGTTTACGAGGAGCCTTAATGGATAGAGCATTTCTATTGGGGTAGGACCAAGAGTTGCATTTAAGTTTACAGTTAGGGTTATTATTAGTGTTGTATTAGTGTTATTGTTTGTTAGTTTTAGTAGACAGACTAAAGTTAAGTTTATGGTTAGTTCAAGTATGAAAGTCAGGAATAGGAGTAGCATTATAGTCAGGGTTAGTGTTAGTACAATGTTTAGCTTTGGAGTTTATTTTAACATTAGACTTTAGGTTTATAATTCAGGTTCAGAATTATAATTGGTAGTAGAGTAATTGAGGTTTACATATTAGGGTTAGTGTTAGGGTTGCAATTAGTCTTAATTTAGGTTTAGAGTTAATGCTCCTGGTAGTATTGGTTATGAGTACTATTGTTTTGGATTTGTACATGTCTCTTCTTTGATTATGTTTTACATGATATGTTTAAAATAATGAAGGAAAATTAGAACACTATAACTACTTCATCATTGTCTCTCTATCAACTACCTCAAACTCCTGCATTATCTCCCGACCAAATTCATGATTTCTCTTTAATAATTATTCTTACATGCACATACCAATGGATGGATACATCTATGAACATATATACATATACTCATATATGTGTACATAAATATACACATATATAGATATTTGCATATAATAGCTTGTGATTCTATTTTGCTTTTCCTCTGATTAATTATCATCTTAAGTGTTGGTGTATCTTGGTAGTCTTCAGATAACCATGTTGTTGAAACCTTATGGGTATATATTTTGTTTTGTTTAAGATTCACAATCAACAGACATCCTTTGTCCTTAAATTTTAACATAATGCTGTCCATTCTTCTATGATTTTTCTTGATCCTTATGTTTCTAAACTGTGTTGCAGTTGTATCAGTTAGGTTGGGTACCCATAATCAATTATTCTTTATATTTTGACCCAAGTTATATCATTGAAACAGTCTCCAACTATTGTGAAATATAGTATCTTTGATGATAGATGAGGGCTATTCTATTTGTTGGTATAGAGAAATGTATTAAGAAATCAAAAATTTTACTGGTTTGGGAATCTAGTAGTAGTAGTTTATATTCTCATTCTATACCTGTTTTAGGCACAGGGAGTTGGCTACATGTACAGTATAATACCTGAACTGCTCCTTTGAATGTATCTTAAGACCAGTCAAACACCTGTTGAATAAAACATAGGGTTATAAGTGTCATTATTATATGATCTGAAGAAAAATCAAAGTTGCTGACAAGAGCCTGATATAGTTGGCTCCTGAGAGGCTCTGCCAGAGTATGTCAAATACTGATGTGGATGCTGGCAGTCAACCATTGGATTGAACATGTGGACCACAATGGAGGGGTTAGGGGAAGGACTGAAAGAGCTGAAGAGGTTTGCAACCTCATAGGAAGAACAACAATATAAACCAACCAGACCCCCTCCCCCCGCTAGAGCTTCAAGGAACTAAACCACTCACCAAAGAATACACATGGAGGAACCCATGACTCCAGCTGCATATGTAGAAGAGGCCTTGTCTGGCATCAATGGGAGGGGAGACTCATGATTTTTGAGGGCTGGATTTGGCAACATAGGAGATTGCTAGGATTGTTAGGTGGGTTTGGATGAGTGAGTGGGGGAACATGCTCATAGAAGCAAGGGGAGGGGGAATGGGATAGGGTGTTTATGTGTGGGGGAACCAGGAAGTGGGATAACATTTGAAATGTAAATAAATAAAATAAACAATAAAAATTTAAAATCTCATTATTTCACAATTATAGATATTTTGATAAAAAAAAAAGTTATTGCTATGGATCACAGAATTTAAAGCTGGATAGGTCTATAGATTACTCCTATCCTTTGACAGCTTATAACACCTTCTAACACTACGAGATCCACTCCTCACACGGGATCCTTTCAAGTCATGTCTAGCATGATTTTTCTGGATTTTGTTAAATCATACATGTCTCTTAAGGAAAGCATTAGCTTACCAAGTGACATACTTTAAAATTGTGTGTGTATGTGTGTGTGTGTGTGTGTGTGTGTGTGTGTGTGTGTGTGTGTGAAGTTTGTAAACTACTAGGCTTCCAACCCAGCAAACCATTGTACTTCCCAGCTAAGTACATCATCATAGAATTACATTCCAATCCATTTTTTTCTCTTTGTAATTTTAGATATGTACTTATACATCTGTATCACATTTGTATTTATTTTAATCCAAAATAATTTTTCCAGAAAATTGTGTATAGGAATAATTTATAGTATTCATTTTTCTAATCACTGAGTTGTCATTTCCTCACTAAAATTTCTTCTTCTCATTCACTTGTAATGTTAAAACAATATTAATGAGAATAGCACTTTGTTTAGTGAGCACTTCCTAATTTGCATGTACTATGCCATATAAAAGTTCATTTAATTAAGAAGTTTGACAATTATAGTAAATATGGTAAATAAGTGAGAAAAAGAAATTTAAATATATTCACCTATATTTCTCTTATATTGCATGTATTTTATTATTTTTCAGACAATTCATGCTAATTTTAACTTTTTATTTTATTCTTATGAACTGTCATATCAGAAATCACTTTCTATCCTTTCTTCTCCATCACCAAACCGAACCAGTCACAGATGTTTGTATTTCATGCACTATTGATTGCCTGTGCTTGAATTCCTATGGCAAAATACAGAAACTGTGGGTCATAGATCCATTCAGCAATGAGTGTTGGCATTTATTCTTTCGTGATTATATTTAAGCTTTAAACTTATGAGTGTTTTGTGTCATTTACCTCTGCGTTAATTTATGCATTTGTTTATTAAGCTTTCTAAGTTTAACTTATTTAGTGTAAATCATTTTTTCTTTACTTCTTTTTGACGACTAACTTTGATTATTTCTAATTATTATTACAAAGGTTTTGGAGACATAGCTCGCTATTCTATGGTAAATACTGAGAAATGGTAATGTCATAATTCTATCAAGTAGATTGAGTGATCATGATCTGCTTCCAGTATAAAGTGGAGTAGCTTGATGCTCCTTCAAGAGAGAGGCTTATATAATACAAATCCTAAAAAAAATATTAATTTTTTCCAAAATCAATTAGCAGACCCCAGCATAAGACATTGAAGCAGTCTCTCCTGATATGAAAACATGTAAAGTATTGAATGCTGATAATTGCCTAACAAGTACTTTATTTTGCAATTAGCTTTACTCTTGTTACTTGTTATTTTTATTAAGCTTTTAAACTGTTGCCTGATAATATTATGCCAAATTGTTTTCTTCTTATTTTTTTGAGAAGCTTTCTAATTATTTTCTGCACAACTACAGCTTCTGACAAAAGAATCTGAATTGAAACGTATTTGAGGTGCTAGGATAGTATCTATATGAAAAACAGAAATAATCTTATGTATGCCTAACCTAAAAGCAATTCCTTTTACACATCACAGTTACTTATTTTGCCTATACAGATGTTACTGGAAAATTTTTAGAAGATGGATCCAGGGCATCACCTGTTACTAGGGAAATTAGGATCCCTTCCCATAGTTTTTAGTCTCATCAATAAAATAATTCAAGAACATAGAATTATTATAAAATTTTATTATAATTTAAAGAAAATCAACAGGACATGCAGCAATACATTTTGACATCTGTGCTAAGAAAGACAATGGATGAGAAGAAAATCATGCCCTTTGGAACTAGGCAAAGATGGTCAGCAAGGTGTGGCCCGGAAAAATGGAGATAGCAACAGAGAAATAGTGAAAATCCCAAAGAATCAGACAAAACAAAATATATGTAGTTTCTGACAGACAAAACCCTGTGAAGTTGCAGGAGTGAAGGTGAAGGAGGGAGAGGGAGAGGGAGAGAGAGAGAGAGAGAGAGAGAGAGAGAGAGAGAGAGAGGAGAGAGAAAGAGACAGAGAGAGAGAGACAGAGAGAGAGAATAGCTGAGAGAGCTGAGAGTGATGGAGAGACAATAAAATTCTTAATGAGTAATGTGATCTGGTCTAAATGAGCATCATGCTGGCTGTGTAAGAAGTACAGTCAGATATAATTTTGGGAAGAAAAGAAAAACATAATTTCATTAAGGGAATAGTTATTTCTCCGAGCTGTTTAGCATGGCTTTAAATGAATTGGCCTTTCTGAGCAGTGGCCCTTTGACAAGATGATTAAGAGGTCCTTCTTTATTAACTCATATTTTAAGAGTTTAGATTAGGTTCCATCAAAGCAAGAGCTACCTCCCATTCTTTTGAAATATATATTTTCCCTTAGAAAAATATATTTTTCTAAGGGAAAAATATATTTCCCTTAGTGGACCTCAATAGACCTACATATTCTATAAGACTATTATAACATTTTCTCTTGGAACAGGGAAATCTAAGATTAATTAAAGGTGAATTCATATTGGAGAACACATTACCATGAAAACCTTGAGGTATACATCTAGAGCTGTCCAACCAGAAGAGGTTGTCTGTGTTAGAGTTTTACTTGTTGACACAAGACCCAGTCTTCCTTTTAAAGGAGATCAAAACCAGACTGTCCTACTAGGACTTTCCAAGCCAAATATTAGGGTCGTGACATGAGAAAGTAGAGAACAATTCACTATATATTGATGTAGTGTTTATTTCAGAGAACAGAGCTGAAAGTCAAAGGAGGCATTTATCGGAATTAAAATGAAATTGTTTAGGGCATGGTAACATATGCTCTTTCTTCTCAGTCTCGTGTAGCTGTGAAAGGATCCTATGTTCAAAATCATCTTAGATTTCAGCAGTAAACAATCTCAGTTATAAATTGTTTTAAAACAGTTAAATAGCCAGAAATTGTCATATTATCTAAAAAAAAAGAAAGAGAAAAAATGGTATCTCTGAAAGCAAGGGTATAAGTTAGAATATACCTTATAAAAAGATATGGTGCTTCATTAAAACAACTAAAATCATTGTATTGTAAGTTCTGGAAGTCCTATTCTTGAGTATATATTCAAGGGAAATAATATCGCAACCCTACAAAACTACAAGTTCATTTTTTTCACAATATTTACCATGTCTAAGTTATGCAATCACATTTTTTGCCCTTCAGCAGATACAGTAAATAATAGTGTATTATTGTACTATGAAGAATATGAAAATTTATTATTTACAGTGAAGTAAATGTATTTTATTGCATTATGTGCAGCAGCAGTGTGCACGTACAACAGTAGGACTTAGGGGCTAAAGACAGGTGAGTCCATGAAGCATCTTCCTCTCTCTCTCTTTCTTTCTGTCTCTTTGTCTCTCTGTCTCTCTCTGTCTCTGTCTCTCTCTGTCTCTGTCTCTCTGTCTCTCTCTCTCTCTCTCCCCTCTCTTTAACCTATGGAGGGAAAGAGATGAATAAAAAGTTGAATAAAATAAATGTAATTTTTTTTCAAAGAAAGATTATGATAGCTGGGCGGTGGTGGAACACACCTTTAATCCCAGAACTTGGAGGCAGAGGCAGGCGATTTCTGAGTTTGAGGCCAGCCTGGTCTACCGAGTGAGTTCCAGGACAGCCAGGGCTACACAGAGAAACCCTGTCTCAAAAAAAAAAAAAAGTTATGACATAAAAAGATATCCAAGTAAAAAAGAGAAGCTTGAATATGTTATTTTATGAAAGAATATAAAGATCATTAATAGGCTAACAAAGGAAATGAATACCATGAGATACTGCAACACATCCTAAAGCCAAACTAATAGGGATGAATGAGTATTTACCTTCTCTGACAGTAGAAAACTTGAGTAATTGGAATTATAGCAGAATCATTAGGCAGTGCTCAAACAGGTAATTCTTATCCAAAAAAAAAAAAAAAAAAAAAAAGCTGGTACATTATCTTCTACTTACTTTCATTAAATCAGATGATGCAATTGTTCAATTTTAATCCAAATGTGTTCAGAAGCTGTATCTCTATTAGCCCAATACACGAAAAAAATTTGATATCCGGCAGGAATGAATGACCAAATAACCCTACATATAGGTGAAACAAGTAAATATAAATGAGCAGTTGAGTATACAATCACGTGGCAAAATGGGAGAAGATGAAAACACAGGTGTGAATATATGGCTATTACATCACCAAAGGGAGCGTAACTTCAATGTAGCACAGAAGCAGACGGCAGGATCCCTGTGAGAAGTAGAGCACCTGCACACTTGCACACTTCTAAGTTCTAGATGAGGAAATGTTTCATGATCATCTTAGTTTCAAAGCAATATCGAAACAATGTAGAAAATAGCAAATTTGGTGTTCTACAAGTGGGTATTTGTGGTGTTTCTAAATTGTGACAAATATTACTATAACAATATATTTATATTGATAAAATCAGTAATACTCTATGTTTGACAAATTATAGCATATAATAACGTTATATTACAGATTTTACAATATAATCCATAATAACATATGTATATTGCCAGATGTGAATATTTTATTTTTATATAAATATATATATTACAAAATTTAAATATATATTTTTGTAATATATATATATTTTTGTAATATAAAAGGACATTTTAAAATTAAGAAATAGATTATATCCGGAGACTGCTTCACCTGGAGATCCATCCCTTATGCAGACACCAACCCCCGAGACACTACTGGGGAGGCCAAGAAATGCTTGCTGACAAGAGCCTGATATAGCTGTGTTTGGAAAAGCTCTGCCAGAGTATGACAAATACAGATACGGATGTGACAGCAACCATTGGATTAAGCATGGGGACCCCAATGGACGAGTTAGGGAAAAGACTGAAGGAGCTGAAGGGGTTTGCACAGCTCCAGCAACATATGTAGCAGAGGATGATCTTGTCATGCATCAATGGGAGTAGATGCCCTTGGTCCTGTGAAGGCTCAATGACCCAATGTAGGTGAATGCCAGGGCTGTGAAGGGAGTGGGTGGGTGGGTGGGAAAACACTCTTGTAGAAGCACAGTGATGGTGGGATGGGATGGCGGTTTGTGGAGGTGAAACCGGGAAATGGGACAATATTTGAAATATAAATAAATAAAATACGCAATAAAGAAAGAAATTAATTACATTCTCAGTTTCTTTCAATATTCCAAAATTAATTTTTAATTGATTTCTTAACTCATTGTACCTGCTATTTTTGTGCTTCATTGCTTATTAAATAAGACTGCAAATTTACTCAGCTGTAAAAATGAGAGCAGAGACAGAGGGAATGGTCAGCCAGTGACTGCCTCAAAATGAGACCCATCCCCTAAGTAAGAACCAATTCCCGACACTATTAATTGTGGGAAGCTGTCCTTGCTGACACCTGACCGTGCGTATAATAACAAAACCGTGCATGTGCAGCGACTTGGGAACGCCTAATTTCCGACGTCATATCCGCCATTGAACTGCGCATGTACAGTGGCAGGGGAACCTGGGAATTTGAGCAAGCAGCCAATCATAATTGTCCACCCCAAGGGGTATATAAGGCTGGACCAAGTTCAACTCACTCTCTCTCTCCTTCATGCATGGGAAATAAACACGTGTTGTGGAAGAATCCTGTGTGTCCGCGTGAGTTCCTGCTGGCAGGAAGATTGCGGGATTACAATTAATGATACTTCGTTAGGCAGGGCAGATGAGGGCTTAGCATAACTCTCTTTTTCTCAGTCTTTTCATCTGTAGTTTTCACAATCTTTGTTCAGAGAAGCATCATTCTACTGGAAGATGGAAACAATCTTCACATTACTCTTTGTTTTCTACTTTTTTTATACCACTATTCTACTGTCACTTATCAATATACTATATAATGTTGATATCTGATACACTGATTCTCAAAGTCCAGCTGCTTCTCTACTCACAAAGCAGTTACTCATCATGCTCTTTATGACAGCAATGCATCACATTCAAGGTTTAATCACATAGTAAAATAACATGAGGTATCATGAAGACTTAAATCTGAGTCTCTACATTCTCTACCTCATGCTATTCAAGGACAGAACACAGGAATTATAGAAAACCATGTTCCTTAAAAATATAATCATAGATATTCAATCACAACTCTACATAAAGAAGGAGTCTGAGTCTATAACACTCATAAATGCAGTGTTGTTGAATGAGGAACAATGTTATTTGTAGCATCTTAGTCTCAAGATGCCATTGTTTTCCCTCATGGACCAAAACAAAATTAATGACACTGTATGTAACCTATTTTTAAAAATCACGAGGTTTACAGTTTTGACACTGGCAACAAACCTGAGTGCTGCAGGTTGGATAACATCCTTCTCAGTTCCTAAATGGAGATCAGGTTTCCTTCATTTCAGGGTTGTTCTTTCTGCCTCATGATTGCTATCTAATTTCAAGGCCATCCTCATTCCCCACAGCTGAGGGAACAGCATCTGCGCCAGAATTGTGTGGGCAGAACTGAAGTAGGGCATGCTATTTCTTTCACATTTCCTCTACTGCTTTATTTACCCAGATTAACCATCCTGAAAGAATAACTGTAAAGTGAATTCTATATTCCCCAAAATAGAGGAAATAATCTTCTACTTCAAAGTGCAGTACACTATACTTAACAAGTATAGTCTACACTTTCAATTTAGGATGTTCTCTTTTCATGCAGCAATTAGTAGAAGCTTCCTCATAATGTTGAACGTAACTCAGAATCTAACAGGCACGATTTAAATTTGATGGACAGAATTAAAAATAAATGACAGAATAATAGCATTTTAAAGGCAATAAAATTGAATTATTTTTCTAAGTAAAAGATTCTAATTAGGTTCTCAATTACATTCTCAATCTTTTTTAGGTAAAAATTATTGCAATTACTTATTCTGCTTCATAGTTTCAAACTCGTTAAATATTAAAGTGATTTTGCCAATTATTCTGTTTGCTTAAAGAGTAAATTAACATAAAGATCACCGAGGCCATTCATCTAACGAATCAAATAATAGGTGCATATTTCTATTTTGAAACTGTTTTAAACCAATCATGAACACAGTTATTCATTTAGCATTTATCTGTGTTGAAGGATGAAGGCCACTTAACACAAGATTTAGCATTGGGGTGTTGCATATGGACAACATTATTTTATAAATTTAATGGACTACAATTACATATAAAATAACAAACAGTAAAATATACTTTATAAGCAATGGCTATGTGAAAAAAAATGTTTTACAGAGAGTATTGATTTCAACTCTATCATATTTTTCTTCCAAATTAAATTTTGCAAAGAAAAAACATATGATATCATGTATGCCTATATGTTCTAAAAGAGTGTTTCTGTATTTTACTAATTTGGTAATATATTGTTGACACAAAATATACTATTCGTGTTGATTTAATTTCAAAAGGTGTGGAGAAAAGGTAATGTTTGGCATTCACTTTAGATGCAATTAAAAATATATCAGTTCAGTATCATTGGGCCTATAGTCTATTAGTGCTCCCTTTGCAGTGTGTCTCATGTGTTGACATCCCTGGTAAGTATACTATTGACATTTCTGCCAATAATCAGAGAGTAATAAGATATAAAATTACTAATTTATTAATCATTTAAAATTTAATTTAAAAAACATAGCTAGAAGGAAGATATCCTATAAGGATAGATTATGCTTCCCTGAAAGCCAAGAGTTATAAACTCCATAGCCAGATGTGAGATACCTTTAATGGTTTGTTGCTCTTGGAAGACCCAAAGTACATCTAAATAATTCAGGCTGTTGTTATCACTCATTGTTGACCAATAGAACTAACTAATAAGATCCTATTGGTTGAGGGTTAGGATGGGTAGAGAGATAGATCATAGAGCACCGGCTGCTCTTGCAGAACACCTGGGTTTGATTCCCAGAGTAATTATAACTCCTATTCCATGCACTATTCTTATCTCCACAGGGACCAAACACATGTGGCAAATAGGCAAACACAGAGGCAAAACATTCATTAAAAATATATTTTTCAAGATACTATTAATGATTATAAAAAAAACTTATTTGCATGATGTAGGCAAATCAAGCTGGAACTAAATAGAAGCTTTATCTTGCTGGATAGCATTTATAACAGAAAATGTCATGAAAACTGCTGGAGAAGAAAGGCAGAAGCCCACTTACCTCACTAGCAACCCTATGCTAATCCCACTTTTCAGGAAAAGTATACCATTTATGGAAGTATCCAATTACTCTCAGACTGAAGCCTCACTCCACTAGCTAAATTTTTGCCTAGTGATGTCAAACTGGTCAAAATCCCATAACTGAGATGTCTTAGGTCATGGAAGTGAACTTCATTATTTTTTTCTAGTTTAATGGTCATGTCACCAATCCGCCTTATATATGTATTTATGTTTCTAACCATAGACAAATGCGACTATTCAAGAAGCATCATTGTGATGAATGCCAGTGATACATCCGAATGTAGGAATGTACGCCTGCCTGAGAATATTCAATGATTGGGTGTCCATTCCTATTTGCACCATGTACCATAAGGCTCAGTGAACACTGCAGAAATAAAGAATAAAGAAAGAGAATAATTTAAGACAGGGAGAAGGATTGTAATATGAAGTCTTCAGTACAGAACACAGCCAGTGCAGACATAACCCAAGGCAGCTTCATCTGCATGCAATTGTCCAACATAAAATGGTTCCATCAAGGGTCAAAAGTCAATCCAGAAGGAACTATTGGGTATGATGAGTTTTATAAATAGGACAATCATTGTCTTTACCTGTGTACTCAGTTATGAGTCTACCACTCGACTAAAGATAGTTACAAATCCATGGTCTAATAGACCTGGTTAAATACAGTAGGCTGACAAACCACTGAATGGGTGAAAATAACTTCTAGATAAATGGATAATATGGATGGAGCAATTTGAGAACCATTGTGATCCTCAAATTACAATAATCAAACATGCATATGTGTGTCTGAAATTATGAAAGAATAAGTTCAATTCCATTTCTCCCAAAAGAGAGAATATTGCATATGTAAGACCTTCTCTTTTCACTCATATCCTGAAGTGATTTCAGCATATGTAAATGCATCATTCAGCTAAGTATGTGTGTGTACCTTCATCTCTCTCTCTCTATGTCTCTTTCTCTGTCTCTCTCTCTCTCTGTCTCTCTCTCTCTCTCTCTCTCTCTCTCTCTCTCTCTCTCTCTCTCCCACCCTCTGTGTGTGTGTGTGAGTATGTGTGCAAGTAACAAATTTGAACTTTGTTAGGTAGTGCAGAATGTCAGCTGCACATGTGCTAGAATGCTTATAAGGATTATACAAGAACAGTAAATAATACTGTGCTTTTAAATTCTATGTGCTTTGTGTATCAGATAATAAACCAGATTTTAGAGCACAGTGCATAATTCATCCTCACAGGGAGGAGTGGATAAACCACAGAGCTTTATGTTAGCACATGCTTTTTCCTAAGACCTGTCGCCATCCTCCATCTTAGTATTTGCTTTACAGGTTGTGTCTCCCTTGAATATTTACCTAAATTGTGAAACTGTCACTTGTTTAAAAGTGTTGAAAAATCATCAACCCTCAGCATGTGTAATGTGCACCTGAAAGGATATTTTTTCTTTTACCATGTTTGGATACCTATTCTTATGAAAAATATTTATTTAATTTTAATTTGTCATCTTATTCTTGTTTGTCTTTTAGGTTTTGAATTTTTTTTAATGACCCACCTTCTCTGGCCTCTGCAGAATTTAAATTCTGAAGTTGCTTATCTTATACTCAAAGGCTCCCCACCTACACACAGCATTTGTTTTTTTCTTTTTAGTAGTCTTGAGTATCCTATGATTAAGGCTCAATTAATTTACCCAGCAGTGACAAAGAAATTCTTCTTGTTAAAACAGACCTAATTATTTCAACTCTACTTCTTACATCAATTATAAGATTATTGCCTTATCAAGTGATCAACAGAATAAAAAATTGAGACAAGTAATTAAGGATCATGTTGTTTGAGAAACTATAGAAGAGGCTATTAAGATATACATCATAAATGGTGGGGAATAATTTATAATGGTCATACATAATATATTGAGAATTTATAGATGAATGTCTCAATAAAAATTATAGCATCTTTGAACTGAACTTAAATTCTGTAATCCAATAATGACACAGCACTGAAATATCCCATCATCCTGCTGTGCACTCTGTATTCTGTCTTATCAAGTGACCCACACTGTCTAGTATATTAAGATTTCTCTTATTTTGCTCTAACATTATTTTTAATCTCAGGGGAATATTATAATTTTACCTTTCATACCTGGTAATAATTTATAAACAATTACAAATGCCAGTATTTATTTTAGAATTTTATTTTAGGTTTGTGTTTATGACTTTGAAGATGTTAGATATTTCCATTTGGATGTTCTGAAATTTCATTATTATTCCAGGATTTTTTTTTTGGATGTTTTCTTGAATTATATTATGGTAACTTGCAATTTTTTTTATACGGAGGTTTAAAGCAAATATATCTGAAGTACAAAGCTATCCAAAAAAGGCTTGTCTTGTAAGGCTCAGTTGGAGATTTTTTTTCTGGAGTTTTATGTAGAACTGAAGTAGGTTAGTCTTACTAGTGTTCCATGTTTTTTTGTTTCAAACTTATATCATGAATAATATTTAATTCATCGCAGTAATATTTATTTGGCAGACATATCAATGAAATATTTCAAAATAGTTCCTTAATGTTCTCTCTAATACTAATTTTCTAAAATATTTAATTTTTTGACGACAAGAATAGAAATGGACTGATAGTCATAAATAAATATTAGCATAAAATACCAGAAAAAACACTATAAAACCTATTTATTTTTTCTTGTTCTTTATAGATTTTGTACAATTATGCCACAGCAGGAAAAATATGAAAAAAGTAAATCATCCATAAATTTGAAGCATTCTTCTGTGAAAGCTCTACAATTTGACTTTGGAATATATATAAGGTTATATATATACATATATATATATATGTGTGTGTGTGTGTGTGTGTGTGTGTGTGTGCATGTGTGTGTGTGTATACATATATGTGTGTGTTCTGATATACCACATACACACACATGTATGTATAGCAGATCTGAAAGGTATTTTCAATTTCTTGTGCAATGTCAACAGTATTCAATTTCTTTCATTGAAAAGTTCTTACAAAATCTTTAATAGAAATATCATTCCAATTCTCACTGAGAAGATAATGACTAATTTTCATGCTACTACTATGACCCTGATAGAGGGCAATTATATCTGAAAGCCAATCAAATATTCATTATTGCAGAATAAATTTGTTTTTTAACTGTCTTTTTAGAAACTCAAATGCCAATTTAAAAAATATTGAGGGTGTTCTACTTTACATTTGGTTCATGCTTTATGAAGTTTTTTCTCTGTAAATCCCACTGTAATATCTTAAGTTATTAACTTACTTCAACATCAAATTTACATAAAATATTCATACTCAGTGTGATATGTAAGAGGATAAAATTCCAGCATATACTTCTTGGACTGACAATAGTATTTTACTTAGTAAACTCTATCTGCTGAGCACACACTACAGCTGATGGCATTTAATTAGTTGTTTAAAGCCAGCTGAACTTGGTGCTTAAATCGGCACTTAATTCCACTTGTGATCAGCCAGTAAAATCAAAGCACACAGGGGATCTGCATGTACTACATACCTGTGTGTGTGTTTGGGGGGGGACACAAAACAAAAACAACAACAACAACAAAAGACACATTAGGAGACATTTCATGTCATTTTCAACTTCTGAAGACCAGTTTTTTTACATATCAGATTTTTATCCCTAATATATAATTTCTTCTTTGGTAAAACCTGTCTTGAACCTCAGTGTCATTCTTTCTATACAAAGCTAAAAGCTGGTGGTTATATATTCATATATCTTTAATTAATTAGTTTGGCTTTCTTTCATTTCAATTTTTCTGAAGTTATTTATTTTCTTACTTTTAGTGGTTTTAGTCAAAATACGCAAGAGAAGATAGAACCTGTAGAGACCAGCTCCAGTAGATAGGCAGATATTCAGTTGCGGGGTGGTGCCACTTACTCATCTCAAAATGTTCCTGTCCAAAGGAAACATGGGGACAAAAAATGGAACACAAAATGAAGGAAAAGCCATCCGGATACCACCCCACCTAGGAATGCATCCAATCTGCAGACACCAAACCCCAAAACTATTACTAATACCAAGAAGCGCTTGCTGACAGGAGGCTAGTATGACTATTCCCTGAGAGGTTCTACCAGCACCTGTCTAATACAGATGCAAATACTCACAGTCAACCATCAAATTGAGCCTGTGAACCCAATTGTAAGAAACAGGAAGGACTGAAGGAGCTGAAGGGGACTGCAACCTCATAGGAAAAACAATATCAACTAACTGAGCATCCCAGAGATCACAGAGACTAAACCACAAACCAAAGAGTATGTATGTGGAAGGATCCTTGGCTCTGGATAATAAGTAACTGAGGACTGTCTTATCTGACATCTTGGTCTTATGGATGATTGATGCCCCAGCATAGGAGGATGCAAGAGAGGTGAGTCAGGAGTGGGTGAGTGGGTAGATGCAAAGGGGACTGGGGAGAAGGGTGATGAGATTGAGGGGGGGTTGTGGAGGAGTAACCAGGAGGGAGAATATCTTTTGAAATATAAGTAAATAAAGCGATTAATAAAAAAAATAATTTTAAATGTTATGTGATATTTTTTGACTATATTCATTACTCAGTGACTTCTCCCTCTGCTCTGCCAGAATCCTCCCCATACATCCTCCCTTTCCTTCTCATTCTACGATTGTCTCTCATACTTTAATAAATATCAAGTATATTTTTTGCTTCCTGTATATTCTGGGAGGGTGCCAACTAATCAGAGACTGCAGCTTAAAAAATTAATAAATTAAACTAAATCCCTTTCTTCCAGCAGCTATTAATTTCAATACCTTTTCAAGTAAGTGTAGGAATTCATGTCCACCTTCTCTAAAATGGAACTTTGTGTATCCTGAGTCTGTATGAGTCTTGTGTATGCTGTTTCAATTACATGCTGCCAAGTGACATCGAGTCAGTATTTAATGAGCATGTATTAATTACATAGTTGAAATCTTGTTTAAAGAGAGAAATTGGCAGACACAGTAAAATGTGATTTTTTTCACAAGAGTTCAGCTGCAAATACAACATATGTCTTAGCTTCTGGTGCTGTGATAAAACACCACAAACAAATCAACTTTGGGAGGCTTTTGTTTATTTTGTTTATAGGTCCACATTGTGGTCCATTTGAGATAGAGAGGACAGGAAGCTGGAGGCAGGCACTGAACCAGAAGCCATGGAGAAAGATTGATCACTGGCTTATTTTCATTGCTTGCTTGGCTCACTTCTTTTCTTCCCTTCCCTTCCCTTCCCTTCCCTTCCCTTCCCTTCCCTTCCCTCCCCTCCCCTCCCCTCCCCTCCCCTCCCCTCCCCTCTCCTTCCCTTTCTTTCTTTCTTTCTTTCTTTCTTTCTTTCTTTCTTTCTTTCTTCCTTCCTTCCTTCCTTCCTTCCTCCCTCCCTCCCTCCCTCCCTCCCTTCCTTCTTTCCTTTCATTTTGGATTAAACTTCCTTTACATGTAGAGAATTTTTTATGATACAGAATAAAATGTGAATTGTATACAACTAGCTTTAATTGAATCTTTCTTGGAATTTTAAAATTGGTTAAATAAATGAAAATATCCTCATTACAAAAACACAGGAAAATAGGTTTCAGGAAATTTCCTGATTAGGGTGATAAACACTATGATAAAAAAAAAAAAAACAAATAGGGGAGGAAAAGAGTTATTTAATCTCACACTTTTAGATAACCATTCACCATCAAATGGAGCTAATTCAGAAATTCAAGGCAAAAGCCTGTAAGTAGGAACTATATCAGAAGCCGTAAAAAAGTGTCTCTTACATGTTTTTTCTATATGGCTTTCTCAGCCTCCTTTCTTATACTGCCCAGGACCATCTTCCCATTGGAGGCACCACCATTTTTTAACACATATTCATAAATACACTATGTGGCTACATATATTATGTATTTGTAAGAGCAGGTGTGTTCATTTATTCAATTGGTAAAAATGTTTTATTATGTAATGGATACTATTTATCTAAGGCAAGATATAAGAAAATTGCATACTTGAAACCATAGTGCTAAGTTACTTATAGCTTTGTAATTCTAGCATTCTTTAACTATAAGGCTTTCATCATGTCATTTATATCCTTGGTCATCCAATAATCCCAGGCTACCAAATGGAAGCATAAGGCTAATTCATAGATTATATATGCTATGTTAATTTTATAAAAATGGATGCTTTATAAAGTAAAAGTGTCATTTTAACCTATGATTTTGGAAATCATTTGAGATTTATTTTTTTCTTGGTTGATAAGGAAACAAGATTTGTCATTCAAGACAAGTACTTTATAAAGTGCTCCAACACTAAAACCATCTAAGAAAAGCATTTTCTAAGGTTTAAAACATAATGACCTGTCTTTCTAATGATAATTGTCATAATTAAAGCTTATTCCATTAAAAAAATTGTGCCCTAAGATTAACTGATTAACAAAATAATCATATTAACACTGTTCAGACAATATCTCGTAGGTGAATGTGAAAGTGAGTTATACATTAAGTTCTGTATTATAGGCAGAGGGTGCTGCTGCTACGTCTGAAGAAAAGCAAATGAAACAAAAAAATAGACACCATGAATGACACCAATGTATAATGCCAAACAAATTGAAAGGAAAATCAGAGTGAACAAGTCTAGAAAACACTGATAAAGAGACAAGCAATTTGCTGTGTTATCTCTGATATATCTTTGAAACTGTTATAAAATTTCCTGCCAAGAGTTGTTTTTTGACAGATCTTCTCAGTTATTGGCAGTCATTTTCATGTAAGATAATTAGTATCATTACTTTATAATAATGTTTACTATCATTTACAGAAAATTATTAGATGCAAAATGTATCAAAAGAGGAAAGAAAACCTGTTTCACTGGATTCTAAGATATATTACATTAATAGAAATACTATCCTTTTAATTTAAGTTAAACTATATTTTACATTAATTTAACACAAAATCATGTTGCTAATATAATTTACATAGTGAGCATTCATTAATTTGAATAATAATTACTGTATACCAGCTACTAGTTCTGGTGTTTACGATATGTAAATCAAAAGTATATTATAATGGGATAAGTTGATATTAAACA
Source organism: Rhabdomys pumilio (assembly GCA_030674055.1). NCBI lineage: Eukaryota > Metazoa > Chordata > Mammalia > Rodentia > Muridae > Rhabdomys > Rhabdomys pumilio. Next base: position 6,542,659 of record JANHMN010000010.1, on the reverse strand, counting down.
GATCAATAAAATATGGCATAATCCTCTCCGGATTTTATCTATAAATCAATAGTTAGGGATATGTTGACATTAAACAGATCTGCAAAATATGGTTCATTCGATCATGATTGTACTTGAAACAAGTAAACAGCATAAGGAGAGTGAAGTGTGGTGAACAGCAGGGGTGTGTCTGCTGTATGCAAGATGTTGAGAGTTGTCCATGTTAAAAACAGTGCACTCAAGGCAGAGTATAAATTAAGTATGATAGTGAATGAGAGAACCTTTGAAGTGCTCCCCATTATAGAATAGAAAAAAATAGAACTGCAGAGTAAAGAGAATAAAAAGTAAATTGAATAGCATTAAAAAAATGGTGGGGGAGCAGAACCATTGAATGCATGGTAATGATATGAGCAGGACTGCATTATACAATTCTATATGTTTTACTGAATAATATGAAAGTTAATTAGAAATGTGGATCAAAGGTGTGAAATAGTATGTATATTTAAGTAGGATCATTTGGCTGCCCCCTCAGAAACAGGGCAAAGGTATGAACAGGAAAGGAAAGAAATGGGATAAGTCTCAGTGGCTGTGATCGAGAGTTCAATATAATCTCTAAGTATTTAGTGAGTACTAGTCCACTCTATGTCATATGTCATCCTGTTTTATTAATCCATCAATATATATTTAGCAGTCATTTGAGAGCCTGAGAAATAAATGAAAATTATATAACAATTAACTATTTTAGTATACCATGGTCTTTATTACATTTTCTATAAACCTCTGCTCTAGGTAAATCACCAGGATTGGATGCAAATCAATACCCCCTTTTAGAGTAATATTCTTAACAAAATATTTTAACATATTGCTAATTTCATTTACTAGCAGTCCTTATAGAATAAATACAAAACTACAATCAAAAACTGGTGAAAGTTCTGTAAGTCAAATAGACTTTTAAAGCTAACATGGTCCTACAAACTCATATAGATTACAAGTTATTGACAACTCTATTGGTTAGCTTAACAGTAAAGCCCCATTGCTCATTCTATATATTTTAATCACAGAACATAGAGAAGTAATGTTGATATTTAACTGGATGTTTGCTAGCTTCAAAATGTTGAAAACCACTACATAAGTACTGGACAAAATATTCATCAATCTTAGCCAACTTTGAATAAAGATCATCACATAGAAACCTGCAGTGGAATACCACTGAGATCACTATGGGAGACCATCATAGTGAACACTATAAGTACCACTATAACTGACCACCAAACCATCACAGTGAAAATTACAACTGACCAGCATAAAGATTATTGTAATGACCTCCTCAGATGACCATCACAGTAACCATTAGAGGTGACCACCATGCAACCTACTACCTCAGCTGACAATTAACACTAACCACCCAAGTGACTGTTATAATTATCACAGTGAAAATTATAATGACCACTACAATTATCAACTACGCGCAAATGTCACAGTGACCACCACAAATGGAAATTGTAGTGATCTTTACAGCTGATCATTGAAACTACAATAGTGATCAGCTCAGATGACTAAAGGAAATGACTATTAACACTAGGCACTATAGTGATCACTATGAATAACTATCACAGTAAACACTACAACTGACCACTTCAAGGACTACCACAATGACCACCGTAGTGACCATTATGGATGAACATTACAGTGAACCCTACAAGTGACCGCCACAGTAACCACTCTGATTGACCCAACAGTAACACATGCCTACTAAACTCCAAAGTTACCACAAATGTGATAGAAATAATTCAACAACTTCCTAATTTGTTTTCAGTCCTGCTTCACAAAATGAGGCCTATGTATTGGACAATTTGAGGAACAAGAAGCTGTGGATATATTTGTCATAGTCCCTAGGGGATACTAATAATAGTAGTATTATTCTATTATACTAGTAACATTCTATTATTATTCCAATAAACAGATGTTATTAACCCACTTCTGATGACATAATGTGTGTTAACCTTGTCAGAGAAGTCTCTATTTGCAGTAAAAGAGTATTAACACAGAGACTCCCAGTTGTAAAGTATGTAGAGAGTAAGAGACTGTAAAGTGCTCAGCACTGAGCACAATGTCTATATTATGTCTCATACACACACCAACCTGTCAGAAATAACTGGAGAAAGGGGATACACAAAAACGTAAGAGCCAGAGCTCCTGTCTGAGGGGAAAGTGTGTTTTGTGTACTCACTACATTATATATCACTTTGTCCAAATAATCTATTATTTATGAACGTAAATAAAGCCTAGTATTATGAGGATTATGTCCATTATTAGAATAGGTGGTGAAAAACATGGGTCTCCATTATAAAGTTGGATTCTATACCTTCAGACTTCATGAGAAATTAACAAGGTCAGTATAAATTTTGTGCTATTTGAACATTTCCATTATTTGGATACTCTATTACTTACAATCCTTTACATTCAAATTTTAAGGAATAATTCAAAATCATTATCACTCTTAAAACAAAAAAATGAATATTATCAAAGATACAGTACTAGAATTAGGCAATGAATGTTTGTCCAAAGCCAGTGTTAGTATATACAACATCAATACTGGAAGATCTATTTGCTTCATAAAGGAATCACATTAACTGGAGCAGTGAGACATACTGAAGTATAACACAGAATGTATGTGCACACATTCAAGACTTAACTTAAAATTTACTAATCATTTATTATTTCATATATTTAAAATTATTTTAGCACTTATAATTGTGTAATAGAGTTTCATCATGAGTATAATACTAAAACTATACAGTATACAGTAGGTTGTTGGTTATCAACTACTTCAGATTGGCAATGTCCAAGAGAATAATAAAGCACACATCTGAATGTGTCCCTATGGGCACTTCAGAGACAATTAGATTATTGGGCTCTGACCTAATTAACACTTTAACGAACAGAGGGGCTCAAAATGTGATGTATATTAAAATATGATGGGAACTTTCAGAAGTGAGGGTTAATTTCAGTAAGCAATTTAGTTTCTGGATTTTATCTGCTCCTACCAAATTCAAGTTAAGAACTCAATTAATTCAGTACATAGATTTTTCTACAAACCTTCTACTTTGATTCTCTGCCACAGCATGGGCCCCCAAAGTTGGAACAAGACGCACATGGTTGGAACAAGAACCAAATCTCATTAAATATCAGTTAAAACTAATGCTTTCTACTTTAATCAGTTTCTATCAGGCATTTTTCAGAGAAATAAATGTCTGTCTTTCTATTTTCTATTAATAATTTATCAATCATGCAAGAATGCATATTCTTGTATATGTATATATACATATAATAGTTTTACCTATCTTTCTATAAATCTATTTTTGTCTTTCTCATTATACACATACACATACATACATACATACATACACACACACACACACACACACACACACACACACACACACACACACA
>JANHMN010000010.1:6486330-6539217 GCA_030674055.1 Rhabdomys pumilio | reverse complement strand
AGAGAGAGAGAGAGAGAGAGAGAGAGAAACACACACATACATACACACATGGATGCACAGAAATACACACATGTTTGTACACACATACTCAAAAGCACACACATGCACACATTCAGACATAAACATACATACATACACACAAATATAGAAACACACTCCCACACACAGATTCACAAACACTCATATGAAGTCTAATAATACATTTTAAAACTAATTTAAAAATTACCTGCAAAAGATGAAATATGCCAAACATTTATATAGTTATTGGAGTAACTGAATGCACAAAAAGTAAATCAAAACAGAAAAAAAAATGTGTGAAAATGTATATTATAATTAAGATATGCATAAAGCCAGAAATCTATAATTTACTAAGGGTGCTCCAGATAAAACAACAGAGCAGTCACAAATGATATGAAATAATTTATTTTTATTTAGTTAAATTAAACAATTAAGAAATAAGTTCTACAAAGAGTTTAAGAGTATCGCAAATATGAAGAGGCAGGCAGCTATACTATAGGTCATAATTTGACTTTGCGAATGGGAAGCATTTGTGCTACTGGAGAGAGTTTTACTGCACAGTGCTGACCATAATCTATTTCAGAAAATGTACTTAGAGCTAAAAATAGTCAGAGAAGTTAAAGAAGGTCACTTATTTTTACAGACATAATCCGTACAAAGATATTACAGTTCCAAACAAATTTATCTAAAAGCCAGGAGTGTCCAATTTTACAAAATAAATATATTAGGTGTATATCCACAGATCATTTCAAACATAATATTAGTAGGTGACTTTAATGTCCTATTCCAGTGAATAGACAGGTCACTCTAATAAAACATAGAGGGAGAATTAAGCATCAATTGTCATGGCAGATCAAATAGGCTTAATAGAAATCTACAGAACATAAAACTCAAACACTTTAGAATGCACCTTCTTTACATCAGCCCAGGATACATTACATAATTTAAATCATTAAGGCTTTGAAGCCCAGAGAAACTGAAGGGATGGTAGGTCTTTAACCCTGTTATAGTATATACTCATATTGTTTTAATAATCAGTGTATTGATTTCTAGTTTTAAGAGAAATGCTAAGTGATCATCCGATTTTAATATCCTTATAAAATTTTCATTCTTCATTTTAAAAAATCTAATCTAGAACACCAGCCATAAATTCTAATCCAAAATGCCATAGTTATACTAATACATATATATATATATACATATATATATATATATATATATATATATATATATATATGTATATATATATATATAATATCTTTTGGAAGTTTGTTGATATATTTCATGCTGTTTTGCTGAAGCTGAAGAAAGCAGTTATATAACAGTTGTGATTCTTGAACATAAATGACCCTAAATGTGATGATGATAGTGAATGCCTTCAAATTAGCTACCCAAAAAGTACTTACTTAACCCCATAAATGTCTTTGTAAATAATGAATGTTTAACTGACAGATGTTGTAAGACTGACATAGTACCTGTAATTAACAAGTCTCATTTCATTTACATTACTGAGTACAACCATATTATTTTGAGTGACTGCATTAAATTTATTAGTTTCTACTAAAAATAAAACCCCCATGACATTTATAATAACTATCTGGGACTATAGGTATAAAATTTAAACTTTTAGCATATATTGATATCTGGAAATTTGTTAGCCAACTGCTTTTTAAGTGCAGAGATTTATTTAATGAAGAAAGATAGTAGGAAAATGAGTACATTATTTTTTAAAAATTTAATATACTATCACATGTTTATCAAAATTGTCTATGTAGGGAAGTAAAGGTACATATGTGTTGTAACATGCATAATCACATGTGTAAAGATATGTACAGGATGCATAAGTTTTTCTATGAGCTGTATCCACTGTGCAAACATGGTCATGAGTATTTGATATCGGGTACTTGTGCTTTCAAGTAACAGCAAGCATTGTTATTAGTGTTTTAAAATTTAGAATATAAGGCTAAAATTATAATTGTCATTAGCATCTCTCTGTCTATCCACTGCTGAAATCCATAAACAACATTCAAAAATTTGTTTCATATGCTTACAAGAACAGTATAACATTTTATCAGTTTAATTATGAAATTAATTGTTATACATGTTCATTTTGGATAAGTTATCTGATAAAGTAATAACATTTCCACATTCAGACAATAATAACCTTGCAAAACTTGATCAATTATGAGGTTTTTATATGTTGCCTTATGTATACTATCAAAAGGATATCTACTAAAAACCAAACTCATAGCTTTTCAAGGAAGTTTTATTTCATTGATTAATGTAAAACACCAAACAACATTGTATATAATTGTAGACATATTATCAGATAAAGAGAAAGAATAATTATCAATGGAATAGAATTGAAGATCCAGAAATAAAACCACATACAGACATTTGATCTTTGACAAAGAAGCCAAAGATATACAATGGAAAAGGGTTAGCATCTTCAATAAATGGTACTGGTCTATTGGGCAGTCTGAAAAATAAAAATAGGTCCATATTTGCAACCTTGCACAAAGCTTAAGTCCAAGTGTTTCAAGGGCCTCAACATTCAACCAGATAGAGTGAATCTAATAGAAGAGAAAGTTGTAAAGAGCCTTGAACTCATTGGCACAGAGGGAAATTTCTTAAACAGAACTCCAATGGCTCATTTTCCAAGATCATGAATTGATAAATTAGACCTCATGAAAATGGAAAGCTTCTGTAAGGCAAAATACATGGTCAATAGGACAAATCAACAACCTACAAACTGGAAAAAATCTTCACTGACCCCACATGGAATAGAGGGCTTATATCCAAAATATCTAAAGAACTCATGAAACTAACCACCAAAAAACCCCATACAACTGAATAAAAAAATAAGGTATAGAACTAAATAGAGAATTCACTACAAAGAAATATAGAATGACTGAGAAGCACTTTAAAAACATGTTTAAAGTCTCAGTCATTAGAGAAATGCAAATTAAAATGACCGTGAGATTTCAGCTTACAATAGTCGTAATGGCTAAGATCAAAACCTCAAGGTGACAGCTCATGCTGGCAAGGATATGGAGAAAGAGAAACACTCCTCCATTGCTGGTAGGATTGCAAACTGGTACAACCACTTTGGAAATCAATCTGGAGATTCTTCACAAGATTAGAAATAGATCTACCTGAAGATCCAGCTACACCACTCTTGGGAATATATCCAAAAGATGCCCCACCATGCCACAGGGGATTGTGTTCCACTATGTTCATAGAGGCTTTGTTTGTGATAGGCAGAAGCTGGAAATTACCCAGATGTTCCAGAACAGAAGAACGGGTACAGAATGAGTCATTTACACAATAGAATACTCCTCAGCTATTAAGAATGAGGACATCCTGAGTTTTGCAGAAAAATGGATGGAATTAGAAAATATCATCCTGAGTCAGGTAACTCAGAATCAAAATGATATGCATGTTATGTACTCACTAATAAGTGGGTCTTAACCAAAAAATATACAGAATACCCAGGATACAATCCACAGAACTCAAAAAGGTTAACAAGCTGAAAAGCCTAGGTGAGGATGCCTCAATCCCACTTGAGAGGGAGGAGAAAGCAGTCACAGGAGGGGAGATGGAGGAACCTATGTGGGAAAGGGGACAGAGAGGGGAAGAGGGAACATGATTAGATATTTGGTTAGGGCAACAGGACTGAAGCCTAGAGAGCCAGAAGAAGGAATTGAAAATGAAAACCTCAGGAGGTAGGAAGTGGGGAAACCAGAGACCAGGGTGGTAGGAGAATTTCAGGACTGGGGGGGGGGGAGACCGTTAGATGAAATGTCCTACAATGCTAAGATGGAATTTGTAGAATCCCCCTCCAACAGAAAGATATGGCAGAAACTGAGGGATGGAGTTGCTATTCCAAGGTCAAAAACTGACACATAATTGTTCCTGTCTGAAAGGACTGTAGGGATATAAATGGAGAAGAACCTGAGGAAAAGGAGGTCCAGCAACAGGGTCAAATTGGGATCCAGCTCAAGGGGATGCCCCAAGGCCTGACACTGTTACTGAGACTATAATGTGTTCCCAAAAAGGGGCCTATCAAGACTGTGCTTTGAAGGACACAACAAGCAGCTGAATAAGATGCAGATATATGCACGTAACCAACTGAAAGAAGCTGCTGACCCCTGTGGTTGAATTAGGGAAACACTGGAAGAAGCTGAGGAGGGCAATCTGTAGGAAGACCAGCAGTCACAATTAACTTGGATGCCAGAGATCTTTCAAACACTGGACCACCAACCAGGCAGCATACACCAGTTGATATGAAGCCCCTAACAGCAGAGAACTGCTGGGTCTTTACTCAGTCAGTGAAGATGCACCTAATGCTCAAGAGACTGGAATTCCCAGTGAGTGGGGAGGGAGGTCTAGTGGTCTGGGGGCTAGTGGGTGGTGACATCCTCTTAGAAATAGGGTGGGGGAGGAGGTATTGGATGTGAAACAGTCAGAGGGTAGACAAGAAGGGGTATAAATTCTGGACTGTAAAAAAATACTAAATAAAATTTAAATAAATAAATACATCATATCGAAAACAAAGTAAAACAAAACAAAAGTCACAACCAGGAAACATTAAAGATCATTATAGACCCATTATTAATGACAATTTGAATAATTGATAACTGTCAGTGGAATGCCAGGCCAGAGAATTGGGAGTTGGTGAGTGGATTTGGTAGTACCCTTATATAAGCAGGGGGAGGGGGAAGGGGATAAGGGGTTTTGAGAGGGAAATTGGGAAAGGGAATTACATTTAAAATGTAAATAAATAAAAAAATCCAACAAAAATAAATAAGTAAATAGTGGGTAATTCTAACAGGTCGCCAAAACAAAAGAAATAATATTGAATAACAAAGTGAATCAGAACAATTATTTCTTTTTTTTACATGAATTTATAAAGTGGCATTTCTGGACATTTCTAATCAATATTATTTTCATATATTTATTGTTTGTGGTACTGAGCATTGAACCTGTTACCTCATACATGCCATTCTGGGTCTACTTAGTTAAATGCATTATCAAATTTTAAATTTTATTTAAGAAGACTCAGATGAGTGAAACTGCAGATACAAAGGATGCATCCTAAGACGTAACAATTCAATTCATTTTTAAAACAGAATGAAATCATATTTAAGTCTTGTTTTAAGGTTCCAGGGATCAAAACCCCGAGACTGTCATCTTCCAGACTGTCAAGGGATAAGCCAGTGAGAGCTGAGAAGATAAATTATTGAAAGACATCTAACCTGTAAGTCACACTATGCTAAACTGATATCTTCTTAAATATATAAATTGCCATCTGTTCACATTTTGTAAGGGCTGAACTGTTAGAATTAAGCTGGCTGTAAAGGGCCACCTGATGTGATGGGGAAGACCTGCACTGTGAAATAAATTGTTCACATTCCATTAATTATTCAACAAAATGCCTAAGTCATGGAAAACATTCACATTTAACTCAACATATTGTGCTTCCTTTGCAATTTCATTGAAATATCAGAACTGGTCTGACTTTTGTAAACCAACAGGGGATACCTTAATGGCTTAAATAATACATTTTAAATAACCCCTCCTGTACTGTCTAGTTTTGTGTGTCACTGCCCTGCGTGAGTTCCTCTCCTGACTTCCTTTGGTGATGAACAGCAATGTGTAAGTGTAAGCTGAATAAACTCTCTCCTCCCCAAATTGCTTCTTGGTCATGATGTTTTGTGCAGGAATAAACAACCTGACTAATACAAATTGGTACGAGCATAGTGGGATATTCCTGTGACAGCCTACCCATGGTTTTGGGAAGGAATTTGGAACTGTGGACTAGAAGAGACATTAGGTGTGAAGAGCTCTGTTGGATGTTCTATAGTAGCTTGGAGGATAATGTTGAGAACAGTGCAGAAGATGAAGCCCAGGCTTGTGAAACTTCAGAGGGAAGAATAAAGACTCTTATCATGGCCATTGCTATTTTGAATGTGAAGATTCTGTGGTTTGGGTTAGCTGAGGCTGAAAAATCAGCTGTGATTAACAAGATACCAGACCTACTAAAGTGAATAAAACCCTTTGTATTACTGGGACAATTGATGCTGGTTAGCTAAGAAATCAGCAGTGATTAGAGACCATCATCACTGAGGTGAAATGTTGTAGGAAGTGTTTCCTGACAGCACAAAGAAGCTGTGTTCCAAAGGCAGCCAAGGTTGTATCTTTTGTTGGCAGCTAGACTTGGTAATGTAAAAGAGTCACCCATGTGGTACTGGTTTTGAAACATGAAGGAATAGCAGCTGATTCTTGGCACTGTGAAAGGCCAGGAGAGGCCACTGGTGAAGTTGCAGCCTCAGTGGCATTTGAAAGCCCAGGACTAAAGGAGTCATTCAGAGAAGTTGTTGCTTAGCACCATGAAAAGAGCCTATGAGAGACTACTTGTGAAAGTGCAGTCTACTTGCAGCATTAGACAGTGTTTTGGAGATGCCAGTAACATGAGATGACCACCAAGAACAGCAATAGCAGTGGAGTACAGTCATTCAGACCTTAGAAGACAAGGTGTGTGCTACAAAGGACAGAGCTGGAGAAGTAACCCATGCCCTTGAAGAAGCTCATAAGATCATGAGTAGATCCCAGACATAGGAGGAGTTAGAGTTTGATTTTGATTGTGACTGTGCCCTGATATTTTCCCTCTTGATGGATGAAAGTATTTTAGTTGAGCCCACAGTTAAAAGACTGAGTTTCAAAAGAGATTGAATATTTTAATGGGATTGAAATTTTAATATATAAGAATCTATAAAGACTGTGGGACATTTAGATCTTGGGGATGAATAAGAATGTAAGGGTTGTGGTGTAATAGTGTTTGTATGTCAAATAGACAAGTTGAACTGTCTGGTTTTGTGTGTCAACTTGACACAAACTGGAGTTATACAGAAAACAGGCTCCCTTGAGAAAATGCCTCCATGAGATCTCGCTGTAAGGCATTTTCCCAATTAGTGATCAATGGGAGAGGCCTCACTGTGAGTGGTGCTATCTCTGGGATAACAGTTCTTGGTTCTATAAGAAAACAAGCTGAGCAAGCCAGTGTAAGCAACTCAGTAAGAAACACCTCTCCATGGCCTCTGCATAAGCTCCTGCCTCCAAGTTTCTGCCCTGTGTGAGTTCCAGTTCTGACTTCCTTTGGTGATGAACAGCAATGTGGACGTGTAAATTGAATAATTCCTCTCCTCCTCAACTTGCTTCTGGTCATGATGTTTTGTGCAGGATACAAACCTTGACTATGACACCTCCAAACATTCATCACTATAATTGCTTATATGTTTGTTTTACTTGAACATTATGTATAAACAAAACTGGAAGTTCATAAGTGGAATGAAATTATATTCTACCTGGCCATGGAAATTCAGTTTTATAGAATATTTCTCAGTTCTGTTTACCAACTATCTAAACCAAATTGAAGCACACCCTACCAATACATACAAGAATAGGCTGTGGGATGTGTTGCCAAGTCACCATTAAATATGAAATGATCTTTGATGAAGGTAAATCCATTTTTGTTAAGCAAATAATGTTCGTATAATAAACATATATATGAATGTTCTTTCTATGTATCATTTTGTGAAAATTATTAGGTCAATCTGACTTCTAGTCAATTTACAAATATTCTTCTAACTTTACTAGTTTTTACTGTGTCTGTGTATATACTCAGGTTTAGCCTAATTGGCAAATATGAAACAAACCTAAAAAAGACAATTTAAGAATAGACAGAAATAAGATATAAACATTCTCAAAAACAAAAACCAAACCAAACCAAAACAAACAAAAAAAAACTTTGACACAATGTTTAAGGTATACAACTCTGCCAGTGAGGCTGGCATTATGTTTGAATTACACAAAGAATCAGTGTACTCATTACTTATTGAAAATATTATTGAAAAATATGCTTGTCACATTTTCCCAAGTACCTTGGATTTTTTTTTTTTTACTGCATCTCTTTATTTTTTCCTCTAATTTTTTTATATGAGATCCTTCTTCCTTCTGACTTGGATTGTTCTCACATTTAAAACTGATAAAAAAAAATGACCAGTCATTCTAGATCTTTCAGATATCAAAACTCATATGTGAATAGTTTCTTCCAATTTTCAGTAACCACAATCTATCTAAGTGTGATGGCTATTCTTGGTTGTCAGCATAACTACATCTGGAATTACCTGAAACCTCCAAATGGAGATCACACCTGAGAGAGACTTTTGTTTAGTTTGAATTAGGAAGATCCACTTTGGATTCAGATCATTGAGGTAGGGCACACCTTTAATCAAAATCTTTTGGAAAACTCACCTCTAACTTAGGCTACACCTTCTTCTGGAAAGTTGTATAAGGGCATGGAAGAAGGAATTTTTTGCCCATTTTCTACCCACTTTCACATTGTTAGCAAGTCTATTTCTTCACTGGCATTACAGCCTACTTCTTTGTGATTCCAGTATATACTGAAGATTATCTGAGACATCCAAACTTCAGGACTGAGCAACTATTAAACTCATGGACTTTTCATTCATATCAACAATTATTGGATTAGCTGGAATGCAGTCTGTAAGCCATTCTAGTAAAGAGCTTTTCTATATATATATTGAGAGGTTTATTTTATAGGGTGGGTTATTTCAGCGAACCCGTAACTAATATACCTTTAGAGTCCATGTTTGCAAAATAATTTATTTTTTGTTAATATAATTTTTGTCTCTTTGGGAAAACTTTGATTAGATTGAGGCACAATTTTACATCACAATGCAAACAAATTTTTTTTGCTAATTATTTTGTTTTTAATAATTTTTATTCATTGTTTAATGTAATGAAAACATTAAAACACTTTTCATAGGCACTAGTTGCTAAAGGCTGAATAGAAGTAAAACCAACCATAAATCTCATGAAATACTTATATTGCACATAACTCTACATCTTTGTAGATTCTTAATTTTCTTTTTTATTCTGGTTCTTCTTTTTAATTATTCTTTAATCATTTTTATCATCCAGTCATATTCTTCTGTCCTACAGTTTTCAATTTACATTAAATTCAGCTTATAAAATGTACTTATTACATGTTTCTCCAATAAGTCTGGTTATAATTTTACACTGATGCTCATTTATACCATTATCCAGTTAAAGTACTTCCTTGCTATGCCTATAATTTTATTTAATCAAATAATGATTAGATATTGGTTAGCTTTTAACATTCTGGAACTTTGTAGGCAATTAGCATAGGTGCTAACAGCAAAGTAGCATAGTTCATGTTTTAGTTACGTATTTGTTTTGATTCAAAACTTTTATTTAAATTTGACATTTTTCAAAGTTTCTAACTTTTAAACTTCTGAGTATTCATTTTATTATACTTTTGCCCATAAATATTAACCACCCTAACCACAGGAATTTATTTTCTTATGTTAGGTTTGCCCCATCTGGAGCACTGCCACCTGTAGAGAAATTGATTTTTTTTTGTCTCATTGAAATATGTGTAAACATATTTAAATATGTACCAGGTATCATTAAATTTTCCTTGAAACATTTTCTCATTTCAAAAAAATTCTGTTTAGAAACAAAAAGAGAGATGTTAAGACATTTTATATTGAAAAGTAAGAATTTTTTTCTCCTTACTAGAGCGTGTGTGTGTGTGTGTGTGTGTGTGTGTGTGTGTGTGAAGGTTAATCAATCAAGTAAAAGTTTTGGATTTAGGAGTTGTGGCTATGATTGGCATTAACTAAAACTCATCTGACATTACCTTAGGCCTATCATGGAAAATCAGTTGTTAGAGAAAACATTTCCCTGTCTACCTCAGACTTTCACTTATATTACTGTGTCTCAGAAAATGTTCCTTACACAGTCACTTATGTCACACCAATGGTAGTTATTTTAATGGTAATTATTTTAATTGTGGGTTGAACTGAATCTTCCATCAAACATCTTTAAGAGAGTTCATTCTCTCAATATTATTCATGACATCTCAGTCATTGCATAAAATATTTGTGTAAAATCCCACTGCTAATGTCTGGCTGTCCAGTCCCATAAAATCAATGCCTATTAGATGTGTCTCTTTTGGAACACTGAATAAATTGAAGCATATATTTACATCACAATTTATAAACTTTTGCATTGTTTGAAGAAATTATTTTCAGATCATATATGTCTTTTCATAATTTTTAAAATAAACATAGATTGCTTTTTTATGAATAAAATGTACCCCTATTTTAAGCATTTATGGTACTTGACTAATCAAATGTATTATTTGTTTTAATAAATCTCACAGAAAAAGTATACAAGGATGTATGACCTGTAGTTGTCACTCACTGAAATACAGTAGGTAATGTCAGCTCAGATTGTCATTACTCCAAAGCCCAAGTTCTTTCCACCTGATTTTCTATGAGTATTTTTCATTTTGGTTATCTTTTAGCTTTTGAGATTCTAATGTAATTATGTAATTCCTCCATTTCCTTTTATCCCATGAAACCCTTCCATATGCTCCTCCTTATTCTCTTTTAAATTCATGGACTCCTTTTTTATTAATTGTTGTTATATGCATATATTTAGTTATGTTCATATATATATATATATATATATATATATATATATTCTTCTAAGTATAACCTTTAAATTGTATAGTGTCACTAGTATGTATGTTTCAGGGACAACCATATATTACTGACATTGGATAGCTACCAGATCAACTAATAAAAAGATATCCAAACCTGTTCAGTGGGTTGATATCTGAACTGCCTCATGAGATCTAGACTTCTGTGAAAACTAATATTAAATGCTAGTTTAGTTATGGTAATTTTTAATACAGTAAAAAAGAATAGTGTTGAATTAATTTAATGGACATGGTTTCCTAAAATATTCTGATCATAAGCAACATTCCAAGGCAGGCACTTAAACAGAGTTCTTAAAGATTAGAAAAAAAAAGCATATAAGTGCAAATTAAAGTTAGCTCACCAGATCTATTTTTTTGAAGGTGATCAGAGATTACATTCTCAAGTAATTCAAAATCTGTTACATGTACTTTCTGAACCAAAAGAAGCCATAGGAAGTAACCGACAAAGTTCTAAACCACCTGGCTTGCTTTTATATTTAGTGAGTTGCCACCAAGGTTTAAAGATATGCCAACTCTTCTAAAATAATGAGCCTTACCTTCATTGATATCAAGTCTATAACCTGGATAGAAAATCATAGCAGCTTAAATCTAGGCCAAATCAAAAAATAAGCTTAATCTCACTGAGTTTTGTAGTAAACTTTTTTATTCTTTCATCCTGATCACAGCTTTCCCTCCCTTACCTCTCCCCAAGATTCACCTTCTCATCTGCCTCCCTTCAGAAAAGAGAATGCTTCCCAGGGACATCAACCAAACACCTCATAACATGATACACTAATGCCAGGCATAAATCATCTCACCAAGACTGGAAAAGGCAACCCAGTAGGAGAAAATGGGTCCCAAAAGTAGGCAAAAGAGGAAGGAATATCCCTTGTTCCTACTGTTAGGATTCCCATAACAACACCAAGCTACTCAGCCATAACATATATTCAGAGGACCTAGGTCAGACCCCTACAATCTCCCTGATCTCTGTGAGTCTCCACAAGTCCCAGTCAATTGATTCTGTGAGCTATGTGATTATTAATGTGTCTGTACCTGCCTAACTATTTTTTCAGATCTTTCTTCCCTGTTCTCCTCAGTACACCCAGAACTCTTCCTAAAGTTTTGCTGTTCCCATTAGACCCGTATGACACCCGCAGGACATCAGACTGGGAACTCCCCACACCGGAGTGGAGCTCAGTGGCTTCCCCTAGCCCAGTGTCTGCCCTTCACAGCATGGAGTGAACTCAGTCAAATTCCCATGCATCTGCCTCCCTGAGCCACCTAGGGTGGCAGACACACAGATTCATAACTCAGCCCAGTAAGACCCATGCCCACTCACGAGCTACATCCCCACAAAGTTGTTTCCACTTTTTGGTCACTATGAATAAATCTGCTATGAATATTATTGATCAAGTGCCCTTGTGATAGGATAGAGCCTCCTTTGGGTATATTCCCAGGAGTGATATGACTGTGTCCTGAGGTAGAATGATTTCCAATTTTCCAAGAAACCAACACATTAACTTCTAAAGTGTTTGTACAAGTTTAGACTCCCACCAGCACTGGAGGAGTGTTCTCCTTTCTCCACAACCTGGCCAGCATGAGCTGTCACTTACATCTTTGATTTTAGCCATTCTGGCATGTATAAAATGGAATCTCCCCAATTTTTAATTTTGATATCCATTTCAGCACTTTCAAATTTATTCTGCTAAGTTCAAGGACACTCTTCAACAATTCCTGGAGAGCACTGAATTTAATATGTTTTAGGGATTATTTATAGTTTGTTCAGGTTAACTTGCCTACTTAATTTACACTAAAAAGATCCTGACTTTTTTTGAATCAGTAAGAGAATATTACAAATTACATTAATTATGGTTTATCACAATAATCATTGAATTATATTGTTTCTGAAAAGAAAGAAATCTAGATCTTTGTGTGTATTTAACAAATATAACCAGTTGTGTCCCTGCTTCCTTCTGTCATTTTAAATTTTACATGTAAGCTTTGTTCAAAGAAAAAAATATTTTTACATGTTTCACGTAGTAAAGAGCAGATTTATATAAGAATATGTAATATATTTTAAAAGAACATATACATTTAACATCTAGTATTTTTAATGGCTTCTATCTATTTAAGGAAAGTTGGATGAGAACAGAAAGAAAAATATGGATTAAAAGGAACATTGGACTTAAGCTTTGAATCATTATTTCTTTTTTTTTTCAGATATTATCATTTCAACATGCCTTTATTAGTTCTTATATTACCTAACATGATGAAAGTCAGAGATTTATATAGAATTAAAATTATAAAATGGCATGTGCTTTCAGACAATTTACACAATAAATTTATACATTAAATTTTACAAATTAAATTACACATTAAATTTTTGCATTAAAACATATCTTTTGTAATTAAGCTGAAAAGGTTATTTTTGAGGGCTCAGTGAATAAAGTCACTTACTGTCAAGCCTGATTTCCTGAATTCAATTCATCGATAAGGTAAGAAAGAAATGACTCCTAAAAGTTGTCTGTTTGATATCCATAAGTGCAGTGACACACACACACACACACACACACACACACACACACAGACAAACACACACACACTTCTAAATTAATTTATTAATAAAGATTTTAAAGCCTTATAATAAATTTAGGAACTATAAATGTCTTCTCCCAAGGAATAATCAGTACAAAATGAAAGAGGAGGGAATGGAAAGAGCCTTACTTCTTTACTTCATCTGGAGATTGTTGGCATTTAAGAGAGTATAAAAGATTTTTCTGATACAATAGTTAACAGTATAAGATTTGGGAAAGAAAAATGCAGTTTAAAATTTTGTTGAGGATATTTTTGGCAATGTGAAACCATCAGAAAATTTTCCCTTGAAGAAAATTATAATTTAGCATGCATTCTAATTTCATCTCTAGTAAAACTAAGAAAAAAAATGGATAGCAGATTTTATCTTTATCTTTTTATAGTTTCCTAGAATTAGCTTTAGGTTGGCAAAATAAATAGAAGATGATAATTCTGTGAACTTGAAATAAATAGCTACTGGGAAATAGAGTGTAAGTGTTCCCCTAATCAGTAAGTCAACTTTATAACCCTGAAGTCATATGATCTTATCTGTGTGATTTTCCTTGTCTTTAGCCATCATATTGTGGATGCAGGTTAAAAATACTTTTAAAACTGAATACAGTATGACTTGTTTATTTTGGGCTATGTGATTATTTATTCTAAGAAGCAGTAAAGACGAATATTTTGCTTGCAGTTTTACAACATTCTACTTTGAATTTTCTGCAACTCTTATCCCTTCCTTTATAATCTTCCCAAAGCCTGAGCATGGCTGAAAGATAAAACCATAACCAAAACTTCAACATAAGGGGAGCCTTTTTCAGTGGGCAATGTTAAACAAAAATCTGTTCTTCACTATATTCTGTTATGCATTTCAAACAGCTCCTATAGAAAGAAACTAGGACTGTACAAATCCTGGACATTCCTTCAGCTTTGGAGCTTAGTTGACACATAACTTAGGTATGACAATATCTTAGAAAAGCCATGCATACAGGTAAGTATATCATTATGATACCCCAACCACCACCATCAGTGTGTACTATTTTCTTGTTCTGCAATATTCACAGTGATGAACATGTTCTTACGTTATTTCACCAAATCTTCAGGAAGTCTTTACTGTGTAAACACTAGTACAGATCACAGAAAGAGAGAATAAGGCTTCACACATAAAGTTTGTATCAAAGGAACATTTGCTTCCCTCAGGAAATGTGTATACCTGATACCAGTTAAAAGTGAACCTGGTGCTCTGTGAAATGGCTCTTGGTGACAAGGGATTTTACCTGCATGAGAAAACTGAGGGGTAGACTTGTTGAATATATTATGTTCACAACCATTTGACATGCTCTTTAAATTCAATGATCAAATCTCCCTTAAACCTCTGTGTCGCTGAACTTAATAGTTAACTATAACTCGAAATAAAATTAATGCGGTTACTCTTTTTTTCTTCATATAGGTTTGGTATTACACCTGGGTTTTATGAATTTTAAGTCTTTCCTCTGTTACTTAAGTAGAGTGGCTGTCTCAAATTTTGTCATTAGTATTAGATAATCAAAGACATAGAAGTTTCACTGTAGAAAAGGTCAGCTTCTGTATCTTAACAACATTAATGTGACTGTGTCGGTAGGTCTCATAGGCAAGTGATGAAGATTCATGCCAACCACCATGTGAATGATCCATCTTGGCAACATTAAGATGCCTTCAACTCCAACTGAAATACGGATTGCAACTTCCATGGGAAACCAGCAGCAGAGACATTCAGTTAACAAATAAGAAAGCACCACTACATGGAAACCAAGACTATGCTTCGTGTGTTAAACTGATATTTTTTTTAGTAATTTCTTAGACACGAAGAGAATACAAATATAGGAAGCAGCAAATTAAAATTATTAAATTTGCAACTTTGAAAACTGCAACATTCAAAAGTAGATACTGCAAATCATAAAAGCCTATGTCCTCTTTTTGTGAAATATAGGGTCTATGGGAAGTCGAATGACAAGTGTGATACAGGACATAGTATAGTTCTTCCAGCTGTTTCTTTTCAAGTGTGAGATACATGACTTGATCAAATTAGGAAAAAACATAGTAGAGACTTATCCTAAGTGCTGATAATAAAAACCAGTTCTTTACATCCACTAACCCAAGTGCTAGAATATTAAATATTAAATATTAAATAAGATGATAGGTGTAAGATGTAAACGAAACTCACAATAGATATTCCTTGTAAAGGTTTCAGAGAATGCTGAGATTTATATCTGCAACAAAAAAGACATTTAATAAAAGCTTCTATTAAGTGCCTGAGATAAAACTTGATGTAGAATCATCAGAGGGAACCATTTGCATTTTTTTCTATTTGAAAGTCAATAGAATTTGTCATATAGGCTGAAGAAAGTCTGCAAGGTAATCATCATTTTAGAAATCATTTCTCCAGAGACAATCATAGCAAATTAACTCTGTGTTAAAGCATCTATGTAAGTTGAACTAGCTTCCATTATACAAGCTAATAATTTGTCCTGTCTAAATAATTCAATTTAATTAATATTAAAAATATTGAATCAGCTTTGAATTCTAAGTTTATTGTCCATACCTTTCTGCTTCCATGCCCTGCAAGCCTGACCATTTGATGCTCATGGTAAGATCTTGTTTAAGATGTATTGTATTACTCTTCCTCAATTTTTGGTACTCAATGGAGTACTGAGTCCTAAGGTAATTACTTTTCTTAAAAAAAAAAAAAAAAACACTAAATCAGGAGTGATTAATAAATAAATAAAACATTATTTCGGAAGTCAAGTACTCTTTCTTAAGTAACAGCCTGTATGCTTCATTTATATTTCCTAAATGTAGTGCAACCAATGGCCTACAAAAAGAATTGCAGGACAAGGAGAGAAATCTTGTCTTAAAAAATAGAAAAAAATGAAGGAAGAAACAAACAATAAACAAAGAAACAAAGAAACAAAGAAAAATAGAAAAGGAATCTAGGAAGCTAGCCTACCATGACATGGAGAGCAAACTTCTTATGACTTCTTCTGAGAAAAGCATTCTTTTATGATTTTTGCTTCAAGGTACTGTTGGAATTTTCTCCTCAAATTCTCTTACTAATAGACTGGACCTTTCCTCCGATATCATGCTTTGGCCATATATTTACCATAGCAATAAGATGGACCTAGAGCACATTATAATCACAACAGTCACTCTACTGTCTTTTCTGTGATATTACAGGACAGTGGGCCTCCATATGGTGCTATTATACTACTCCTGGTGTCTCAGTTGATCTTTGCCAGGCTTGTTAATCTTTCATGTCCTCACTCCTACTGCATTCACTATGCTTAGACTTTTGAAACTAAATGACTCCCCTTCTTTACTTCACTTTGAACTATAGACTACTATGTGCCTACCGTGAAGGCATCCCTCTTTCCTGCATAATTTGTGAACAGAGGGGGCCCTTCCTACCCGTTCAGAGATTCCAGAGATTATCTGTACATCAGTGTTTTTTTTAACTGATGAAGATGCATAAATTTTTTTGCAAAGGCAGAGAAGGGACACAAATAGTTCCTCGGTGGACATGAAAATATGCTCCTAGCTTGTTATTAGAAAATACTCTTCTCTATGGCAACATCAGTAGATAAGTTTGAAGATTTTTAATAGAGAGATTGATTTCTTAGTTCAGAATTCCTGTCTTTAATTTAACCTATCACAAATAATCATTTCACTGGACCTTTGTTGTAAGAGGGTGAGAACACAACAGTCATGAAGAGAGAATCAAACATAAGATACTTTTCCAGTAGGCAATAAAGTGTTCTTTGTTCTTTCTTAGGTGTCTTTTGGATTCTGTTACTACCTTTGAAACAATCTCCCTAATTTAATAAATGTTTATAACTATGAAATTAGGATAGAACCCGAGGTTTTCTGTTTGCCTCCTTTCATCCCAGCCCCATTTTCGTCTTTCCTCTCTCCCTCTCTCTTCCTTCCTTCCCTTTCTCTCCTCCCTCCCTTCCACCTTCCCTCCTACCTTTTCCTTGCTCTTTCATGTGATTGCACCATGACTTAGGATGTACAATGTCACTACAGGTCAACACAGCAGGTCAAACCTCTTATTGACTGAGATAGCCTCCTTTAACACTGTATTTCTAATGCAGTCAGTGTGGTGGTAAATAACAAAAGGTCTATGTGACAAAAACTTATTTGGACAAAGGCATAAGTAGGAAATATGTTTCATTATCTTTTCTATCCTTCCCTTTGATATTCCCTGTTATAGCTTCATTCCTTCCCTCTAATTGACACTAAAACTATCCCTACACATGTACAGTAAATGGAACATATTTTTACATAAAATGTACTGACTCATATTTATGCATACCTTTTTATATCAGTGCTGTTCAATAATAGAATTTGAAAATTTTAAGTAAATGTATAAATTCTAAAAGGAATTCTCAAAAACAAATATTGAGTCATCACAGATTAAGGAATCTGCATGTATTTACATGTCAGAATTGTACCACAGTTGTGTTTCCCTTTAAATTAATAATATGTAAGTAGTATTTTAAGATTTTTAAAACGTTATATGTGTCTTTTTTAATTTTCTGTAGAGAGGAGCAAGGTGAACATACAAATTAAAGATTATGCACTATTTCTAGAAGAATATTTGGGTTAGAGACATGTGGGTTGTTTTGGAAAATGAATGCAACAGTTACTTATTTGTGAAAAGCCATGTGCTAGAAGATAACAACTCATTTCACACTGAATTCTCAATCTGTTGTAATAGAAATTATAGCTTCTAATAAAATTAACATAATGAATGGGGACTCCAAAGGGGAAAGTGATTAATTTAGAATTCCATAATAATGTAATGATATCACAAAGGACATACCTTAATTGGATTCGTCCTAAAAGAAGCTAGCTTTTTGTTTATAAATTTATCCTAGAAGGAACAAATGTTTGAAAAAGAGTATGAGTGCATTGTTCATGTGTGTGTGTGTGTGTGTGTGTGTGTGTGTGTGTGTGTGTTTGGTGTTTGCTTGTGTGTGTTTGTGTGTGTATATTTTATGTGTAGTCACATATTCATATGCATGTGGATAACTTTGTGTATATGCCTATGATGCACCAGTGTAAGTCAAAGGGCAGTGCCATGTGGCTTCTTTTTTTCTCTTTTATTTTTTCTGTGTCTTTTTTTTTAACTAGTTTATTGATTTACATTTCAAATGTTATCTTTTTTTCAAGTTTCCCCTCTAGAAACCCCCTATCCCATCTCCCCTCCCCCTGCTTATATAAGAGTGCTCCCCCACCCACCCACCCACTCCTACCTCACTTCCCTGGTATTCCCCTGTACTGAGGCATTGAGCCTTCACAGGACCAAGGACCTCTTCTCATATTAATGCCCAATAGGCTATTCTTTGCTAGATATGCATCTGGAGCCATGGGTCACTCCATGTGTACTCTTTGGTTAGTAGTCACTGTGAGCACTTGGGAGTCTGTTGGTTGATGTTCTTCCTATGGGGTTGCAAACCCCTTCATCGTTTTAAGATAATATCTCTTGTAGAAGCTAAACCCACAGGTTAGGCTAGACTTATTCAAAAGCCAATATAAAGAATTTTTTGTTTACTGAATACTGTGATTGTGGATATGTACTACTTTGCCTAACTTGTTATATAGGTGCCACATATCCGTTTTCAGGTTATCGTCTTACTTTACAATCACTTTACAAACTGAACCATCTTCCCAGACACCATGGTTATTTCTTTACATAAGAAATATACCTAAGGTATTTAATAAATCCTTGACTTTTTAATATGGGAATATTTGGTAATCCTGTGGTATAATAAGAAAGCAAGTTATTTTAATTGAAATTTCCCTAAAACTTGTATGAAATTGAGGGATTATAAAAATATGCTAGAAATTAATAGCTTCACAGTGCATGAAAGCCCACAGTGTATATTATTGCAAAGCAGAGCCAGTTGTTCAATACACAATAATGATGCTCAGAATAACAAAAAAAAAGTTGTAAACAAGGCCTAATAAAATAAGTTATCTAGAGATGGTGAAAATTTATTCTGTATGAAATGTTTTGTATGGATCCCATGAGATTTCTTTCAGCTCTTTCTCTCTACAACTAGTCTGTCTTTCATAACTGGGGCTGTTCTCCTGGGATAACCCTGGTGGGTTTAGCTTTTATAGAACAGAACAGAAGCAATGAGGATACGGAGCCTGATTGGATCCCCACTCCAGGGACTCTGGCTCGTAAGCTGCTCAGGAGGATTTTGAAAATAAACAAAATGCAGGTTTTTTGAAATTTAAGTAAAATGGGCTTTAAAAAAATCAAAGGAAAGATTGCCTCTGTGTGGTGATACTGTTGGCATTTTAAAATCAGTGTCCTCATCTCACAACTCAAGATGAATAATTTGGTTTAATAAAAAGATATAATTCTCATCCTATTAATTGATTCAAGTGTATCATAATTTGATTAAATTTTTGATATATTTGATACAAGCAAGTTATGCTTTGGACATAATAAGACCCTGATATCATAGTTGCTTCCAGCAATTTTTAATAATGTTTTCTCCCTATAGGAAGTATATTCCATAAAATCAAATAGTTGAATAAAAATCCAAAGTACAGTAAAACAACATACAATTATGCATAAGCACAGTAGTACTTTACTAACCTCTGGGTTATCTATCATAAACATTGATTCTTTTCCTGTTTTTGTTTTGTTTTTGTTGCTGTTAAGATAGGACTTTATCCAAGGTTGTCAAGAGTTCTATCACTAAAGCACAAAGCTATATCCTCTGCCCATTTTATACTCTTAAGAAAAGGTCCCAGCATATTGCCAAGTCTGGCCTAGAAATTGTGCTGTTGCCCAGACTGGGATTGTGTCAAATGATAGACCAAGCTAGCTGTGAACTTGGCATCATTTTATCTCAGTTACTGTACTACCTAGAATAATAGTACTCTTTATGAAGTCTGGATTAAAAATTGTTTACACAATAATTTGTATTGTGTCACTGTGAGAAAATCATAAGAAAGAGCAGACTTTTAAATTCTCGATGCTTAAAAAGTGAGTGCTTGTATTTAACCCTAAACTGGTTTGAATTGGGAAGAAATGTGGCAGGATACAATTGGGCTAAATGTGCAATATTTAATCTTTTTAATTTTCTGTACTGTTCATAAAATGGAAGAGTGAGTTTCTGTGGTATAGCCTGATCAGTGTGCAGATCTTTTTTTGGACATTTTTTTCTAGTGTATACTTAAGAGGTGCCTGACATTTATTTGTGTTGTTTTCCATGTAATAAATGGTACTTGTTTTCTAAAAACAAAACAAAATAAAACAAAACAAACAAACAAACAAACAAACTGAACTGGCTCAAAGTGAACTGCTCCTAATGAAACAGCTTCAAACTGAACTGAGTTCAGCTGCAATCCACTACATTACATGAACATACAGCAACTGCACTCAACTGAACTGCCTCCATTTTTGACTCACTCAGGGCTGATTTTAAGTAGCTTTAAGTAGCTCTTTCCTGTCTTCATGACAATTCCTCATATACTATTTCGGACTCATGCTGTCAAATCTTTCTCTGATTCATCATTTTGTCTACCACTCAATTAGACAACACTTTTAAACACGATTACTTCCTTCTACAAACAACCTTTATCTTCATTGTTAGGGATTAAAGGTGTGTGCTAAAGGCATGTCTGTATTCCAGCCAGAGGAGTTAAAAGTGTTCAACATTTCTGCATTCTAGCTTGATCGTACAGATGGAGAAACTTTTGGATGTGATCACTTGCCAGAGCAGCCATGTTGCTGCATCAAAATTTCTCTACGTCTTCTCTCTTCCTGTATAAGCTAAAAAATCTTACAGTTCAGCTATGAGGACATAAAAAAATTACAGATCCCACGAGCCTAAAGGTCTAAAGGTCTGAATGTTCTTTTGAAGATCTCTTAGTGCAGTGATCCTTTTCCTATAATCACAGTCCTAATCATCTATTCTTCGGAAATGTTCATTTCAGCATCAAGGTTTTCAGTCTGCCAGTCTGACAAATGGTCTGTACTTCTTCAACAGGTTTGTTGAGCTGTTTCCATGTAATCAGCTTTCTGCATTGTTTGTGTTGTTTCTTTCTCTGTCTCTTCTGTCCTTGAGTCATGCCTTTTATGTAGAAGCATCTCTTGCTCTGATTAGATCTTTATCAGTTTTGATACGTAGGATGGAAACGTAGCAAGTAAAATTATCTCTACTAAGGGAAGTGTTATAGAATAGATCTAAAACAACAGAAACATTTGTGTGTCCAAAAATCACTGATTCTGCCTTACCTCACTCGAAAACACATATTTTCCAATTTTCTTCAACCTTTTTCAAAATTTCCAATGTTCTCCTTGTTCAAAGGACTTGGCACTATTTATACTATATAGTGATACCATTTTATTGAATGCTAGGTTATTTTTATTGAATTTCAACGCAATATTGAGAATCTACAAAGGGGAAACTTTTCTATAAAAGCAGTGTTTTTCCTCTATTTTTAAATATGAGGTGTGTGTCCATGGGCATTTCAGTGAGGATAACCAAAGAGACACAAAAATCCCACCTGTGTTTTCTCTAAGTGAAGGTTAATGAAATAGTAGACATCTTAAAAATGATTCTGTAACGAGAATCTTCCATATAGTTTACTGATAACTATAGATACTTAAAATGATCTAAAAATTAGCTGGATTTATGTTCATATTTAATATGATCCTTGAAAAGGCACAACTAGGGGACAGAGTCACAGGATTTAGATCTCTGCTAAGTTTAACAAATTTGCATGTTTAAATTTTCAGTTGCAAGTTACATGAAAGTAGGCAAAGAAAGTCATAGGTACAAAAAAAATTAATCAGCATTGTTAGTAATTAACCAGCCCACATTTTTATTTATTGAACCAGGAAAATATACCATTTAGTGTTCAATTTAGTGGAAAGTCCATGCAGTGAAATAATAACACTATGCACATGTGAACTTTTAATTGTAGGTTTTATTTCCAACTTCAACTAATTTTATAAAACTGAGACCAGTAGGTGGCCCCTTCTGGTAGAAAGAAACAGTATTAGCTACTGCAGAGAGCTTGTTCATGAACTGCTTGAGCTGACTTAACATGAACAAGCACCTGTCACAAATGAAGCATCTGCTGAGAGACCCAGGAGTGTTTTTGGTTTAAGGTTACACTGATTTTGACATAAATGTCTCAAATCTTTTTTATCCCTTTCCTCTTAGATGTCATTTCTCTGAAATGTGAAGCTCTTAAGAATCAAGAACTGATGTCTTGAGATTGTCAGGAAGAAATCTGTAAAAATATTGAATGTCAAATTTTTCACCCATAATTTATCCATGTAACACTGTTGCGAAGTATAGTACCACTATTATTTCCATTTTGAAGGTTAAAAATCTATAATACTATTGACACTATAAAACTTCTAAGCAAGGAGTAATTCCTTCACACATACCCAAAACATACAAATTTGTTTGAAGTTCAGCAGCTCAAATTCCATTTCTTATTCCTCACAATTTCCAATCATTAGTTGTCAAAGAGCAATGAAAGCACAGGTAGAAATGGGAACAAAGAAAAAAACCAAGTTAGTCCTGAAGATATTTTTAAAACTGTTTCAGTGAGCTAATTTGTTCTTTATAGTTACTTGTTTTAATATATTTGACTACTATATGATTAAATGAAATTTTCAACTGTAAAAAAAAAAACACAGAGCAGCATTTTGTCATCAGATATTCAATCTAGATTAATCCACTGGTGATAGAGATCTCATGATCCAGCTACTATCCTGATTTGTATTTTCTAGAGGTTAAGCTTGAAAGAGACAAAATTTCTGGAGATAGTTTATTTTTATACCTTAAGGAGTGGGGAGGGCTGATGGGGTCAGGGGATGAGTGGGTGGCAACATCCTCCTGGAAACAGAGGTATATGGAATGTGGACCAGTCAGAAAGTGGACTGGGAGGGGAATAATATCTGGATTGTAAAATAAAATTAAATAAAATTTAAATAAAGAAGATTTGCATCTAAACACACACACACAAACAAGAGCATGCACGTGCGCATACACACACACACACACACACACACACACACACACAAACACACACACACTCACACAAGAACACTCAGGTTGACTCTTGATTCCCCTAGCATCCTTCCAAATATCTCTTGTTTTTCTCTTCCCTTTCCTCATTGTATCTTCTTCCTTCACTTTGTCCTTCTTTTCTTCATCTCATCTCATACTTAAGTGTTTTAGCCTGAGCTGCCCCACGTTAGGCGCCAAAAATATTGAGAGATACTTCCCCATGACCATTTCTTGAACCTGTCACAGAAGCTGAACACTGGACAGGTATTTCTGTAGATACTTAATCATGATCCCCCCCCTTCCTTCATCTCTCCTGGGTTGCGGGTTTCCCTTATAAGCTCTACCTCTTCTCTAAGTGGGGGTCGTACTTCATTGCTTGCCTCTGCATAGGGCAGGCTAGAAGTGCGACCTCAACATGTTGAATTAAAGATACCTCTTGCTGTTACATCAAGTTCAGTGTCTTGTGAGTTACTGGGGTGGTCGTGAATTCCCGAGAAGAGGGAGGGAGTTCCTCCCTTTCTGGCGGGCCTTACACAGCTAGTCACCAGAAATACCCCCCAACTCAGACTTTCATTCTCATTCCCAGCCCTTTGTCACCCCGCTTTTCCTCACAGGTGATCAACATTTCCACCCATCTTCACTTCATCTCCTACACAGATTCCTCTCTCCATGCATCTCAAGAGAACTATTTAGTTTCCTTTTCTAAGTAAGATTAGTGCATCCTCTCTTGGGACCTCTTTATTACTCACTTTCTTTAGGTGTGTGGATTTTATCATGGTTATCCTGAACTTTATGGCTAATGTCCACTTATAAGTGAATACATACCATATGTGGTTTTTGTTTTGTTTGTTTGTTTTATCCCCATTGGGTTACTGCACTCAGGATGATATTATCAAGTTTCACTCATTGCCTGCACAATCTATGATGTCTTTGTTATAAATATTTGTATAATATTCACTTGTGTAGATGTTCTGAAAGGTATTGAAAACTTATGAAAAATATAGAAAGTTTTTATGACCCCTAGACCTGAGCAAAAGAATGCAGGTTCACTAGTTCCAAGAAAGCAGAACTTAATTTAAGACTTTAGGCCTTCACTGCCCAGGGATATATTCTACATTCTGGGAGGGGTACATTATCCTTGAGTCAGAGGACACTTGCTAGATTAACATTCAGGAGAGGAAAGCAGAGGTTGATTAACATTCCTCAGACCTCAGGGAAGAGAACCTACCTGCGGGTGGTGAAGGCCCAAAGGAGGAAGACACATTCCTGACCACAAAGAAAGATGTAAGTCATCTGGGTGGTCCCAGGAACTGGCTGACCACAGGATAAATGGTTGGGCAAGGTTACATTCTTATAAAAGATAAGTGTATAAGATGTTTTCCACATGACCCTGACTAAATTTGGGTTGGGACTTTTTAAGACTTTCTACTGTTTTTATGTTATGTTTCCTTGGTTACCCCCTCAACCCCCCTTGTTTTGTGTTTCTTCCCTATGTCAGAAAACTGACAACCTATGGTCACTTGATATTTGACAAAGGAGCTAAAACCATCCAGTGGGAAAAAAGACAGCATTTACAACAAATGGTATTGGTTCAACTGGTGGTTAACATGTAGAAGAATGCATATTAATCCATTTTTTTCTCCCTGTACAGAGCTCTAGTCCAAGTGAATCAAGGATTTCCATATAAAAGGAGATACACTGAATCTAATAAAAAAGAAAGTGGGGAAACTTCCTGAACAGAACACCAATGGCTTATGCTGTAAGATCAACAATAGACAAATGGTACCTCATAAAATTGCAAAGCTTCTGTAAGGCAAAGGACACTGTCAATAGGGTAAAACAACAACCAACAGATTTGGAAAAGATTGTTACCAATCCTACATCTGATAGATGGCTAATATAAAATATATACAAAGACCTCAAGAGGTTATATTCCAGAGAACCAAATAACTCTATTAAAAATGGGGTACAGAGCTCAACAGAGAATTCTCAACTAAGGAAATTCGAATGGCTGAGAAGCAAGAAATGTTCAATATCCTTAGTCATCAGCAAAATACAAATCAAAACAACCCTGAGATTCCACCTCACACCAGTCAGAATATCTAAGATCAAAAACTGAGGTGATAGCAGATGCTGGCAAGGATGTGGAGAAAGAGGACCACTCCTCCACTGCTGATGGATTGGCAAGCTGGTACTCTGGAAATCAGTTTGTTGGTTCCTCAGAAAATTGGGCATAGTACTACCTGAAGACCCAGCTATACCACTCCTAAACATATATCCAGAAGATGCTCCAACATATAATAAAGACACATGCTCCAATATGTTCATAGCAGTCATATTTATAATAGCTAGAAGATGGAAACAACCCAGATATCCCTTAGCAGAGGAATGGATACAGAAAATGAGGTATATTTATTACATGCAGAAGAATGACAGATACTGTTTAAGCATCCACTATTGTAGCCTTTGTCTTTTTATTGGTGAATCAAGTTCATTGATGTTGAGAGATTTTAATGACCAATGATTTTTATTTTGATATTGGTGCGTGCATGCATGCGTGAATGTGTGCATGCGCGTGTGTGTGTGTGTGTGTGTGTGTGTGTGTGTGTGTGTGTCTTCTTTTGCTTTTGCTGTGACATGGTTAATTTCTCCTGTTTCCTTGGGTGTATTTTACCTTCCTTCTGTTGATTTTTTTTCTAGTATCTTCTGTTGAGCTCGATTAGTAGAAAGATATTGTTTAAATTTGGTTTGGTGATGAAATATCCATGGTTTTTCTATCTAGGTTGATTGAACATTTTACTGCTTATAGTCCAGGCTGACATCTATGATCTCTTATGGTCTGCAAGACATTTGTCCTGATCCTTCTGACTTTTCAAGTATCTGTTGAGAAATGAAATATAATTCTGATAGATCATTTCTGTTTTCCCAGAAACCTCTGTTTTATAACTCTACTTTTGGAATGTAATTTCCTTTGATGTTGTTAACTAGGATGTCCAGAGACAGTACACGCATAGAGTTGTATACTCTGTATCTCTATGTTAAAAGGTAAGCACTTTTAGCTTTCCTTTCTCTGATTCATCCCTACTCTTAAAGTATGCATCAATGGGCAAGGTAAAATAGGGATTGCTGGTCTATGGTTATATTTGCTAATACCTCCACAGTATCTGTCTTCCTCAGTTTTCAGGCCCAGTCCTGAGGGGAGCTGGGGTTTAACCTGTACTCATATCCATAGAACAAATACAAGACTCAGGAGTAAGTAGAGTTGGAAACGATTGGAATGACCTGAAACCCAATGAAACCTTACTGGTTTTGTTTTATTTTGGTTTTTATTTTTGGTGTGTGTGTGCGTGTGTGTGTGTGTGTGTGTGTGTGTGTGTGTGTGTGTGTGTGTTACACTATTATTTTTTTTTTTTTTGGTACTGGTGCCAATAGTTTCTGCTTTCTTGATCTCTGTTTGGTGGATCCATGGTATGTTGGCAATTACCATTCTAATAATGGTAACAGAGATTTACCATGTAAAGTTCTTTCTAAGTTGGTTCCTGTATGCCTTTGACTACTCTCTTGCACCAGGTTCAGAATATGTCACCATGTTTGAAGTGGAGATTGGCTGGATCTCTCATCTAATCTGACAAACAGCCTTTATAAAGGACTGGAGGAATTTTGGTAGGTAAAAGAATTCTTAGAGATTTCTGCAAACTGCTGTTCTCTGAGCTTGAGAAACAATGGGAGATTTCTTCAAACATAAGCTTTCCCAATATGGGATGCAGTAAGCCTGAAACAAAACAAAAGGGAGGTGTATCTACCCTTCACCAGACAATAATGCAGAGTTTTTTGTTTTGCTTTGTTTGGTTTTTTTTGGGGGGGATTGATTTTTGATTTTTGTATATTTGTATGTTTGGTTTGTTGTTTGTTATTGTTGTATATTCACCAGAGAGGACTACTGAGATACAGACATAAGGCAATAGACAGTTTTTGTTAGTGGACCAACAACTATAATTGGTGTTCAGGATTTCTGTGTAGTTCCAAGCCATTCTCAGATTGAACTATTAAGCACAAACATCATATCCTGACTTGACATACTTCAGTTAACAAGTCCAGTTAGCCATAAGAAAAGTTACAGAAGCAAAAAAGCAAGGTTAGTACGTGTAGAGACTTTCCCAGAATACAGACTTTGATGGATTAGGTCTTTATTTTTGTTTTGGCAGTTATTGCTGTCTACATGTTGAATTTTACAACCTGAGTGGTACTTCCATCATGGAGTCAGTTATGCTAAGGTCTGGGGGCCTATTAAAGTCTGGGAATATTATAGTTAGAACAATTTTTAAATAAAAATATGTTTAATTTTTTAATTTTCATTTTATATCTATTTTATTGCCCACCCAGAATTCTGAAGTCTAAATTCACAATCGAATTTCAATCTGTGTCTAAAGTTTTAGCAATTAATTGATAGGTTTTGATCTTGAAAGCATTGTGCTACCCCATTTATGGGATGTCAAATCTGGGGACCATTTTCAGAGGAGCTTTTGCACTATTATTGGAGTAATTTCAGTTCAGGTAGGGAATGTGTCTACGCTCCTGGAAAAGGTGCCTATTAAATTATCAAGTACTTGTATACTGCCCTGCCAGTATGGATAATAGTACAATTACTTTTCTAGTGTTTGCTCAAGTGCTGTCCTCTTATTTAGACCCCATCCTAGATAAGAACTCTGTTTTTATGATTTACTTGATTTCAAATACGACATCTGTGCATATGATGAAGAAATTTTCCTTTGTCCATCTGAGAATCTTCATTCAAACAGCCAGTCTTTTCTTTGGGCTGAGGTACCTGGCCTTAAGGCTTGGTATCTCATTTTAGTTACAGTAACCACTACAGCTCCCTCATACCTGGTTTCATCATTAATAAAGCTGTGTAGAGTATTCCATATGGATCTTTCAGGAAAATATCCATTTGGTTGAGTTAAATCCTGTGGACCACCAAGGTCACCACACAACTGTCATGAATGACCACCTGAAATGTTTCATCAGGCAAGAAAATACCAGAATTTATGAAGATGAATTTCTTAAACTTGACTTGGTCATTCAGAAGTAGGTCCTCATACTTTATCACATGGACATTAGACAGTCAGCATCTTGATGTTTCTAAGAGAAGGAACTCAATTGGATAGGGTGCTTTGATCCTGATGTGGAATCAACTTGTCTCCTTTTAAATCACTAGAATAGCAATAGCAGCCATAAATTTTAGACAGTTGGATTGTACTGTGGCTACAATGTTTAATATTTTTTAAAACATTTGCCATAGGGCATTTCCATGGCTCCAAAGTTTGAGTTAAAAATCATTTTTTTGATGTCTTTTGTTTTGTAGACAAACAGATGAAAAGTTTTGACATCTTGAAGTTCTGGAGCTGGAGTCTAAATCACACCTGTATTTAAAGGCACAAACAGTTATTTAGTCTCAGATAAGAACCTTGATGTTCTCCTTTGTTGGTTTATAAAGCCCTTCCTTGATATGTATACAAACCCCTTGTATACAGAAGTAGCAATACCCACCTACACCTAGAAATTCTAAACCTGTCCAATCATTTTGAATTTGA
Source organism: Rhabdomys pumilio (assembly GCA_030674055.1). Classification (NCBI taxonomy): domain Eukaryota; kingdom Metazoa; phylum Chordata; class Mammalia; order Rodentia; family Muridae; genus Rhabdomys; species Rhabdomys pumilio. Next base: position 6,510,352 of record JANHMN010000010.1, on the reverse strand, counting down.
GATCTGAATGATGGCAGTAATCCTACTCTGAGACAGGCTCCTTTTCCTTCCCTCAGCTTGTAGTCAAACAAGTAGCCTCTTTCTGTACAATGTTCTGCTTTATTGGCCAAGTCTCTATCACCTAAGGTCTTTAACTCTTGCAGAAGTCCTTTGGTGGCCCCTTTAATATTTATTTCAGTTTCAGAAATTAGGAGATGAATATCTATTTCAGTTTCAGAAATTAGGAGGTGATTATCTACATGTTATAAGAGTATGATTCCAGGAATCTTAGATAAAAGGGCAGGGAATAAACACTTAGTGTCTCATCCAACAGGATTGTAGAGTGTTATTTGTTTGCTTGATTATTTGTTGTATTCTTGTGGAAACCAGTTCCAGGTAAGTTGCCCTCTCAACTTTTCCTCTGGTCTTGAGTTTCAATAGCAAAGATGATCTGAATCACTTCTGCCAATAAGAGTCTGAAGAGTTTATCTTTCAAGTCAAAGACAGTATATAACTGTTTCTCTGGAAGAATCAGACTCAGGAGAGTATATTGGTTTGAGACTGTGAATTAGAAGATATCAAGTCTCTTATTCACTTCTTGCAGATCTTAGATGCATCTATAATCAGAAGTTGCAGGTTTCCTCACAGGAAGACATGGTGATTTGTACTTACCAGGATAACTGTTTCCCTAAGCTGTGCAACGTGGACTGTAATGCACTTTTGGCTTCCAAGTTCCTCAGGTTGATGTTTTGTTTTTTTTTTTTTTATTTTGTTTTTCTGTAATTTTGGGGTTTTTTTCTTTTTGTTTTTGTTTGAAGGTAGGCAGGTCTAAACATAGAAAGCCATAGAATGAAAGCTAGTAAGCAGCAGTTTTCTGTGGTCTTCAATTCCTGCCTACTATAAAACTTAACCAACTCCAATGCCAGGAAGAAAACCACAAAGTCCACTTTAACAAACACCTTATGGCAATCCCTCTTAGCAACAGGTAGGCAGGATACAATAGCAGTGTCAAGGTATATATAAATAATCTAAGAAATACTACAGAAAATAGATAACTTAGCTATCTTGTTTGTCACGTGGTTTTGCCCATGTTTGTTTTTTGCAGATTATTCCAGAAATGCAGTTATAAAAATATTAACTTGCTTACCTATATGGAATTTTTCCAAGCTTGCTGTAAGCATAATAAATATCCTTACAACGTTAGACTTGAGGCTTTCACTTCTGATACACTTCTAACACTTCTGACAACAGTGACAGTAAAAGTCCTTGCTCACGAGCTCATAATAAAGACCCTTATATATTTGTATCGGAATTGGCTCTTCGGTGGTCTTTGAGGTCTTTGTGACTTAGGCATAACAACTATAAATTTCTCCCTTAAATTGTTGGCTTAATTTTCCTACTATACCACACATTATAAACTTTTCCAAATAGTGCCATCAACTGGGAACCAAGTATTCAAATAATGGAGCCTATAGGGAGACATTAGCTGTTTGATTCTGAATTTGGTCTTCCTATTGGGTAGAAAAGAATCTACCAAAAAGGAGAAATAGAATAGGTAGTTATGGATAGTTAGGGTACATAGAGAGGGAAAGACTTCAATTTGAGTATCAAATGAGAAATTGGAAGAAGGAGAAAATATGGATAGGGAGAACAAAAATATAGAACCATTTGTAGGGTTATATGGAAACACAAGATGGTAGAAGATTCTTAAATTTTATACATATATGAAAGAAATCTACACTGAGTCACCAAATAAATGGAGAAACAAAATTGTCACTGAACATCTCTTGCCCCACTCATTAAACTGTGCAGTGTCTCAGATGAGTTATTTGCGAAGAGAATACCATGGCTATTGTCAAAGTTATAGATTGTTTTTCTCAAATTAATCAAAAAGCCTTATTGCTGAAGAAAACACCTATATAACTCATTGGACATGGAAAAATCAAGCTGGTGTCTACCTTGACTCTTCACCCCTCTTAACTCTTGTACATGGTACTGAATGTACTTTGCAAGTTACCGGAGAAGAAAGGTTACTACCAACCCAGTTATAGGCTCTTGAAGCTACAATGGTATCCAGTTGGAAGTTATACTGACACAATAATGGCAAAAAGTGTGCGATTAATCATCCATTATCTGATTGGATTTAATGCCTACTCCAGGAGATGGAATCCATGATTACCACTGGTCAGTTGCTTGAGTGACCCTGTGACTAGATGAGCCATGAATTTACAAAAAAAAAAAGCCAAGTACTACTTTTTTTCTTATTTTTTTAAAAATATGTAGCAATATAATGACTCCTAATGACTCTCCCAGAGGAGTCTTCAGAGAATTCTCCTGACCCCAAGAAAATATCTTCTTTTTATAACCTTTCAAAGGATAGCAGCAAGTCTGACAGCATTTGATTTAGTCTAGGTTTTAGCACAAATGGCAAGGAACATAGAAGATCGGGATCAGGTAGGACAATAAATTAGTAGACATAAAAAAACTCAGCACACAGTAACTTCTTAACTTTCTGTTCCAGGAGGAAGCTTCAAGTAGGTGCTTCTCTTCCCCTGTTCACTCAGTCGCCTCTCTCTTTTGATCCTTCCTTTACCAAACATCTACCCATTATTTCCTTTTTTGCTAAATAATACACTAAATAAAAAATTTAAGACTCTGTCATCCAGAAACCTTTTATTTTACACGGAGAAATGAAATTTGTAACTGAAGTGACAATAAGACAGCTAAAAAATGTTTCTAACTTTGTGTATACTATTAAAATCTGGAGCTTTCTTTAAAGAAAATTGGTAAATTAAGATTTGAATTTGAGAATTTCTGAGTCTAAAAATCTAAGCCATATCATCATTTTTAAATTTTTTGATAGGTTCACATGTGAATTTAGTTGATTTTATAAGAATAATATCCTCATATTTAATTATGTATACTGAAAAGTTTAGTGATTGCATTCCAAGCTGAAACACAGTTGTAGCTAAAGATCATATTTTCCATGGCAGATTAATTGCAAATCTTGTAGCACAAACTTCTTTCTATTTTAATAATTAACAGCTAAGTGTCAAAGGTCACTGGGAATGCCCTTAAAGAGGAAATGAATCTAAATCTTTTAATGGGCAAAAACAAGAATATAACAGAGATTACATTGTCACAGGAATGCCATCAGCATATTAGCAGGATAAAGAGAATAGCTAACTCATAGATGGCATAAAACTGTTTTGTAAATGAAACTTCTACATTTTAAAGTCAGTTATAGACAAAGTATATTAGAATAATCAATGATCAAAATTATGGATGTGTTTTTAAGCAACAATTCATGTGCACGTTCTTGTTTAGTTTCTTATGTGAAAAGATGTCTACTTTGGAGACACTAATGAGACTGTGCAGTAATCTATGGAATGATGGAAGTGTGTGCTTCCATCTTTTCCTAATTTCCTTCTCCAGTTAATGTTTCTATTTCCTTTTCTCGATTCCATCTTGATCTTTAATTATGCCCTATAATTGTCTCTGCAGGAAAATATCTGCTATAGCCTACACATTTGTTCCTGTGTTGTGTCAAGATTCCCTGTGGACTGTACAATAACTTGTTGATATTGAATTTCTAGTTGCCTTTTGATGATTTTCCACACTGAAGGTATGGCAACAATCAGAAATTTTAACAGTTTCATTTTTTAAACAAGTTAAAAGATATTTCTTATAAATACTATATTATTTGATTCATAAAGTAACTTCAGTGTGTTGGAGCTATTAAATTATTTTATACTGACAGTCGGTGTTGCTTACATTTTTTGATAAAGTTTTTTTTTTATTGGTTATTTTATTTATTTACGTTTCAAATGTTATTACCCTTTCAGGTTTCCACAATTTTAAAAATATAAATTTGAAATATAGTTTCTAGTTATTTTTATTTTTAATATTCAAATTCTCCTAAGCCCTTTATAATTTCTATTGCCTAAACTGTTTTATGTTTAAATTTTTGGGGTTTTTTGTTTGTTTGTTTTTTCAAGACAGGGTTTCTCTGTGCAGCCCTGGCTGTCCTGAAACTCATTCTGTAGACCAGGCTGGCCTCAAACTCAGAAATCTGCCTGCCTCTGCCTCCCAAGTGCTGGGATTATAGGAGTGCACCACCACTGCCAGGCTATCTTTAAATTTTTATGTTCTAATGATAGTCATATTTATTAATGTTATATTTTTTATTTTTGAAATATCAACATTTCTTTATCTGCCAATTAATTATAGCACAATTATTTGAGTCTCTAAGTAGGATGACATAATTTTACTTATATTGACTGTAAATTCTTTTTTTTCTGTCCTTCATTTCTTTTTTTGTTTGTAAATCTTTATTGAATATTTTATTTATATTTCAGATACCATTCCCTTTCCCCATTTCTCCTCCCTAGAAAACCACTATCCCACTCCCACTTCTCCTTTTTGATTTTATACTATTTTTTTAATGTTAATCAAAGGCGTTATAAGTTTGGTAATGCTCAATATCAATCAGAAGTGTAACCCAATACCCAACCTATCTTTGACTGGCGGGGACACGAAAACATCTACCTCAGTGTCCACCCCCTCTTGTCACCTAGCTCCTCCTCTCCTTCTCCTCCTCTCCTTATGCCTTATCTTCCTCTCCTTACTCCTCTGACCTTAGCTCCTTCTACATATCACCATTCCTGTTAAAATAAAACTTTTTTCTTAGAATACAATTAGAGCATAACTATACCAACTTGTATCAGTAAGGTATAAGATAGACCTAGTATCCATTGGCTGTAAATTCTATGATTGGTTTTATCTAAGTACATATAGTATGTTGTCATATCATTTAATATTGTAAAGTTACATTTACATTGTGAAAATTTTATACCTTTTGTTAAGGTGAAAAGTTCAAGGTTTGGTTTTAAGATATATACTAATTATAATAGAACTGACCTATGAATACTTTTATCTTGCTACTCATTGCTACTATGTTCCACAAAATGTTTGTATAAGTATTTAAAAGCATGGCTTAACAATTATCTGAGTTATAGATAATGTACTTATTCTTATATCAGTATTTTTATACAAGAGTGTTATATTGTTTATATTTTTACTTTTTTTGGTCTTTAGTTGCAGACAGATTTTTGCTGTGTATATTGATTGAATAAATATTCAATGTGAAAGTCCGTTACCTGAAGGCATTCTCAGCAGGTTTTATAGCTTTTCTACATATTGTTATTCACAATAAAAATATCAGAAGACCTTCAAATACCTCATTAAAGTATCTCTATGAGCCATAGATATGTTGCAAATTGTATGAATATTTCCTAATTATCCTTGACTTTTTGAAGAATCCATACACAGATATTCTTTGCCCAGTGTGAACGGTTACACAATGACTCTATAACAACAACATTACTGAGGATTCACTTCATTAACATCATCCATGTTTCTTAATTAAGTTAAAATGGTCTTTTAATCTAGTGTGTGTATATGTGTGTGTGTGTGTGTGTGTGTGTGTGTGTGTGTGTGTCTGTTTGTCTGTCTGTGTGTATGCAAGTAAGCTTTTTAACTTGAATTATTTATTCAGTTAAAAGTTACTCCTGATTTGCACATTTGGTGACACTAAAATTTCATTTATACCGACAAATAAAACAAGACCCATTCCATTTTAGTAACTCCATTTAATTTATATGCAATAAAAATATTCTGTCTCAAATTCACAACTTGGTAATACACAGGCATAAATCTCATTTTTCCCACTGTTCTTTTGATCAACAGCTATGGATATATAATCAAGTGTTTTATATTTAAATAATAATTAGGCAGATTATTTCAATTATTGTCTATATATGCATATATATACATATATGCATGTACATGCAAAATCAATATTGCACATTCATTAATTTACTCATTTTTACATTTTTAATGTATTGACCTAACAAGCTAACTATTTGGAAATTTCATATTTACCAGCTATAAGTTTTGTTACTGCCAAGAGTAGAAGATATTTTACAAATGACTAATAAGTTTATATTTCTCTCTGTGGTTCTCTATTTTAGCTTATATTCAATTACTGTTGATTTTTTTTATCACATATGCTCTTATGTATCACTATGCATTTTGTATTTTATTTCTGCCAAAATACTGTGTTTTACATATTTAGTTGCTTAAAAGTTTGAACACATAAAACATAGTACTAAATTGGTTAAAATCTTAAGGAAATATGTTAATATTTACTCATGATTTTCTATTAATAGAATTAAGTCACATTTAATATATTTTTCGGTGTATATTGAATGAGTTACAATTTTACTGAGATAATTGTGGTTCTAATGAAACATTGAAGATGTTGAATATGCTTTGGTAAATTTCATTCTTTCTAACTATTTATGACTAAGTCACAGGACTAGGAATGTAGTGTAATTGATGGAGTGTTTGCCCCACATGGACAAAATCCTATGTTCACTATCTAGCAATGCATAAACTGGGTATTGGTAATATATGCCTATAGTTGCAGAATTCAGGCACAAGGGGCAGCATGAATGAAAAAATGCAAAGTTATAAAATGTTAACGTTTTTGTAATAATCTGAGCCATATGAATTTTTGCCTTCTATTTCATCATGCATTCAAAAGACACATGCCTGGTATGTCATTTATTTTCATATATAAAAATGTGTGTTTTATAATAATTTTGATAAATTTAGTATCAATGTATAACACTTCTACAAAGTTGACTTATATATGAACCAATGAATTTATTTATGAAACAGTAAAATCTAGTACAAAATGACTAATATCCACTCATGACATATTTAAGATACTTTGTTTAGGCATAGTAGTGAGCCATCTATCAGAATAAAAGAACATATTGTACATTAATAGTCTCAATAACTTTTATATTCAAAGTCTAAAAAATCAAAGTACTTTGATTATTTTTCATTTTTATTCATTATTTTATTTATTTGCATTTCAAATGTTATTCTTCTTCCCTGTTTCCCCTCTGCAGATCTCGTATACCTTCCCCCTCTCCTGCCTCTATGAAGGTGCTCCTCCACCAGCCTACCCACTCCTGCATCAGTTCCCTAGTGTTGCCCTACCCTGGGGTCATCCTCCAGTAATGCCTGATACCCCTCCCAGTAACGCCTGATAAGGCCATGCTCTGCTACATATCCAACTGGAGCTATGATTCCCCCCACCCAATGTGTACTTTTTGGTTGGTGGTTTGGTACCTGGGAGCTTTGGAGGTTGTGGTTGGTTGATATTGTTTTTCTTCTTATGGGGTTGAAAATCCCTTAAGCTCTTTCAGTCTTTGCCCTAATTCCTCCATTGGGGTCACCATGCTCAGTCCAATGTTTGGCTGCATCCATCCACATCTATTTTGGTTAGGCTCTGGCAAAGCCTCTTAGGGGGCAGGTATACCAAGCTCCTGTCTGCAAGCTCTTCTTGGCATCACCAGTAGTGTCTAGATTTGGTGACTTCAGATGGGATGGATCCCTTGAAGCAATCCCACTAAAATCAGGGACAAGGCAAGGATGCCCACTCTCTCTCTATCTATTCAATATAGTACTTGAAATTCTAGCCAGAGAAATTAGGCAACAAAAAAAAAAAGATCAAAGAAATACAAATTAGCAAGGAGGAAGTTAAGATTTGCAAATGATATTATAGTATACATAAGTGACCCAAAAACATCCAGGAGAGAAATTATACAACTTATAAACAACATCTGCAAAGTGGCTGGATACAAAATTAACTCAGAAAAATTAGTAGCTTTCTGGTACTCAAAGGATAAATGGGCTGAGAAAGAAATTAAAAACCAACACCCTTCATAACTGTCACAAATAATATGAAATATCTTGATGTGACTCTAACAAAGCAAGTGAAAGAATTTCACAAGAATTTCAAGTCTCTGAAGAAAGAAATCAAAGAAGATCTCAGAAGATGGAAAGATCTCCTCCCATGCTCATGGATCAGCAGGATAAACATAGTAAAAATGGCTATTGTAAACCAAAAGCAATCTGCAGATTCAGTGAAATCCCCATCAAAATTCCATCTAAACTCTTCACAGAGATAGAAAAAACAATTCAGAAGTTTATCTGGAATAACAAAATCTCAGAATAGCAAAACTGATTCTCAACAGTAAAATAACTTCTGGGGGAGTTACCATCCTTGACTTCAAGCTATACTACAGAGCAATAAAAACCGCATGGAATTGGTACAGAGACAGGCAGGTAGATCAATGGAATAGATTGAAGATACTTTGATTTTTATTGACATTGAGAATTTAATCTGTAGAAGAAAAATTCCAAAAGAAATCATGGTATGAAAGTTGTCAGCAATCATCTAAAATAAGTGCTATAGTGGCCCATTTTATAGTTCTAATTGTACCCCATAGCTGGCTAAATATTTATTATTTTTTATAAGCCTAAAACTTAATACTTTCATTTTTTGGTAATGAATATTTAGTTAATTAAAGAAGAAAATAAAGTAAATGATACCTGGCTTGTATGTAACTCAATAATAATGTGTGTGCTTACGAAGCATAATGTCCTAGGTTTAATAATTAGTAAAGCTAAGCAAAACATAAAAGAAACAGAATAATAGGAATAAAAGACAAGGAAAGGACATATGAGGAAGAGAGAAAGAAGAGGCAGAAGACAGCACAGAAAAAAAAAGACTAGGTGAATAAAGGAAACTCAGATCATTTGTTCAGTGTGGTATCTCTTAAAACTTCATAAATAACTTTACACACCATTTCAGTTCCTCTTAGCAGAAAAATCTCTGACATTTTTGTAGAAGATTTTCACACCTGCTCTTTCTAGCCAACATTCAAAGTACAATTGAAATTCAAATCTTTGAAATTTGATAACATGACTGTCAATTCAATTTTTAAAAAGCTCATATTATTTTAAGAATGTAAATTTTAACTTAAAAGTAAATAATTATTAGAACTTTTGCATAGTTGTTCCTAAAAATAGTATGTATTTGCATATATTCAATATTATTTAATAATAAATATTAATATAAATATTTATATATGATTTTTAAGACAGGATTTCTCTGAGAAGTGCTGGCTGTCCTGGAACTTTCTGTAGACCAGGTTGGCCTCTAACTCAGAGATATGCCTACATCTGCTTCCCAATTGATATGATTAAAGTTGTACATTATCACTACCCAGCAGCGGTATGTATTATTAAATTAATACACACACATTTGATAAAATGTAAGATATAAATTTAGCAAACTACAATGCAAAATATATCCCAAATTTTAAGCAGAGAACAAAAAATTATAAATGTATCATTGCATAGTATGTTGTTTGAATACTGCAATTAAAATATTTTGTATTAATATATAAAATAAAAGTGAAACATGACATTTATTTATTTATCTTAATAGATCAATTTATTGCTTCACTTCAGTGGATATTTGCAAGTATAATGAATGTGTTCTGATTATATTCATTTCCCTGCTCAACTCTTCCTTCAATTCACATCATTTTTATATGCAATCAACTTAGTTTCATTCTTTAAAGATCTTAATAGACAAGTTTACACTACCCTCCTCTTCTTAAAATGGTTGACTTTAAAGGCATGACACTCCTTAAAAGAAAGTGATTTCTTTCTCTTTCCATCGATAAAAATTACCAATTGATTCATGGCTGGGAGTGGAATTGTGTGCCCAACTCCTCTCTATTTACTGCAATTTGGTATTACTTGGTATGCCCAGGTTTTCTTCTGTGACAATTTTGAAGGTTCATGCTTGGAGTTGCCCTATCATATCCAAAAGATGTTTTTTTGAGCTGTCCCCTGGTTTTATCGTATATTCTCATTCTACGCCATCTTTCAAAATTATAGCTGAGCCTTGGGTGGAGTGTGAAATATCTATGTTTCCTGTAGTGCTCAGCATTCTGCAGTCTTCTACTCTCTGCATGTTGGCTACTTGTTGGTTACTATGTTAATCACTATCTACAGCAAATATAATTTTCTTATATGAGGAATGTGACATGCCCTGATCTGTGCCATTACAATAAGTCATGAGAAATCAGTTTAATACTATCTAGTAATAAAATAATTCTAGGATTTTTTTATGGTCTATTGCACAATTATGATGGGAGGTATGGGTTTCATCCTGTGAAGTAGGATTTGGAGTTAATAAAATGTGGTGATTTATTACTGTGTTGTTCATGTCATTATTGTACTATAGTGTATATTTTATATGCTAATCATTGTTGTAGCTTGAAAGGTTATAGCTGTTTAACTGTGCTTAAGATCAACTTATAAAGAAATGTTTCTTTACAGGAAATGGAAATCATCACAGAAAACAATCAAGACAATGCAGAAATCACTGATATGTGTGAGTTCAATCATGATGGGTAAATTTGAAGAAGAGCTCCTCAAGAATAGATCAGAGAACATCATTGAAAAAGGATTAGAGTGATTATAAGTGCCAGAATACCAGAAGAAGTGCTATGACCAGTCTCCCCTAGAAATGGCTTCATAAAGAAGAAAGAAACAATGCTAATATCAATGAACATAGAAGTGTGGAAGGTGGAAAGCAACAATTATCTGTTGCATAAGAAAAAGATTTATAATGAAGTGAAGAATTATGCTGATTACCAAGGAACAGCTTTGACATCACAGGCTAAACTCAGGTAGTCATTGAAGTGGTATGACAATGAATTGATTGAGTCCCAAAGTGGATGGCTTCCAAATATTTAACTCCTGCTGATAGCAGCAGGCCTAAAGAAACTTACCTGAGTTCTTTTATTCTTGAGTCAGGGACCTCTTGCATGCCAGACAAGAGACTCAAATATTAACTTATCTAGATTTGGAGGGGAAAGAAAAAAGAAACAAAGGAAAGGAAAGGAAAGGAAAGGAAAGGAAAGGAAAGGAAAGGAAAGGAAAGAAAAGGAAAGGGAAATAAAGGAAAGAGAAGGCAAGAGAAAGGGAGGGGAAGGAAGGGAAAGAAGGTGAAGGGAAGAGAAGGGAAGAGAAAGAAAGAGACAAAAGAAAAAAGAGAGAAAAAAACCAGGCACACAGATAACATGTATACTGAATGAAGCTGAAAAACCGACTCCACCACCAATATATTATTTTTCTTAGTTTATACGTTCTCAGGACAATAGGTCAAGTGGTTTCCTAAGCATTTTTACATTTCATAAGTTCAGAATAAATTTAAGGCAATAGTTCATGTCATAGATCAATAAAACTTAATGATATACAGCAGCACTGTTTACATGTCTTTCTGTTAAGACTAGTACCCACCTAAGCATTCATTATCTGTTACTAGCTCCAGTAGCTCATTATAAGTTTAAAGTAAAAATTTTCATGTCATGAGTTAGCATTGTTTTTGTCAGGAGACAAAACATCTAACTTGTGTATTATTATTTCAAAGTCTTGTATAGATGAACTGGCCTATCAATTATTTTTGTCTACAATAAATTGTCCATTCCCAGTTTATGACTTTTAGTTCCTAGATAGCAGCCTTATTCCTAACCTAGAAAGAATGTTTTCCTAATTATAAATTTCTTCCAAACCTGTTTTCTTTTCCTAGTGCAATTAGCCTATGACACGTGAAGTTTTATAGAACTCTATTTACAGCATTTGTTCTCTAAGGTGCTTGGGATTACTTGAATAAATTTAGGAACTCTATAAAATCATTATTAGGAATTATGAAATAATCAATTCGCCTACATAGCACTACTACATGAAAGTACATCTTCATATTGATTCTGTGAAAATTCTGCCCAATAGGGTGGGCTGAGTTTCAAGAATCATTAAGCTATCAAATAGGGGCAGAAAAAGTCCTATCAGCAGTGAGAAGGAACCCTGGGATTAAGACTCTTGAGAATCCTGCATCTCAGAGCTCAATTATCACAGCCCTGCAAAATAGTTGGCCAACTCTAGAAAACTTACTTGCTTGCCAGATACATTCCTAGATGGCTTCTGACAGTTGCTTCAGAAAAATGTGTGTAATATATTATTTTCTAATATTTATAGTTATTTTAGCCACAGGAAGATGACAAATGTTCTAGTACCAGGCATTATTTGGTTCCTGTTTCAAAAACAAACAAACCATAACAGCAACCAAATAAACAACACCAGTAATACAATGATAAAGAAGAATATTCCAAACTAAATTTCTTTCAACTTAACCTTTTTCCATAATTTTCAGACATATGCATAGATAGGACTCTTTGATTTGTTTATTGGTTTGTTTATTCTTGGATGCTATTTCGACTCACATAGTCCTGTGAATTCACACTGAACTCAAACTCATTACAGAGCTTGTGGTAGCCTGAAACCTGTCTTTTTCTTCCTGAATCAACATAAAAATGACAAATATTATAACTATGAATCACAATGCTTGCTTTAAGGACTCTTTAATTGAAAGGTCATTAGTTTCTATCTTTGCAATGATGTATAATCCTTAATCATAAACTTGATTAAAGTAGTATTATTATAGTGGATTATATTCATTCCATATATTAATATTTTTACATAAATTCATCATTTAATTTTGTTGTATAATAAATTATATTTTGCAAACAAAAATAAAAAAAATTAGAATAAAATTGGAAACTATTTGCTTGTAAGCACTGCTTATCTTTGATGAAGTCCTTGGATTGGATTAAATAATACAAATGTATGAGATTGTCAATGAAATATGAATTTCCACTGTGAAAAAGAGTATTTCTACAAATTGTAATATTTATAGCAGAAGAGCCAACGTAGAAAGAATAACCTTCACAATGGATATATAATAATCACTTTTTTAGTCACTTATTTTCAATACAGAGTTTTATCCAGGAAATGTAAACTATTGTATTTTTTCTCATTAAGTATTATGTTCGAATATAATATGAACAAAATCCACTTGTGATTGAGTTTAAATACATTAATATAATTAAACCTTGCATATTTATGACTATTGTATTTTATAAAATAAGTTTTATAGTTTCTTTCACTGCAGTAATACAACATCCATATCAAATTTATATTGCAAATTCAAGACTAATTTAATCTACAAATCTACAATGAATCTTGGCTAGTCACATAAATAGATTCATTAACTGACTGAACATTACAAACACATATTAATCTGTTCTTTTCACCGTGACTCTAGGAAGCACTAAGAAAAGACAATGGCATTAAATTACCATAATTAAATTTGTATTAATATATTATTCCTCATTAATTCTGTGCTGTGTGAATATATTTTAATTAGAAATATAATCAAAAAGTTAAAAAATATTTTCTTCAGTAGAATTTTACAGACATATAAAGAAACATGAACAGTATCAAAATATACCCACGACAAACAACATTTCCTTTGAAATAATTTGTTTAAGTGACACACAAATTATTGTAAACTTCATTTGAACAAAACACCATTGACTATAGTAACTTTGAATTAGACATAATAAAATGAGATAAAGAATAAATATTCTTTCACTACACTTCATAATTCTCAAGAATATGATTAATTTGTCTAAGTTCCTGGAGGAAAATAAAGCTAATATATAAAAAGTTAAAGACTGTTATTTATAAAATTGAGTATAAGACAAGAATCTAAATTTCTATTTGAGGCCCCTATTAATTTAATCTATCATATAAATATTTTGTATGGACCAAACTAACTGGAGTGAATGATAGAATATGACATAGAAACTACAAGAAAAATATCTTTTAAAAATTACATATTTAATTTTGCAACAAGAGTTTAGTATATAGCTTTGGGTGTATAGGAACTTCTTCAAATAAATAATTCTCTATTCATACTTAGATAAAGGACACTAATAAAACATAGTGGTTCCAGAAGAATACAGCAGAAAAAAACAACCACAACATCAATGGCATACAAAACCAATAATAAAGAGATAGAGCAAAAGACAGGAAGGAAGGAGGGAAAGAATGAATGATAAAAACTAGTTGGGCAGATGCCATCAAGAGTGGGAAGGTAAGACAAGGAAATCAGAGCATGAATGTGTTCGCTCAACCTTATAGATGTTTGTGCATTTTTGTTCTATTTTTTAACTTTTTAAATGATCAGGGTTTTTTTTTAGATTTTTTATTAATTATTTTATTCATTTATGTATCAAATGATAACCCTTTCTGGGTTACTCTTTTACAAACTCTCCATCCCACTCCCACCCTTCCCCCTCCTTTTCCTCTATGAGCATGCTCCTTCTTCATTCACCCAATTCCACCTCACTGCTCTAGTATCTCCCTACACTAGAACATCAATCCTCCACAGAACCAAGGTCTTCCCCTCCCACTGATGTCAAATAAGTCCATCCTCTGCTCTATCTCTCTCTTTCACTCGATAGATAAATAGACAGACAGACAGATAGATAGATAGATAGATAGATAGATAGATAGATAGATAGATAGATAGATAGATAGATCTGGAGCCATGGATCCCTCCATGTATACTTTGTGTTGGGAACTCTGGGTGGTCTGGTTTTTGATATTGTTCTTCCTATGGGGTTGCAATCCCCTTCAGCTCCTTCAGTCCTTGCCTTAGCTTTTCCATTGGGGTCCCGGGCTCAGTCAGATGGTTGGCTGTGAGTATTATCAAGTATTATCATCTGTATTGGTCAGGTGCTGGTACAGTCTCTCAGGGAACAGCCATACTAGGCTCCACTCAGCAAGTTTCTTGGCATCAGCAATAGTGTCCGGGTTTGCTGTCTGTAGGTGGGATGGATCCCTAGGTGGGGCAGTCTCTGGATGGCCTTTTCTTCAGTCTCTGTTCCATTTTTTCCCTGACTTTCCTCTGGACAGAAATATTTTTGTGTTAAAACTTTTGAGATAGGTAGGTGGCCCCATTCCTCAACTGGGAGCCATGACTATCTGCTGAAGGTGGTATCTACAGGTTTTATCTCCTTTTTATTGCATATTTTGTCTAATGTAATCTCTAATGGGTCCTGGGAGCCTCTTGCTTTCCACCCATCTAGAACTTTCTACCGGCTACTCCAGTTCTCCATGCCCACCTGTTACATATTTCTAAATAATATTGAAAGTAAAATTGAATTACAAGTGAATATTTAAAACAGTGTACTCATGTAATTTCTTCTATTATTGTGCTTTGTAAACATTTTAATTTTTTTCATAAACATGAATTCAGTGTGAATTGTTTGAGTAGTGTATACAAGTATCACGGAAGAGACAATATGATAAACATCTATAATATTTGACAAATGCCATACCCACCAATAGAAACTTTTGTTTGCTAATACATTTAAAAGAATTTTGTTGTGAGCTGCTTGACCTTTGTTCTGGGACCTGAATTGAACTTAGATCCTCGAGGAAGCATCAAAGGATCTTACACACTGAGCTATCTTCCCAGATATTTTTAATGTGTTGTTTAAGCATAAGTAATTGTGGAATATATTAATCAAACACAATCATATTGTTCATAATAGATAAAACATTAAGAATTTGAAAATGCAATGTGCCCCTAATAATTTTCTTTGTACATTTTTTTACAGGAATGAAAATTAGTGAGATGAAACCTAGAGAATGATGCCTGCCCAGAGAGTTATGCGTGTTTGCAGTGTAGCTGAATGTTAATAACAAATGTTACCATTTTCCAAGGTCAACAATGCTTAGGTACTGCACTGAACTCTGAGGTCTCTTCTGTAATACAATATGGTCACTCTCATAAAGGATGTAAATCTCAGACTGGGCTGTAGCTAAATGTTTTCTGGAACACTACAACTCCAGAAGATGATTGGGTAGTGGGGCTCCCATTAACCTTGGGTCTTTAGGAACTACTATATCTCATCTTTCTTCAAAAGTTCAGAAAAATGTTTTATATGCCAAACTTGGATGACTTTAAAACACATTGTTATATTCATCCTTCAAAAATGTTTTTTTTTCACAAAATAGAATTGCTAACAAGTATCTTATTCTTATCTGTGAAGTGATAATTTATCATTACTTTTTAAAAATTATTACAGCAACAGCACTAATTTAGCAACAAATTTAGTTTAACACTGATCTAGAAGGTGTGAAATGTAAAAGCTTTTTGTAATACTTGTAAATCAGAAAACTTCAGTGACATTACGACGAATTATGCCAACAACCTCAATAATGTTGATTAAGTGTATTTTATAACTTAGTGTAGGATGTGAAACTGTTATTTTTTAACCCACATTAGTATGTGCAATGTTTTGGTCATCTCAGTATTTACTTTAAAATGGTCATATGATACTGTATAAACTGACTTCCAATGGCTTCTAACTCTTTACTCAGGAGTGAGATGGACTGCCTAGATACAACCCACAACCTTAAGATGAATTGCTTCTAATTTTCCTTAAATTATTTGTAACATTCAGTGGCAATACTCTATAATTCTAAGAACTAGGGACTTAATACCCCAGGGACTTCAGCTAAAATTACACACCTCTGATATAAAAACAAATAAACTTAACAATAAAATGACTGCTAATGGCATCCTACTATACTCATAGATCAGTGCCTTGCTCAGCCATTATCAGAGAAGCTTTCTCCTGAAGCAGATATAACAAGTACAAGGACATACAGGTAGACATTTTCCAGTAGTTTGGAGATCTTGGAACACTCAGCTCTAAATGGGATGTAACTGTCATTAAATCCCTCTCTCAGAAATCAGGTTACTCAGAAGATGAGAAGACAGAGATAGTGTAAGTGCCAGAAGGGATGGGGAACAACTAACAACAACAACAAAAAAAGTCTTCAGAACTAAACATAATCAAAGCTCATATGAACTTACAGAGACTGAGGTAGCATGCAATGGGCATGCACAGATTTTTATTATATTCTCTTCATACATGTAATGGCTTTTAGTTTAGTGGGTTTTTTTTGATTACTGAGTATGTGGATGAACTATCATATTACAGTGAAGGAATTATACAACACAAGTACATTAGTTGGGCAATATATACAACAGTCATTTTGCTAGTCAGACCTTTCTATAGAATAACAAAAATTATTTATAAAGACATAAATTGATAGAGAAGATAGCTTCAAATGATTAATAAATGATTAAAAGACCATTATATATCCAGCATACAATATAGGGTTGATTTTAATTCGATTTCAATACAACTGGAGCTGAAAATTCTCTACACGGGCTGTCTGCAAGATGAACTATGATAAACAACGTAACTTTAGTCAAATTATGAAGGACTGAGTAACTGGAGTCTCTGAATGGGGCAAGTGTTTGTCTGAACTCCTGAAATCCTGATGTTCTTACATCCAGACAGGAAAAATCAGCCAGCACAACATATGAAAAAGTAATTGGATAACCTACATTCTCCTGTCATTTCACTCCATCCTGTTCCTCGGCAATAGCAATAGTGCCCTTACATGCAAACTTAAAATAGTCACTCCTTTTATCAGTCATGGATTCAAACCACTATGCATTTCAAATGTGTGTTGGGTATAATAGAAGGCAATGCTTTATCAGTTACCTTGAGTTATCTTGGAGACATTTAGTATAGTAGAGTGAATAAGAAAATGGCCACCATGAGAGTTTCATCCTGTTACTCCCATAAAAATTTTATAGAAAATTAAATTATTGTTTATTTTAGGCATAATATCCTAAGCAATTTTTTGACAATCTCAAAAATTTCTTAGAGCAAGGGCCTAATACAGTTACATCTTCTGTGACCTTCAACTATTGATATTACCCTAATACCAGAGTCCATGGCCTGGACACAAATATAAAAGTAAAATAGCCTGCCTTTGTGCATCTTCAAGCAGGTTTTTACAATTTATAAAACAAAACATAAGAAATCTCTGATTTACATCTTCTGTGTAATTTTGGTGATTCTTATTTGGAGTAAAGTGTTAATAACAGTATTTAAATGAATATTACATATCCCAAACTTTCTCCTATAGATGAACAGTTTTAAGTAACAAAGAACACTACATGTGTCACCTCAAATGAGGTGGGAACATTTGAATAAAGCCACATGGATTTTTTTTTTTTTTTGGTTTTTCGAGACAGGGTTTCTCTGTGTAGCCCTAGCTGTCCTGGAACTCACTCTGTAGACCAGGCTGGCCTCGAACTCAGAGATCCACCTGCCTCTGCCTCCCAAGTGCTGGGATTAAAGGTGTGCACCACCACTGCCCGGCTAAGCCACATGGATTTTAAATTGACAGACTCAAATGTAGAATTTTGTTTCGAATTGTGACACCTCTAAACTATTTTTTTCTTCCTGTTTGGCTGATTGGTTTTGGTGATAGAAACTGAATTAAAGGCTGAGCAAGATAGGAAAGCTGTCTTCCAATGAACTATGTACTCAGCACTTGATCTGTCTGTCTGTCCTTATTCTAATATGATTTTATATATGTATAAATAGATAGACAGGCAGATAGATAAGCTATCAATCTGTAGTTAAAATTGTCTTTCAACTTACAAGCTTTCTCCCTCTGTCTCTTTACTAATAAGATTATTGTCATGTGTCACCATGCCAGACTATTGTCTTTTATTATTTAAACAACAGTATTCTCTATACACATGTATAGGTCTTTATTTAGAGTTCAGGTCTTTTTTTTCTTATGTAGAAATAATCAAGCTCAAATATTAATGATGATGCAGCTAATTACAACTTTTCCTGCCTCTTTATTATACATACATGTATGTTTTATGTATAAATGTGTGTGTGTGTGTGTGTGTGTGTGTGTGTGTGTGTGTGTGTGTTGTGGCATATGATCTTAGGCATATGACCTTTCTTTCAACTAAGTAATACTCTGAAACAAATGTTGCCAAAAAATATTAAATTTAAATGTTTCCTTTAGTGGTTCAATATGTTTGGCCCAAAGAGTGACACTATTAGGCATGGCCTTCTTGGAGTAGGTGTGACACTGTTGGAGGATGTGTGTCACTTTGGGAGTGGGACTGGAGATAGGATATAGAAAGAAAAGTGCATGGAAGGACATAATATTAGGAAGAGTGAACTTGACAGACTGGCTTAGTTATGTCTTTGCTAGAATTAATACACTCCTATTCTTATTGGTCACTTTTCAGAAGCAATAACAACTCATTTAATATAGTGGACAAAAATCATCAAAATAAATGACAAGGCCTTGAGTTCCAGCATTTAAACTTGAGAATTTGTTGTGAAGCTTTATAAGTAGAAATAAGATATTGCCCAGGTCCCTGAAGAATCCCATGCTTTCTCTGCATAAAGTTTCTCTTTTCCACATAGTTCATATTTCCTTTTATAAGGCTGTCTTACATATCAATACTAAGGGAGCCTAAGTAAATTAACCATTTCACTGAAAGACACTGGACATCTATGTGAATGGTGACGTACAATACATTTATATTTTTTTTAATTGAGGAAAACTTTCCAAGTGAACAAGATTAGTCTGATAAGAGAGACGTTAAAGTAGGAGATTTTGAAGAATTGCATGTGAAAAATATTGTCCCTTATGATTTCTATGTTTGGCACACACTAACTTATTTCCTTTGAGTTTTTCAATTATTCTGTTAATTTCTTTTATCAGCAGTTGGTTCTCAGTGATATGTTACTTCACAACTTTTAGCTGATACCTGTACTATAACTCACATTAACCTGTATGTTTGCCCTTTCTTTCCAAGACTGAAGTTCTCCCAGCTAGAATCAGTTTTATACCTCCAGGTTCAAGAAATAATGAATGAATAAAAACTCAATTACTAGTTGGAGGTATCTTCCTGACATATCAAGCTGAGTTGGTATTTACACAGTTACGAGGGATTCAAATATGATGATTTGTAATGACACCAGGAACTAGGCCACTTTAATTCAAAGCTATCTAATTAGAATTTAAAAAAAAACTAAACTCAATGGAAAGAATGCAGAATTTTCTCTGCTCTTTGTGTCAGTAGAAAAATGAATTACTTTGAAATTTTTCTAGACAATTATCTTTCCTATCTCACTGACAACAACAGAAATTAATGGTATATTTTCATATGACCCACTATACTGATCTTTGAGAGACCTATTACTTAAAATGTAGTGTATCAACATGGCTACCTTAATGTGAGTTGAACAAGAACAACACCAGTAGATATGTCAAAGTGGACAGGGAATAGTTCATGAAGTCTCAACCCCACACTGAGATCTCTAGGTCCTCAGTGCTTCAGTGTTGTTTCTGCCCCAATGCATGACCATGTTCCCATCTTCCTCACCCTGTTCCCTTTCCCTCCTAGGCCCCTCCCTTTTTCCCCTACCTCCTGTGTTTGCTTTCTTCTCCCTCCCAAGTGGGATTGAGGAATTCTCACTTGGGCCCTTCAACTTGTTAGCTTTCTTGAGTTCTGTGGATTGTATCCTGAGATTGCTGCACAACTTTGGCTAATATTCACTTATTAGTAAGTACATACCATGCATGTCCTTCTGGGTCTGAGTTACCTCACAACAAATGAAATTTTCTAGTTCCATCCATTTGACTGCAAATCTCATAATGTCCTCATTCTTGATAGCTGAGAAGTAGTCCGTTGTGCAAATGAACCACATATTCTGTATCCGTTATTCTGTTGTGGAGCATCTGGGTTCTTTCCAGTTTCTAGCTATAACAAATATGGCTGCCATGAATATAGTGGAGCATGTATCTCTGTGGCCTGGTTGGGGTATCTTTTGGGTATATACTCAAGAATGATTTATCTGGGTTTCCAGGTAAAACTATTTCCAATTTTCCCAGGAACATCTAGATTGATTTTCAGACTGTTTTTAACAGTTTGCAATCCCACCAGTAATGAAGGAATGTTCCTCTTTCTCCACATCCTAGCCAACATTCTCTGTCACTTGCATTTTTGATCTTAGCCATTCAGATTGGTGTAAGGTAGAATTTCATGATCATTTTGAGTTGCATTTCCCTGATGACTATGGACTTTGAACATTTATTTCAGTGCTTCTCAGTTATTTGAGATTCCTTTGTTATAAATTATCTGTTTAATTTTATACCCCATTTTTTGATTGGGTTGTTTGATTTTTTTGGTGGTTAACTTCTTGAGTTCTTTATATATTTTGGATATTAGCTCTCTATCTGATGTATAAAGACCTTTTTCCAATCTGTTGGTTCCCAATTTGTCCTAATGACTATCTCCTTTGCACTACAGAAGCTTTCCACTTTCATGAGGTCGCATTTATCAATTTTTGGTCTTAGAGCCTGAGCCATTGGAGTCCTGTTTAGGAAATTTGCCCCTGTGCCAATGTATTTAAGCTCTTTCCCAATTTCTCTTCTATTAAATTCAGTGTACCTGGTTTTATGTTGATGTCCTTGATTCACTTGGACTTGAGCTTTGTGCAAGGTGACAAATATGGATCTATTTTCATTTTTCTGCATACAGACTGCTAGTTACACAAGCACCATTTATTGAAAATGCTTTCTTTTATCCATTGTATATTTTGGCTTCTTTGCCAAAGATCAACTGTTCTTAAGTGTGTTGTTTTATCTCTGGGTCTTCAATTCTATTCAACTGATCAACGTATCTGTGTCTGCACCAGTACCATGCAATTTTTATCACTATTGCTCTGTAGCATAGCTTGAGGTCAGGGATGGTGATTACCACAACCATTCTTTTGTTGTTAAGAATTGTTTCCCCTGTTCTGGGTTGTTACTTTTACAGATGAATTTGCGAATTGTTCTTTCCACAGGAAAACTCGGGAGATAGAAGGTAGAGGAACCCTCTAGAATATACCAAAGACCTGGGTGATGAGAGACTCTCAAAATGCAAAGGGAGGGACCTGAGATTAAATGCCCAACAGTGGGGAAAGGGAACATGTAGGGTCAACCTACAGTAAAACCACAGGGCAGCACGTTGAGGGATGGGGTTGCCATCCCACAGTCAAAAACTCAGACCTAGAATTGTTCCTGTCTGAAAGAATTGCAGAAACAAAGATGGAGATGAGCCTGAAGAAAAGGAGTCAGTGACAGGCCTAAATTGAGAACCTGCTGGGTGAGGCCCCAAGGCATGACTCTATTGCTGAGGCTATGGTGTGCTTTCAAACAGGAGCCTATCATGACTGCCTCCTGAAAAGTCCAACAAGCAGCTGCAAGAGTTAGATGAAGATATTTACACCCAACCAATCTCCAGAAGCTGGTGTCACCTATGGATCAATAAGGGAAAAGCTGAAAGAAGCTGAGAAAGAGGGCAACCATATAGAAAGACTAGTAGCCTCAACTAACCTGGACCCCGAGATTTCTCAGACACTGAGTCACCAACCAGGCAGCAAACACCAGCTGATATGAGGCTCCCAACACATATACAGCAGAGAACTGCCAGGTCTGGACTCAGTCAGAAAAAATGTACCTAACCATTGAGAGACTTGGGGCCCCAGGGAATTGAAAGGTTTGGTGGGATTGGGGAGGTGCTGACATCCTATTGGAGATGGGAAAAAGATGAGGTGTGGAATATGGAAGATTCAGAGGGTGTACCGGTGGGGAATAAAGTCTGGTCTAAAGAATAAAAACATAAAGTATAGAAATAATTTTTAACAAGAATGATTAGTCAATAGGTGCAGGGAGGCTGTCTTCTCCAGAGAATATTACCCAAAGCCAAAATTGGTTGTCCAGAGCCAAACGTCATCTCCGGAAACATATATATGTAACATTATTCAGACTGAGAAGGTTTTTATTTAGTAATATATATATATCTATATATATCTATATATATATATCTATATATCTATATCTATATATATATATGTGTGTGTGTGTGTGTGTGTGTGTGTATAACAACAGTTAGTAAAAAAAATTGCATGAGTCTGAAGCAGAGCAGGGAGAGTTATAGGGAAAGATTTTGTGGGAGAAAAAGAAAGAGAGAGATGTTATAATTATTTTTAGTTTCAAAAATACAATTAAGTGAATAATTAAGCCACATGGTTAAACATACTGGAAAATATTAGGTCTGCTCAACTGTATCTTATAAGTAATATCAGACAAATATAACCAGTATATAGACCTAACAAGTGGTGAAATGTAGGTTTGACAGGGGATACAAGTTATTGTTCCTAGTTTAAATGATGCAGCATCATTATAACTTTGTTTATTTTATTCTAAATAAATAAAATTTTGAGAAAAAAGTCATTTTCTGTCTTGAAACCAATATCATTTTCACTCCTGTTTATGCTTTGCTGAAGTAGAAGGTTTCTCCTTTTCTTTGGCTTGTTTTCACCACGATCTGTCTGGATTATTAAAATGTCATAGGAAGGTCATTTGTCTAGATTATGCTGCTTCATTACACAAATATAAATATTGCTTGAACAAGTTTAATCATTCTGCTTGTTACCTGCTATATGCATGCAAAAATGTTCACACTGGCAGAGTCAATATGATATATTAGTGATACCAAATGCAAGCAGGGGCAAAAACAATGCTAATAAAGCATTCATCATCATTCATGGAAAATGATAGCAAAAAGATGAAACACATTAGTGTGTATTTTCTTGACTAGAGATATCCAGGACTGTTTTGAATCCAGGCAGAGAAAGTGGGTGCCAAACCTAAGCTCTTACTCACATGACACAGATAATTGAGATATCATGACCACATGACTCTTATTAATTCAGAATTTTGTAGAAATCAAGGTTTTGCAGAATATCTACTGTATCTTGCTGCAGGAGTTCTCATACAATGTGTAAATGAAAATGCCATATTAAATCCACCGTTATTTATTTAAAAGTATATGGTTTACTTGTTGGTGAATTGAAAACATAACATATAATAATGACATAATAAACCCTTTAGTCTCAAGAATAATAAGAACAAAACCGACTACATGAAAATACAGGTTATGAAAACATACTTAATTGATTTATTGCAGACTGTGTTTTAAAAAGTACCACATGTCCTGGAACTCACATAGAAGAGCAGCCTGGCCTCAAACTCAGAAAGACCCACCTGGCTCAGCCTCATGAATGTTGGGATTCAAGGCATGAGCTACTAAACAAGACTAAAAATCCTATTTTATCTATATAAGAACAAAATTATGACAGTTACCACTTACCGATTTTAAAGGCACCATGAAATGTTTCTTGTATGTTATATGACTTTTTCAGACATATCTCTCTCTCTCTCTCTCTCTCTCTCTCTCTCT
>JANHMN010000010.1:6463307-6486230 GCA_030674055.1 Rhabdomys pumilio | reverse complement strand
GTGTGTGTGTGTGTGTGTGTGTGTGTGTACAAGTGTGAGGGCAGGTGAATACTCATGGGCTTATAGGAAGGGTAGAGGAGGCCATGCTTTTCAGTCTCCAATTCTTTTGAGGCAGGGTATATTCATTCACCAAGGAGTGAAGGAAATACCAGGGAGCATCCAGTCTTTACACTGCAAATTGCTTGATTTAGAGGTGTATGTCCAAACATTGGAATTTTTACTTGGGTTCAAGGATTTAAACGTAGGTCTTTAAGAATTCATAGAAAGTACTCTTATACATTGAGCCTTCTCCCAGGTGCAGACATAGTCTGTAACACACACAGTCTTTTTTAGGTACTGATACTCTCATTATGTATTCCATTTATACATATTTATTTTTATAATTAAATAAATTTTACTATATTTTGAATATTATATTTGCAATTTTTACATGTAATATATTTTATATTTTTTCTAGAAATAGATTATATATTTCTTTCTATATTCTCTGGGAGTAACTTGGTATGTTTTTATTTTTTAAAGAAAGCAATCTTCTTTTATCTTGTATCTCTAAATTCTTTTAATTTGTGGGAATGATACATGAGAGAGTTCATAAAGAACAGTCAGAGGGCCGACCAGAAAGGGGAATAATGACTGTACTATAAAAAATATTAAATAATAATAGCAATAATAATAATAATTATTATTATTATATTAAATGAAGAAGTAAAAAACAAATTATCTATCTATCTAACTATCATATTTTTTTCTCAAGACATTTAATATTTTGAAATTGCAAAGAAAAGTTTCAATTCAATTTTATTTAAATGTATCACAAATTTAGTTGTTTGACACAATTATTATGTTGTTTTCCGATTTATAAACATAGTTGAAAACCTTATTACTATGCTCATAAACAGTAATTACTGAAGTTAAATTTCTTAACTGGTAATTATGTTCAGTTCATAAAGCATTTTCCTCATAATCTCAAATGTAATAATGAAAAGTATGATTTTAATAAATCATTAAAATTATCTTTGTGTCCCACTCTTTGTCTCCCTATTTGCTCCCTTGAGAATTTTGTTACTCCTTCTATGAAGGACTGAAGCACTCACACTTCGTCTTCCTTCTTCATGAGCTTCATGTGGTCTATGAGTTGAATCTCAGGTATTGTGAGCTTCTGGGCTAATATCAAGTAATCGGTGAGTCAATACCATGTGTGCTCTTTTCTAATTGGGTTAACTCACTCAGGATGATATTATCCAGTTCCATCCATTTACATAAGAATTTCTCAAACTCATTGTTATTAATAGCTGAGTAATACTCCATTGTATAAATGTACCACATTTTTTGTATTCATTCTTCTGTTGAAGGGCATCAGGGTTCTTTCCAGCTTCTGGTTATTGTAAATAAGTCTGCTATTAACATAGTGGAGCATGTGTCCTTGTTATATGCTGCAGCAACTTCTGAGTATATGCCCAGGAGTGGTAAAGTTGAGTCCTCAGGTAATGCTATGTCCAATTTTCTGAGGAATTGCCAGACTGATTTCCACATTGGTTGCACCATCTTGCAATCCCACCAGCAACAGAAGAGTGTTCCTTTTTCTCCACATCCTCTCCAGTACCTACTATCACCTGAGTTTTTCAACTTAGCCATTCTGACTGATATGAATTGGAATCTCAGGGTTGTTTTGATTTGCATTTCCCTGATGACTAAGGATGCTGAACATTTCTTAGGTGCTTCTCAGCCATTGGAATTTCCTCAGTTGAGAATTCTTTGTTTAGCTCTGTACTCCATTTTTAAATAGGGTTATTTGGTTTTCTGGAGTCCAGTTTCTTGAGTTCTTTGTATATATTGGATGCTAGCCCTCTATCGGATGTGGGATTGGTAGAGATCTTTTCTCAATCTGTTGGTTGCCTTTTTGTCCTATTTAGAGAGTCCTTTGCCTTACAGAAACTTTGCAATTTTATTATGTCACATTTGTCAATTCTTGTTCTTAAAGCATAAGCCATTGGTGTTCTGTTCAGAAACTTTTCACCTGTGCCCAAGTATTCAAGTTTCTTCCCACACCTTTTCTTCTATTAGTTTCAGTGTATCTGGTTTTATGTGAAGGTCCTCTATTCACTTGGACTTGAACTTTGTACAAGGAGATAAGAATGAATCGATTTGCATTCTTCCACATGTTGTCCTCCAGTTGAACCCATACCATTTGTTAAAAATGCTCCCCTTTTTTCACTGGACAGCTTTAGCTCCTTTGTCAAAAATCAAGTGACCCTAGGTGTGTGGGTTCATTTCTGGGGCTTCACTTCTATTCTATTGATCTTCCTGCCTGTTTCTGTACCAATACCATGCAGTTTTGCTCACTATTGTTTTGTACAACAGCTTGAGGTCTGGGATGGTGATTCCTCCAGAAGTTCTTTTATTGTTGAGTATAGTTCTCGCTATCCTGGGTTTTTTGTTATTCCAAATGAACTTAAGAATTTCTCTTTTTAACTCTGTGTAGAACTCAGTTGGGATTTAATGGGGATTGCATTGAATCTGCAGATTAATTTTAACATGATGGCCATTTTTAATATTAATCTTGCAAATCCAGGAGCATGAGACATCTTTCCAACTTCTGAGATCTTCAATTTCCTTCTTCAGTGACTTGAAATTCTTGTCATAGAGATTTTTCACTTGCTTGGTTAGATTCACACCACGGTATTTTATATTATTTGTGACTATTGTGAAGGCTGTCATTTCCCTAATTTCTTTCTTTTTTTTTTTTTTTTTTTTTTTTTTTTGGTTTTTCGAGACAAGGTTTCTCTGTATAGCCCTGGCTGTCCTGGAACTCACTTGGTAGACCAGGCTGTCCTCGAACTCAGAAATCTGCCTGCCTCTGCCTCCCAAGTGCTGGGATTAAAGGTGTGTGCCACCACCGCCCGGCAATTTCCCTAATTTCTTTCTCAGCCTGTTTATCTTTTAAGTAGAGGAAGGCTACTGATTTGTTTGAGTTGATTTTATATCCAGCCACTTTGCTGAAGATTTTTATCTGGTTTAGGAGTTTTCTAGTGGAAGTTTTGGAGTCATTTAAGTATATTATAATATCATCTGCAAATAATGATATTTTGATATTTCTTCCTTCCTATTTGTATCCCTTTGACTTCTTTTTGTTGTCTAATTGCTTTAGATAGGACTTCCAGTACTATATTGAATAAATAGGGAGATAGTGGGCAGCCTTGTCTAGCCCCTGATTTTAGTGGAATTGCTTCAAGTTTCTCTCCATTTAGTTTGATGTTGGCTACTGGATTGCTGTATATTGCTTTTACTATGTTTAGGTATGGCCTTGAATTCCTGATCTTTCCAAGACTTTTACCATGAAGGGATGATGAATTTTGTCTAATGCTTTCTCAGCATCTAGTGAGATGATCATGTAATTTTTTCTTTGAGTTTGTTTATATAGTGGATTAAATTGATGGATTTCTGAATATTGAACCATCCTACATTCCTATAATAAAGCCTACTTGATTATGATGGATGATTATTTTTGATGTGTTCTTGGATTCGGTTTGCCAAAATTTTATTGAGTATTTTTGCATAGATATTCATAAGGGAGACTCGTCTAAAGTTCTCTTTGTTGGAACTTTGTGAGGTTTAGGTATGAGTGATTGTGGCTTCATAGAATGAATTGGGTAGTGTTCCTTTTGTTTCTATTTTGTGGAATAGCTTGAAGAGAATTGGTATTAGGTCTTCCTTGAAGGTCTGATAGAGTTCTGCACTAAAACCATCTGGTTCTGGGCATTTTTGGTGGGGAGACTTTCAATGACTGCTGTTACTTTTTTAGGGGTTATGGGATGAAGGGGCCATCTATATACCATCACACCTGGGTATCCATCCCATGTACAGTCACCAAAGGTAGATGATGAAGTGGATGTCAGGCAGTGCATGCTGACAGGAGCCTGATATAGCTGTCTCCTTGGAGGTCTGCCAGTGTCTGACATAATCAGAGGCAGATGCTCACAGCTAACCATTGAACTAATCATGGGGTTCCCAATGGAGGAGTTGGAGAGAAGGAGCTGAAGGAGCTGAAAGAGTTTGAGGCCTCATGAGGAAAGCAACAATACCAACCAACCAGAGCTCCCAGAGTCTAAACCACCAGCCTGGAAACACATAAGGAGAGACCCATGTCTCCAGCTGTATATGTAGGGGAGGATAGCCTTGTTTGTTGGGCATAGATAGGAGAGGACATCATTGATCCCATGAAGGCTGGTTGCTGAGCGTGGGGAATTCAAGGGTGGGGGGATGGGAGTGAGAGTGGGGGGCACATCTTCATAGAAGCAGGATGAGGGGGGATAGGATAAGGGGTTACTGTGTGGGAAGGAAATGGGGTAAGGGGATAACATCTGAAATGTAAATAAAATATCCAATAATTTTAAAAAGACTATATGTTTCCACAAAGTAACAGCAAGGCCCCAAAATCTACACAACTCATTGAATATGGAGAAGTTAAGCTGGTATCTATGTAGAGTCATCACCCTTACGTGCTAATCTCACTGGGACAGGGGAATACTCAGTGTGCTATGAAAGAGGAAGCATAAATACTAAGTCAGTCACAAACCTTTTGATTTTCAATGATGGCCAACCTGGAAGGTATGTTAGTACACAGGTGAAACAAAGCTTAAAGAAGTAGCCAACCAACATCTGATGTGACTTAAGACCCACTCAGCAAAATTGAACCCATATTTGACACTCTTTCTTGTGTCTTTTGGATGACTCTTCCTTCTATTTATTTGCCTTATCCTATTCTATTGATTTAGATTTCTTTTACATCATTATTTTATTATTATCCTTTATAAATCTGCTTGTTTTCTAATGAG
Organism: Rhabdomys pumilio; assembly: GCA_030674055.1. Lineage (NCBI taxonomy): Eukaryota > Metazoa > Chordata > Mammalia > Rodentia > Muridae > Rhabdomys > Rhabdomys pumilio. Next base: position 6,481,395 of record JANHMN010000010.1, on the reverse strand, counting down.
AGACAGAAAGGGCATAGATCTGGATGGAAGGGAAAGTGGGGAGAAGTCAATGAAAGGAAACCTCAATTAGGATCTATCATGTGAGGAAAAAAAGCCTATTTCACTAAAGGATGATGAGATTAAATAGAATTCTCAAATTTTCTCTGTTACTTTTCTATATATGAATGAATAGACCATAGGCACACAGACGTTCATTTCTTTGGATGCCAGACCAGGCACATGCTTTAAAATATCTCTACCATTGTTCTATATCAAGGATAATTGGTCTAACTTTTCACAGACAAATTTCGCACATAGAATGTTTCTCCTTTTTCTGTGAGCTTGTCTTGATTTTTGTATTTTCAGCTGGTTGGTGGAAATTAAAAGGAGAGTATGAAATTTTGAAATTATATGAAATTGCAACCTTATTATATGACGTGACTAAAAGCCATTTCTATTGTTTTTATTTATCTCTGTATTAGTAACTACTTTTATGCTACAACTGAAGATATGGCTACAAAACTATATTATTGAAAATTATGGACTAATAAGTCTAAGAATTTATTAACTGGCAGTTAAAACTCAGCCTTAGGATATGGACTAGACATAGGCAATGCTGATTTTATTAGAAATGTTCAGACAGATTGTTTTAGGTTATATGTGCAGTTACTGCATTTACGTCACAGTGTGAAGTTTATGTTGCTATCAGTCTAACACTCACTAGCTGAACTTAGGCAACATTATAGGGTTGAAGTCGCATTTATAAAGTAAAGAAAGTAAAATTTGAGTCTTCAATATTTTTAAGTTCTTCAACTAATATTTCTGAAGCATTCTGTGCATGCTTCTGACATGCATACATCTGATATGAGTAAATAACAATAAGAACCAAACATTGTTCAGAGTCTTTTCTCAGGAGAGAAATGATAAAACCAAGTCCTAGCATTGAGATGGAGCTGATATTTTTTAGCAAATGGCTAACAGCCTTTTTGGAGTGCCTTGCTTGAAGGGACAGATTTTTTAATTTTGGTAAAGAAAAGCTGCAAAATAAATACGTTTTGCACTTCCAAATTATAAAATAGTCATTACAAATTATTTTTATTCATTTGAATCACTCAACAAATAACAATCTGATTTAAGTATGACAAGTCTTATTTTATCTTTTTGAGAATACTGTATATTTCCACAAACAGGAAGGGGCATCCTTAATATATTTTGTCTATTTTGATGTGTGTCTGAAAACAAATTAAAATTGTTTTTAAGCAAGCATATAAAATAAAATATAAAAATAGAAATGGAAAATGTCAATTTTCATCTACTTTGTGTGTGAATTTCAACATTTTAAGCCAGCTAATTCTTGGGATATCTTATGAAAAGTGGAAGCAAAGCTTTGAGATCTGGTAGAAAGTATGCAGTGGCTACTAAAGATTTCTTTTTCTTAGCACCTGATGTAGTTACAGCTTGTAAAAGTTTTTATAAGAAAAGTGTGTCAAACAACAAGGTAGATTTTCCAGGTATCTGTGGGAAAGACATTTGGAAATCTAAATAAACCCTTTAATGTCAAAAAAAAATTTTGAGCTAATAAAATAAAATTTCATATTTTGAATATTTTTCTGTGTTCAAGAAACAAATTGCTGTTTTGTTATTTGAAACTAATGTCTCATTAGTTTCTTCATAGAAATGAAGAAAGCTAAGGTACTAAAATATCAAAAAATTAAAGCAATTCATAACAATTAGGATACTGAAGACTAATAAATATTTGTTTTAGGAAGGGTCAGGCATAGTTGGGTTCACAGTAAAATTTTGCCAGAGTTTCAAAGGAGATCATACATACTTTTTTAATCATATAAAATAAATGGAAGTATACAGGGGAGGTTGGAGGTGTGGGATGATGAACAGGATGTAAAGTACAGAAATAAATTAATGGGAAAAAATGAAGGAACACTTACAAACTTCTATAAAGCCAGTGTTATTTTTATATCATAACCAGGTAATTATTCAAGAATATCAATAAAATCAGACAAAACCTGTAGTCCAGTATCCTTGACAAACACAGATACAAAAATCTTTAATGGAATATATGGTAAGATGAATACAAGCATATATCAAAAGTATCACACACCATTATCAACTTTGATTCATGCTAGAGCTGCAGGTATGTTTTAACATATAAAAGTAAATAAATGAAATAAAGCATAACAATTCAAAGACAAAAATCATGTAACTAGCCCAATAGATGTTGAAAGTGCCTTTGACAAAATCCAGCATATTTTCACAATAAAAGTCCTAAAAAGAATTTGATTGGAGGCAACCTACTTTAACATATTAAAAGATGCATATGGTAAATTCACACAGCCAGCAGTATCCTAAAAGGAGGGAAACTTGAAGCAATCCACTAAAAACAGGAAAAAACAGGATCATTCAGTATTCTCATTCTGCTTAATATACATTTTGACTCAACAGCCAGAGCAATAATTCAAGAAAAATGTTGCAATAGAAAAAGTCAGTTTTTTTCACTAGTTGCATATAATATGGTATTTATAAAATTTAACCAAAAAAACAATTGTCCCTTTTTTATTGGTTATTTTATTTATTCACATTTCAAATGTTGTCACCTTTCCTGGTTTTTCTTCCTCAATCCTTTTGTCCTATCCTCTCGCCCCTGTTTCTATGACAATGCTACCCTACTCACCCACCCACTCCTGCCTCACTGCACTAGTATCACCTTATGCTGGGGCATAGACTCTTCACTGGACCAAGGGCCTCTCCTCCTACTGATGCCAGATAAGTTCATCCTCTGCTAAATATACTCTCTCTCTTTCTCTCTCTCTCTCTCCTTTTTTCTTTCTGTCTTTTTCTGTCTCTCTCTTCTCTCTGTTTCTTTCCCTGTCTCTCTTTCCTCTCTCACTCTCTTCTTCCATGTGTGTGACATATGTAAGACTATATACATATATGTAAGACTATATACATTTGTATAACAATGATTTAAAAGTTCATAAGTTCAAAAAGATTGTGTGAGACACCGGAGAAATTGGAAAGAATTAGTGAACAATGGAAATGATGAAAACAGAACATTTTCACATGACATTGTGTAAAATAAAATATTTAAATATAAAAGCAAGAGTATATATATTTTTAAACAAATATCTGTTAATAAAATTTCAGTTGCACAAGATGTTTTATGATAGGAAATAAAACTTTCAGAAAGATAATTTGGTATATTACTTCCTAAGAGTAAAGTTGATGAATATAAACCAATTCTGGTTATTGTTCTGATGCCTTGAATACATTTGAATTTGGTAAGTAAATATTTTGATTCTTGTTATGTATTTGAATGAAGTGATTCAGCTCATTAGTTCTTTCTATGTTAATTTGAAAAGATAGAAATGGAAAGGCCAATTTTAATTTATAGATCACTAAGTGAAGTTGACAATGTTGATTATAACATTTAACCTGCAATTGAAAAACATATTTGGAGGCTAAATTATAAATCTAACAAATATAAATGTAAATAAATGAGAAGTGTGCTCACAAGAATTGTAGTAGGTGATAATTTTTGAGTCTTGTCAAATTAGTGAACAGTTTAAATTGCTTCTAACTTTCTGTTTTTCCAAAATTTCAATAGTACCACAATTAAGTTCAGTTTTCAAATATAAAGTTACTAAAGTGTCAAAGTAATTTTTCATATATAAACGTGAATTTGCTTGTTTATTTTTGGGATGGTAATTTAATTACTTTTCTCTCCTCCATTTCTTTCCTCAAAGCACTTATTTATACCTATTCCCAGTTTCCTTCCACATATTTAAAATAATTTTCAAATTGTTGTTGAAAATTTTCTACATGAGTACATCTTTTACAATTCCGCTCACTTCTACCCACACAACTATGTTTTTGTCCTTCTCACCTTCATGTTTTTTTAAATATTATTGTTTTATACACACACACACACACACACACACACACACACACACACACACACGCGCGCGCGCGCGCGCGCGCGCACGCACACAAACACACTGGATGACCTTGATTGTCAACTTGAGCAATTTTCTTTGTTGATTCATTTGAGCTTGAAAGACACACTCTGTAACTTTTGGCATCCACCTACATAAAAATCATGGAAATAAAATCTTTTACTTTATTTTCTGCCTTTCGTCACACTTGATGTAAAGGTTTTCATCTATTTACGTGAAAATTATATTATTTTGATTTTCTTAATATCCTAAGAAAGTTCTATTTGTAGTTATGAAACTTTGTTATATTTTTTTAACCAAGCTTTCTCCATTTTCTGACTATTGCAAGAAGAGGATCAATGAACATGAATAAAAGGATATAAGAATGGCAGGATCTAGTGTCCTTTGGATGTATTGCAAAGAGTTACTCAGCTGGATCCTGTAGTTAGATCAACTTCTTGCTTTCTGAAGAAACTCCCCACTGATCTCCACAGTGGCTACATAAATACAGAACTGCACTAGCTGATATAGCCATTCCACTTTCTCCACATCCTCAGCAGCTTTCATCATTATTTACTTTTCTAATATCTTTCATCCTGATTTGTATAATATCAAATCTCAAAGAAATAATAATTTTCATTTCCTTGATAGCTAAAAATGTTTCAGTTTTGAAATTTTTCTCAGCCATTTTTGTGTCAACTTTTATTAAATTGGGTACAGTAGTGTTGGTGTCTATATGTTTATGATTATAATATCTTTTTGTTTTATTGTTTTCTCAATTAGAATTAAGTATCCTCCAAAAATAATTCTTTTCTGACTAATTTTAGTTAGAAGTTTATTTTTGTGAGATTCTATTATAGAAGTACTTGCTTCTTGGTTCTATTTTGTTGAATTATTTCTCTATCCTTTTTATTTAAAGTGAAGCCTGTTTTTCACTTTAATATGAGAGCATATATACTATGTATATACTATATATATATATATATATATATATATATATGAATTTTGTTTTTATTTATACATTCATCTAACCTGTATCTGATTATTAGAAATTTTAGATCATTAATATTTATAATTATTATTGAAACATGTATGCAGATTGCTGTCACTTTTTTGTTGCTGTTAGTATTTTAGTACTCTTGTGTTTTCTAATTATAATTTCATTAATTTTTTCTTTAAATATGGTTTTTAATTTTATTCTTCTCTCATGAAATATATCCAGACACAAGACTCTCCTCAGTACCCATTTCTCTCACATTCCTTGCTTCCTCCATTTGTAAAGATCAGCCTTCTCAGTGATATCAACAATAGCATAATAAGACTCAGTAAGTCTAATTACAGCACTCATATCAAGGCTTGATGAGGCAACTCCAGTAGGAGTAAGAGGGTCCACAGAGCATACAAAAGAGGCAGAAATACCCTCTTTCCCATTGTTATGAACCAATAAATACCTCAAGCTAAACAACCATAGCATGTATGCAAAGGACCTAGAACAGAAAGACCCTTTCAGGCTCCATGATTGCCTCTTCAGTCTCTGTAAGCCCTTAGATGACTGCATAGTTGATTTTGAAGACTGTGTCGTCCTGATTTCTGCAATTGCTCTAATTCTACAATCCTACTTCCCCTTTTTCCATAGGATTTCCAAGCTCCACTTGACGTTTGCATGTAGATCTCTGCATCTGTTCCTATAAGTGGCCAGGTGAAGCTTCTCTGATGGAAACTTTGCTAGGCCTCTGTCTTTGAGCATAACAGAATATAATTAGGAATCATGTTTGTAAATGTTTTTCCTTGCAACAGTTTTGTATGGTACTATATTGAATAGATATTGAGAGAGTGGACAGTCTTGAATTTTCCAGATTGTAGTGGAATTGTTTCTGTTTCTTTCCATTTAATTTGATGTTAGCCATAGGATTACCATAAATTTCCTTTATTGAATTTAGGTGTGCCCCTTGTATCCATGATCTCTGCAAGACTTTTATCATGAAGGAGTGTTGAATTTTGTCAAAGGCTCTTTCAGTATCTAATGAGAGTATCATGTACATTTGTTAATTCAGTTTGTTTATACTGATAGATTTTTATATGTTGAACAAACTCTGAATCTTTGGGTTGAAGCCTATTGTCAAAATAGATGTTTCTTATGCTTTTTATTATTATTTTATGGTACATTTTGCAAGTCTTTTGTTGAGTAATTTTTGCCTCTATCTTAATTGGTCTGTGAGCCTCTTTCTTTGTTGACTGGCCTCATAAAATAAATTTGGCAATTTCCCCTTCTGTTCCTATTTTGTGCAGCAATTTGAAGAGTTTTATTATTAACTGCCTTTGAAAGTCTGATAGAATTCTGTGCTAATATTTTCTAGGCTTGTTTGTTTTTTGTTTTGTTTTGTTTTTGTTTTATGTTTTATGTTTAGTTTTGTTTGGTTGTGAGATTTTTAATAATTGCTCAAATTTCCTTGTGGGGCTATAGGTTTATTTAAATTCTTTATCTAATTTTGATTTAACTTTGGCAAATAGTGTCTATTGAGGAAATTATCTACTACTTTTGGATTTTTCTATTTTGTAGAATACACATTTTAAAAGTACGACCTAATGTTTTTCTTTTTTTTTTAAATTTACTCCATGTCTATTGTTATGCCCCCTTTCTGTTTCTGATTTTGTTAATTATGATATTCTCTGTCCTTCTTTTGCTTAGTTTTTATAAGGGTTTAGATATCTGTGATTTTTAATTGAGTAGGACATTTTTGAGAAGTCCATTGAAATATGATAACCAGCAGATGAGGGATGGTAGGATGTTGGCTGGACAAGTATTGAAAGAATGGAGAAGATTTTAGGTGGATATGTTACCTGGATTTCTTATGGTCAGTGTAGCCTCTGGTTCATCAGCTTGCCTGTACTAGTAACAAGGAGGGGGGTTGTAGTCTTGTTTTCCTTCTTTAGCCTTACATTTGTGCTTTATCCTGTCTGCAATTCATAGTACTATTTCTAGTACTTCCTTTAGAGCTAGCTTGGTGGCCAGTCAGCTTTTGTTTGTTGGTTCTTTTATGTGACCTTTAAAGTTTCCATTATGTAATCAGTTGTTATTCTGAAGACTGTCCAAGTGACTTGTGCTTTTTCTCATGAGGTTTTTCATAATCTCTCATTTTTATATTATTTAATGTCTTAACAATAAGCTGTGAGAAGTTTATTTTCCACTTCTTTCTGCTTGCTGCTCTGTGTGTGTATTATACCTGTATGTCCCTCAGTTTGGATATATTTTCTTCAAAGATGCCACTCAAGACAACCTTTGACTTTTAATTTTTCTATCTCATCTATTCTTATAGCACAAAATTTTGTCCTTCCTTGAAGTTCCATAAATCCATGTTTATTTCAATTTTTAAAAATTTGTCATATGCTTTAAAGTAATGGTCTAAACTTCTACTTTAGTCCATTTTATGCTTGATTTACTTATACTGATTTCATTTGAGTTTTCAAATTGAGTTGCTGAGATTTCAATTCCACCTTAATTTCAACTTGAATTCTCTTCAATATTTCTATCTCTTTATTAAAATTCAGTTATCAAATTGATAACTGTTTATTAAATTGATGTTTAATTCACTAGTGTTTTTTCTTTTTTTGTTTTTATGGAGAGGGAAGTACATTAATCAGACATTTATTGATATTGTTCTATATTTACAGAGATTTTTATGTCTTCTTTAAACTTCCTAAAATTTATTGGTCAAATTATTTTGTTTGATTCTTTTATTTTTATTTTAAATGGTCTGTTTTGAGGTTCTTCTATGTAGGTCCTCGTAGTGAACATTTCTACAGAAGTAATTGGTTTGGTAATTTATATGGTTTCTGGTTTTGCATATGACTTAGCTTACTTCCTTGGTTGTGTATCCAACATGAAATTCTAGTTTGCTTTGGGCTTGGCCAGTGTAGCAACTGTGAGACCAGGACTAAGACTAAGAATGTGGAGAGTTTATGTATAGGTTTCATTTTTGGGAGGTACCCCAGTCCAGTGGACAAGCTGTGCCTCTGTATCTTGTCTTCTTGGATATTGTAGAGGAAGAAGAGAAATACTGGGATTTTTTTTTAAAAAAAAATATAGTGGGAAAGCCATGTCTTGAATCTAATGTTGAAATAAAAATGTGGAAGTTTAAAAGTGCATGAGTTGCTTCAATATGGCAAATAAAGTCAGTTGTGAGTTCTATATTTTCATTTTTATTTGTATGTATGCATGTATGTATGTATGTATGTATGTATGTATATCCCAAATGTGGCCTCCTGTTAGTCTTCCATTCTCAGAGAGCATCCTCCATCCCACATTTCTCTTCTGAGAGGGTGTGTTCTCCTGGGTATCTCTTCACCCTGGCACATCAAGTCCTTGTCAGATTAGGCCCATCTTCTCCAATTGAGGCCAGAAAAGACAGCTTTGTTGGTGAATAAATACCAAAGTTAGGCTACAGCTTCAGGTAGAGCCTCCACTACAGTTGTTCCAGGGCCCACAAGGATACTGAGCTGCAGGTCTGCTACATATGTGCCGGGAGCCTCATTCCAGTCTCTGTATATTCTTTGGTTAGTGGTTCAGTCCCTGAAAACTCCCACAGGTCCAGATTTGTTGACTCTATTGGTCCTCCTGTGGGGATTCCATCCCCTCAGGGCCTTCAATATTCCCCTCAACTCTTCTGTCCAACCTCTGTCCAATGTTTGGCTGTGGAAAAAGGCATCAGTTTCAGTCAACTTCCAGAGGAAGCTTCTCTGAGGACAGTTATGCTAGTCACCTGTCTGCAAATCTACCTTTATACAAAGAACAAACAGGCAGAGAAAAAAATTAGCCAGACACTTCACAATAGCAAGAAATAATAAAATATCTTGGTGTAACCCTAACGAAACAAGTGAAAGATCTGTATGACAAGAACTTCATGTCCCTGAAGAAAGAAACTGAAGATGACTGCAAAAGATAGAAATATCTCCTGTGCCCATGGATAGGTAGGATTAACTTAATGAAAATGCTCTTCTTACCCAAAGCAATCTACAGAGTCCTGTTATTATTATTAAAACACCAAAGTCTTAGACAACATTCAAAATTCTTGTACAGAATCTGTGAGAGGCAAAATGTCTCAGTATTGTCTAGATATAACCTGTGAATCTCATCATTCAGAGGTTGAGTCTTTTAGTGGATTTTTTCACGTTTGCTGTAACACAGAGATATGCTACAAGGACCCACCAGACAAAAGAATAGCTTTTATGTCCATATTCAGTGGTAGAATGAAGGCTGCAAGGGCATGCAGTAAAGACAGGATCTGAGTTTAAAGTAGCTAAGGTTAACTTACTGCCTATTGTGTATCAGTTTTCAAAGCTATTGAATATCCATTCTGTATTCTGCCATTCTGTATTTTTCTGTTCAGTTTTGTTTCTAGCAAACCTAGAAATAAGTTTTGGAAATAGCCTATGATAGTTTAAAATTGGTACATAAATATTTCTCAAATCTCAGCTGCATTTTAATTAAATGTAAATAGACACACACACATATACACACACATATATATATACATATATATACACACATATATACATATATATACATATATATATACATATATACATATATACACATATATACACATATACACATATACACGTATACACATATACACATACACATACACACACACACACACACACATATATATAAAACCTTTAATTTTCACCATCCTTCCAAGGCAAGTCACTATTTGTCTTTTGCAAAAAAAGGACAAGTCGAAGTCAAAGATCAAGCATGTAAACTACATAAGCAAAGAGAATCTCTTAGACCCAAGGGGCCATAACTGCTGAATCATCTTCTTCTCCTCTACTTCATCCTTCAGAAGACTCTTTAAAGTATTGTGCTGTGTTCATTCCAGTGAAGATTTTATTTATTTATTTTTTTAGCTGACTTGAAGTAGTTTGGTCGGAATGATTACTTTAGGGAACATGTTTTCAGCATATGCCAACATAAAAAATGATGGTGCCATGAGTAATTTTGATAGATTGTCTACATGTTTGGTTTGAGTTTTAGTTTCAAACAAACTCATCTTTCTGCTATTATATTTCAGAGATTGTTTAAATTGTTTGCAATTTGAGCTGTTTGTAGCCTGCTGTCTTACTAAGTGTTGATAAAGATTAATTGCTTTACTATTTTCTATGTCTATCCCCACTTAACTCACTTGCAATCAAACATATCACATTCCTATCAGTCCTAACGATAATTAACTTTAGGGACTTGATTTGCAACTTTTTATTGTTAACCTTTACTTCAATTTTGCAATTTTTAAAATATTTTGTTTTCTAAGAGTTTCAAACCCTCATTTGCCTTACATGTGTGTCTCTGTGTGTGTATGTGTGTGTATGTGTGTGTGTGTGTGTGCCCATATGTGTATATATATCCATGTAAGCATTTACCTTTATGTTTGCACATGTGTGAGCATGTATGTATGCACATGTGAATATATATGCACGTGTCTGTGTATGCATATGTGTTTGCATATGTATGTTTATGTGTGTGTGTGCTCATATATGCTACAACAGGGCTGTGAAAGAAAGTTTAGAGAAACCCTCCAAAATTTTGTTTTCACTCTGATGTGGTTTCTGTGGGTTAAGCACAGGTTTCATGGTCTTTGTGGCTAGTGGTCATCTACTGCCTGTTAAGTCAGTTTTTTTGCTTATTTTTGCTGTTTTGCAGATGAATTCTTTCAAATTATTCAATGATATTTCTCCTATGTCACTTTGCATTTCTGTTTTAATTGTGTATCTAATAACCATCATTGAAATTACTATTTATTTAACTTCTATAACTATTTCAGTATTGCATTTTAAATAAAATTTATCATAATTTATTATGTAATAGCAAACAGTTTAGCATTTTCTGTATCTAATCAGGTACAGGTTTAGTAAGCATCATATTCATACTAACTTTATTACTAACCTCCTCAACTTGGACTGAATCTCAATCTATTACTAATTCTTAATTTTAGAAAATTTATAGCTACTTAATCTAATATTTTTCTTTTTCCTATTTGTTTACATCTCCTTCCCAGTTACCCCTTCACAGAGCCCACCCCCTTCTTTTCTGAGAGGATGAGGCATCCCCTAGGTATCCTCCCACCCTGGTATATCAAGTCTCTGCAGGATTAGGTGTATCCTCTCCCACTGAGGCCAGACAAGGCTGCCCTACTCCGGAGCAGATTCCACAGTCAGCCTATATCTTTAAGGAAAAAAATCAAGTGTTTGTAAGTATATGGTTTTATTTCTGAATCTTCAATTCTATTTTATTGATCAACATGTCTGTCTCTGTACCAATACTATACAGTTTTTATCACTATTATGGTGAGAGGCAATTTTAAGTGTTCTTTCATCACATATACTCTGGAATCCTGAGGTCAAATGTAAATTCATCTCCTAGAGTAGTGAATGCTTTTGTTACCTACAGCATCTTATCCACACCAGGGTTCACTTTTCTCTGTGTCCTTGCCAACAATGGGCCCCTGTACTTCTTTAGAATAGCTATAATTACTGGAGTCATATGACAGGATTTTATTTTTGATATTGCTGTTTCTTTGTTGACTGATGGTATTACACATTTTATAAAATTGTAGTTTATTTGTATACTTTAATTAAAATTTTTTGATTTGATCTATAATCTGGTATTTGAGAAATGTGATAAGCACATGCGTTGATTTGAAAACAAGTGAAATTTAAATAATTGTCCTAGGAACACAGGCATATTTGTGGAGGAGGATTAAAATTAAACACTCACATTTCTTGCTTCTTAAATTTCATATTGAATTTTAGTTGCATGTCAATTATTATATATATGTGCTACAAAGATTGTCTTTACCTCAGATGTTTAAAAGACTTTAGGTATTTCAAGTGTTTGATAGATACTTTGCACAGATATTCTCAAGAGAAGTTATCCTCATTTTGAAGTAAGTATAAGGACTCATGGTGTAATCTGTACTGCTAATAATTACCTTTACTTAGAAACAGTTCTCAGCCTGTGGGTTATGAACCCTTCGGATATAGTATATCACATATCCTGAAAATCAGGTGCTAACATTATGATTTACAACAATAGCAACTATTGCAGCAATGGCATAATTTTATGTTTGCAGGTCACCACAATATGAGGAACTGTTTGAAAGAATCACAGCCTTAGAAAGGTAGTAAACCACTGGTTTACTGTTTTCACCTAGTTATCTGAGGTTCTTTAGTTATTTTTTAAATTATTGGTAATTTTGTTTATTTACATTTCGAATTTTATCCCACTTCCAGGATTCCCCCCAATCCCAGCCCTGCATTCCCCATGCCTCCACAAAAATACTCCCCATCCCACCCACTCCCACCCCACTGCCCTAACTGCCCTATCATTCCCCTAAGCTGGGGCATCAAGCCTTCACAGGACCCAGGGTTTGCTCTCCCATTGATGCCAGACAAGGCCATCCTCCGGTACATATACAACTGGAGACATTCATGGGTCCTTCCACGTCTATTCTTTGGTTGATGGTTTAGTCCCTGGGAGCTCTGGGGTTTTGGTTGGTTGATATTATTCCTACCATGGGGTTGCAAACATCTTTAGCTCCTTCAGTCCTAACCCCAACACCTCCATATGGGTTTCTGTGTTTAGTCCCGTGTTTGGCTACAAACATCCATATCTTCCTCCATAAGGATCTGTCAGAGTCTCTCAGGAGACATCTACATCAGGTTCCTGTCAGCAATTCTGAGTTAAAATTTTGTGAAGGGTGGGTGGCCTCATGAAGGATGGGTAGCTCCATCCCTCAACCACAGGCCATGCCTAACCTCTGGCTATGGTCTCTAAAGTCTCTCTCCCCACTTTGTTGGATATTTCAATGAATGTCATCCCTGTTGGTTCCTGGGAGCCTTTTGCTTTTCTGGCATCTAGGACTTTCTTTTGGCTAACCCCGTTTCCTACCCCCCATTGCTGCATACCTCTGTTCAATTTCATTACCCAGTGTACATCTTGCCTGTCTCCTGCCACATCTAATTCTGCTGCCTTTATTCCTCTCCCTTTCTTCTCTTCCTCCCAAGTCTCTCTCTCCCTCAACCTCCCATAATTTTTAGAAGTAACTAGAACTTGAACTTTGCCAAGTGGTTCATGACTTCCACTATTCTTTCCTAGAGCCTGTCTTCACTTACAAAAACTCTCTGAAGTATCATAGTAATTGCATGAATGTGTGAATGTGATTATATGATAAATCTCCAAAATTATTTCCTGGACCCTTTTTTTTTGACTCCTGTCTAATACCCCATCTTTAAGGTTTAAGATCAAACATCTGCCAAATCGCCACCCTCTTCCTCCTAATCTGTGGATTTATGTCTTTCCTCCAGGTCTTAAGCTTCTATATTATTGACGGACAATAACTTCAAACCAGAAAGAGTTAGAAATAATGAATAATTTACTTGAGGATATATTTTTAAAGGAAACAAAAATAAGTACTTTTTGATAAATTTCTGTGAACAGTTAATCTCATATTCAGTCTAGTAAAAAATTGTTTCACTTGGAAGAGTAAGAATGTTTTCATATTTTAAAACCTGAAAATGAGGACTGAGATTATTTTGGATGTAGAAATTAACTGTTCAAATTATGAATATCTAAAATGATTAAATAGCTCAGAAAGATTATTGTTTTTAATCAGTTCAAAACACTACATTTATGTCATGTATTAATTTGTAATGGCATTTTAACACACTTCAACAGACTAAATAATTTTTAAAATGTTTCATTTTTTTCACTAGGAGTAAAAAAAAAATTATATTCAAGTGTCAGTAGAATTAAATTTATCCTAGAACTTTATGTTCACCAGCAAATATCTTTGTTTTTCCCTGTAACTTTGTATGATCTTTTCTTTGTACTTATCTAAGCCAGTACTTTTTAATGTGTGAGTCACAACCCCTTCAGGGGTCTGAAGACATTGAAGTTTCATATCAAATACCCTGCATATCAGATATTTACATTGCAGTTCATAACAGTAGAAAATTATACTTATGAAATAACAATAAAAATAATTTTATGCTTGGAGGGAATCATCAGAACATGAGTAACTCTAAAGAATTTAAGAATTTAAGGATTGCAGAATTCAGGAAGTTGAGGACAACAGATCTAGGCCTTATGCTCTTTACAGAACATGGACACATTTGATCACAGTCAAAAAACACGATCAGTTAACTTACTAGTATATATCACAAAATATGCTTATGTCTCTCTAAATATCTGTCAGAGTCTTGTGGCTGGACATTAAGATTTCAAGATAGTGGAGAAGTTTAAATTCTTCTCTTAGGTTGACATGGTTGACATAAATTGATAATTTATATTAAAAAGATGAGGGGTACTAATATATAATTCCATATAAATAATATTAAAGCTGATACATAGTTTTTACCTAATGAGTAATGTTTAACTATAGAATGTCTGGTAGACAGAGACTGTTTTCCTCATTCAAGGAAAAATGAAATAGACTTACATCACATTCCTCTTCTTTTTCTCCCTCCATAATCTGTTATCTACACTTTGTCTAACTATTCCATGACACCCTCTCAAGTAGATGGCCTCCTTTTCTTTGATTATTGCTACATATGTGGTATGTGTGTCAGAGATATGAGGATAGGAAGAGAGAATGTTTATTCAGAAATATATAGGAAGATAGCTTGCTGAGTCTGCTTTGTTATGAATGTGGTTTTAAGTCAGAGTACTCAGTATTGAAAATGAACAATGGGTCTCTGAGAGAGGATAACTTTTCTTCTCTCTGTAGTCATTAGTTGCCTGTGGTTCTTTGTCTACAAGTAGAGCCCATGAAAGTTCCCCCTTACTCATTAATATGTCTATGATGCTGCTTGTTTTGTTCTGTTTATGCAGCCATTTTTTGGAAATATTATTGCATACTCAACATCCTGGCTTTCTGGCTTTTACAGTCCTTCTAACTCCTATTCTGGGATGCTTCCTGAGCCATAGAGGTATGAACTGTGATAGGCTTGTTTCTCCACATTCCACTGATCATTGAATTATTTCCAGTTATAGTTTTCTGTTACTCTCTTTGCTAGAAAGAGAATCTTCTTTAATGAGAAATGGTAGCTACACTTAGTGGATTTATGATTGAGACTTAGAATATAATAAGAAATTATACTAGTCTAGCAAAGTGGAAGTAGTGGATTTTTTTGCTGATGTTCATGACCTCACTAGCTCTAAAAAGCTGACTACTTTCCCAATGCCAGGTATGGTTTTTCTTTTTACTTTAATCCAACTAGGCAGTGATTGGTTTCTAACAGCATATGATTGCTATTTATTGCACCTTTACAGAGATCTTACCATTCTTTTAGTAAAGTATATGCAGAGGTTTCTGAGGTTGTAAGTATTCTTAAAAAATAATCACCTATTATAATTTGTTGAACATATGTGTATATTGTTTGGTAAAGGGTGACACTTGTAATACTGATTGATACATGGGTCAATTTCAGTCAGTAACCTAAATCCTTATAAAACTCTGTTAACAATTTCTATAGAGTATTCCTCATTTTCCCCACTTGATGCTTTCTGTGTTCCAAAAATATAAAATAAAACTTCTTATCATGGATATACATATAGAAACATTCACATTAACAGTCAGACACAATCTCAAAATGGACAGATATACAGACACCTGGGCAGACAGAGACATATGTAGATACATGGAAAGCTTCACAAGATAACCTAAAGGAAGGACAGATTCACTTAGAAGAAGAAGAAGGAGAAGGAGGAGGAGGAGGAGGAGGAGGAGGAGGAGGAGGAGGAGGAGGAGGAGGAGAAGGAGAAGGAGAAGGAGAAGGAGAAGAAGAAGAAGAAGAAGAAGAAGAAGAAGAAGAAGAAGAAGAAGAAGAAGAAGAAGAAGAAGAAGAAGAATTCACATATTGGTTCAATGTTATTAAAATGTCATGATTTGCTTAATTTTTTTTCTAATGCAACACAGGTGCATTATTGATGACTTGGAGTTAATCACTAATGTATTTACTCCACATAACTTGGAATAACCTTGCCATCCATTCAAAAGTTTCTCATATATGATACTGGGTTTTTGTTAGTTTATGGTTCTTGTGCAAAGTATTGTCCAGCCAAGTGTTCTAATTTCCATATATACATTATGTATATGTATACATATACATATATACACATGCATGCATATATACAACATAAATACATGCATAAGTTGTGTATTAGGTTAATATAAATATATTCCATTCCTTGAAGCATTATAAAATAACCTTAAACTCTCAACAATGTCCAGGAAATGGAAACAATTTCAGTGTCCATCAATAGAAAAATAGGAAAAGAAAATGAAGTACAGGCACTCATGGATAGTGGAATACTCTCCATCTGTAATGAATAATGGTACCAAGAAATGTTCAGGTAAATGAATTGACCTAGAAAAAAATTGTTCTGAATGAAGCAACCAAGACTCAGAAAGAAAAATCCTCAGATGTGTGTTTAAAACATTGAATAAACACAAAATATAGGAACCATAGATGGAGCATCTTGTGAGGGGAATAGTAGTATACATGTCATATGAGTTTGAAAATGAAATGACAGTAAGGTGCTCCAAATGGAAACTGGAGAAGGAGATCAATACAGAAGGAAAACGTAAGAAACTCAAATAACACCTAAGTATGCAGCTATGCATACTTACCAAGCTTATTTGATAAAGTCTGAAGGAATCATATTATACATCTTATATTATTCAGATGGTATATATGAATTAAATTAAATTAATAAATGTAACCATATGTATCTATTAAGACATATTTTTATTTCCTGAAAGGTTTACAAAATGTAGAGTTCTGACCTACTTAATGCTCAGAAAAGTTATACAAAGATGTCATTTTTTTATAGATTCACAGCTTCCCTATTGGTAAAAATCTCTTCATGTGTAACATCTATTAAAATACATGAGGCTACACTGTCATGCTATTACCCAAAGTCTATAGCTTACATTGTGGTTAAACCTTGACACACTGGAGTTTTATAAATGTGTATAGACATCTATCCATCATTATATTATAACATAGATAAGCTTACTGTTCAAAAGACTTTTGTATTATGTGTTCTACCCAGTGAGCCTTCTCCTATAACTCCAGGCACACTCTAATGTGCTGCATTCACTTTCCAGACAGTCATATAGGTTAAATAAAACACTATGCAATCATTGCAGAATTGCTTCTTTTATGCAGCTATGCATACTTACCTTTCCCTTATATAGCTTACCATCTTGCCAGGTTATTAAATTTTACTGCTAAACAGTATATCATTATAAGAATAGATCTACATTGACTGATCCATTCTTCCTGAAAGCTGTCTTCATTACTTCTAAATTTTTGTTACAAGTATGCATCCACTTTATTGGTGTTGTGTGGATATTAACTTTTGGCTACTTTGGATAAATGTTATGAACTTAGGTTTGAATTTTGAATCACATAGGGAGAGTATATATTTGTAAAAAAAAAAAAACATTATACTTTCTTATAAAATGATTACAGAATTTTAAATTCCCAGATAGAGCCTTGAGAGTTCCTTCTGCTCCTTCCCCATATGTATGTCATCCCTGTTTGTGTTCTAAATATCTTCTGTCCTTAAAAAGGTACAGTGGCTTCTGTCATTGATAAGATATACATTTCACTGTTGATGTTCAGCGTAACTAATTTTCCATAAGATAGCCTGCATCTATCTCAGCAGCGAGTTATGTTGCCTCTCTCTTTTTTTGTACCTAACTTTGCTATACAATTACGCAGTGCATTTTTTATAATGAAACTCACACCTGATGGTCAATTTTGTGAATACATGAAACTAAATTGAAGCAACAGTTCTCATCTGCAAAATGCAGATTTTAAATATAATTTATGCTTTATTTCTCATCTATTTTACCATATTCTTCCCTATACCTAACTCCTCCCAGTTTTTCCCCACTCTCCTACATACCCAAATTCATGTTTACTTTTTCTCTTTCTGAAGGAAAAAAAAACACAAGAAACAAAAACCCAAGGTGAATAAAACACACAAACATACACACAAAAAACAATAAACAAACATATATACACGGTCTCACACACACACACAGAGAGAGAGAGAGAGAGAGAGAGAGAGAGAGAGAGAGAGAGAGAGA
>JANHMN010000010.1:6411525-6458395 GCA_030674055.1 Rhabdomys pumilio | reverse complement strand
TGTTCCTGTTCCTGTTCCTGTTCCTGTTCCTGTTCCTGTTCCTGTTCCTCCTCTTCTTCTTTTTTTATTTTACATCCCTGTTGCTGGCTTCTCCTACTAGTGCTGCCAGTGCCTCCTCTCCTCCTTTTCCTCCAAGAGGGTGGGGGCCCCCTGGATATCCCCTGCTGTGGCACATCAAGTCTTTTAGTTAAGTGCATGCTCTTCCGCTAAGGTCAGACAAAGCAGCCATCTGGGGAAGCAGATTACACAGACAGGCAACAGCTATATGGACAGCCATGTCTCCATTTATTTGGAGATACACATGGAGACTGAGCTGCACATATGCTACATGTGTGCCTGCAGTCTCTGTCCATCCCATGTATGCTTTTTGGTGGGTGACTCAGTTTATGAGAGCTCATAGACGTCCAGATTAGTTGTTTCTGATGGTCTTCCTTTTCAGTTCCTATCTCTTTCCAGGCTGTCAATCCTTCCATCAACTCTATCATAAAAGTTTCTATTCTCCATCCAATGTTTGGCTGTGGGCATCTACATGTATTTCAGTCTGTTGCTGGGTGGTGCCTCTTAGAGGACAGTTATGCTAGTCTCATGTCTGAAAGCATAACAGAATATCATTAACCATGCCAGGGATTGGTGCTTGCCCATGATATGAGTCTCAAGTTAAGTCTGTTATTGTTTGTCCATTCCCTCACTCTCTGCTCCATCTTTGTCCCTGCACTTCATTTTGACAGAATACATTGTGGGTCAAAATTTAGTGGGTGGGTTGACATTCTCATCTCTCCACTGGATGTTCTGACTGGTTACAGGAGGTGGCCTCTTCCGATTCCATATTCCCAGTGATATGCATCTCAACAAAAGTCACATGCATTGACCTCCAATAGCTCAGATCTCTGGCACTTCTTAGAGACACCCTATACTTCAACACCCCTGCCATGTGACGATTTAAATTAATTTCCTGCTCTTTTGTCTGTCTCCTTACTCTTCTCTACATAACCTCCCCAACCTATGTTCCTCCCTTTCTGTGCCTTTTATTACTATTTTTTCCCCATTCAAAGTGAGATTCAAGCATCTTCACTTGGCCCTTCCTTAATATTTAGCTTCTTTGGAACTGTGGAGTATAGAATGAGTATCCTGTATTTTATGGCAAATATCTACTTATAATTGAGTACATACAATGCATGTCCATTTGAGACTGGGTACTTCACTCGGGATGACATTTTTTAGTTCCATCATTTGCCTACAAATTCATGATGTCTTTGTTTTAATAGCTGAATAGTATTTCATTATGCAAATGAACAAAATTTTCTGTATACCTTTTTTTCCTGAGAAACATCTGAGTTGTTTCCAGTTTCTGCCTATTAGAAACAAAGCTGCTATGAACATAGTAGAACCTTGTGGTATGGTGGAGCATCTTTGGGGTATATGCCCAGGAGCAGTTAGCTGGTTTTCAGGTAGAACTATTCCCAATTTGCTGAGAAATCACCAGGTTAATTTTCAGAGTGGTTGTACAAGATCGCAATTCAATGAGAAATGGAGGAGTGTTCTCATTTTCCCACATCTTTACCAGCATGTACTTTTGCTCGAGTTTTTGATTGGTGTAAGATAGAATCTCTAGATCATTTTGATTTGCATTTCCCTGATGACAATGGATGATAAACATTTCATTAAGTGCTTCTCATACATTTGAGATTTCTCTGTTGAGAATTCTCTGTTTAGTTCTGTATCTCATTTTTAATTGAGTTATTTGGTTTGTTGAGGTCTAACTTCTTGAGTTCTTTATACATTTCAATATTTGCCCTCTCTCAGATGTAAGGTTAGTGAAGATCTTTTCCTAATCTGTAGGCTGCCATTTTATTCTATTGACAGTGTCATTTTCCTTACAGAGGCTTTTCAGTTTAATGAAGTCTCTTTTATCAACTCTCGATCTTATAGCCTGAGCCATTAGTGTTCTGCTTGGAAATTGTCTCCTATACCAATGCATTCAAGGCTCTTTCACACTTCCTGTTCTATTAGATTTAGTATTCAATTTTATGTTGAGGTTTTTGATCCACTTGAACTTGAGTATTGTGCCAGGAAACACATATGGATAAATTTGCATTTTTTTGCAGGCAGACTGCCAGTTAAGTCATCACTATTTGTTAAAGAATCTTTCTATTTCCCATTGTACTGTTTTGCATTCTTTGTAGAAAGTAAGTGTGTAATTTTATTTCTGAGTCTTTGATTCTGTTCCATTGATCAAACTGTCTATTTTTATACCAATACCATGAAGTTTTAAAATTATTTTTATCAATATTTCTCTGTCGTACTGCTTGAGATTAGGGAGAGTGATACATCCAGAAATTCTTTTATTGTTCAGGATTGTCTTAGCTATCTTGGGTTTTTGTTTTCCCATATGAAGTTGAGAATTGCTCTTTCAAGGCTTGTAATATGTGTTGGAATATTGTGAGAAATGCATTGAATTTGTAGATTGCTTTTGGTAAGATGGCCATTTTCACTTTTCTAATCCTATGGATTCGTGATCATGGGAGAGCTTTCCATCTTCTGATATCTTCAGTTTCTTTCTTTGAGGACTTGAAATTATTGCCATACAGATATTTCACTTGCTTGATTACTTACATTAAGATATTGTGTAATATATATGAACATTGTGAAGTATACTATTTGAAAAGTGTAAGTATTAGCTCTTCTTTGAAAGTGTGGTAGAATTCTGCACTAAAACTGTCTATCCCTGAGCTTTTTTGGTTTGGATACTTTTACTGAGTGCTACTGTTACCTTAAGGTTTATAGGACTGTTTAAACAGTTTACCTGATCGTGATCTAAACTTGGTAAGTTGTATCTGTCTAGTAAATTATCCAATTCATTTATTGTTTCCAATTTTGTGGAGTACAGGCTTTTGAAGTAAGACCTAATGATTTTTTTAAACTTCCCCAGTTTCTGCTGTTATGTCTCCCCTTTCATTTCTGATTTTGTTTAATTGGATAGTGTCTCTGTGCCTTTTAGTTAGGTTAGCTAAGGGTATGTCTATGTTGTTGATTTTCTCAAAGAACCAGCTCTTGTTTTTTTGGTTCTTTTAATTGCTTTCTTTGTTTCTAATTGATTGATTTTAGCCCTGAATTTGACTACTTTCTGCCTATTAGTCTTGGGTGAGTTTGCTTTGTTTTGTTCTAAAGCTTTCAGGTGTGCTGCTAAGTTGCTAGTATGAGATCTCTCCAGTTTCTAGTATGAAATTTCTCCAGTTTTATAGAGGCACTCAGTGCAATAAACTTTTCTCTTAGCACTGCTTTAATTTTGTCCCATAAGTTTAAGTATAATGTGCCTTCATTTTCATTGAATTCTACAAAGTCTTTCATTTCTTCCTTTGTTTTTTCTGACTGAGTGATCATTGTGTAGACATTTGGTCATTTTTCCATAAGTATGTGGGCTTTCTGTTGTTATTGAAGTCTCTCCTAAATCCATGGTAATCTGAAAAGGTGCACGAGATTATTTCAATCATTCTGTATTTGTTGAGACTTGCTTTGTGACTGATTATATTGTCAGTATTGGAGAAGGTTCTATAAGGGGCTGAAAAGAAGGTACATTGTTTTCTTTTGGGATAAAAGTCTCTGTAGATAACTGTTTAATCCATTTGTTTCATAATATCTGTTAGTTTCAGTGTTTCTCTGTTTAGATTCTGTTTCAATGACATGTTCAATGGTGAGTATTGGGTGTTGAAGTCTCTCCATTATTATTATGTGAATTTGATGTACAATTTGAGTTTTAGTAACATTTTTTACAAACGTGGGTACTGTTTCTTTTGGGGCATAGATGTTCAAAATTGAAGTGTCATTTTAGAGCATTTTATCTTTCATGTGTGTGACATGTCCTTGTCCATCTCTTTTGATAATCTTTGGTTGAAAGTGTGTTTTATTAGATATTATTCGATATATAATTATTATATATTGAATGGCTCCTCAAGATTGTTGCTTGTAAAACCCTTTTCCAGGACTTTAATGTGAAATAGATTCTTTCTTTGTTACTGCTGTATGTTTCTTGTGTGCAACAGAATAATGGATCCTATTTGAGGATTTACTCAGTTAGCCTGCATTTTTTTATTGGTTAATTCTGTCTATTGATGTTGAAAGGCAGTAGTGACCAATGATGTCATTTTGATATTGGTCATGGTACTATGTGAATGTTCTCTTCTTTTAGTTTTACTGTGGATGATTAACTTTCTGTGCTTTTTTCTTATTTTTATTTTTTTTATATTTTATTTTTTATTGGATATTCTACTTATTTGCATTTCATATGTTATCCTCTCCCCATTTCTCCCCAGGAACTCCCTATCCCACCACCCTCTCACTCCTTTATGAGGGTGTGCCTTCACTCTTCCCTCCCTGCTTTCGAATTCCCCCATACTGGGGTATCCTGCCTTCATGGGACCAAGGAATTCCTCTCCCACAAATGCCTGACAAGTCCATCCTCCACTTCATATACAGTTGGAGCCATGGGTCCCTCCATGTGTGTGCCCAGGCTGGTAGTTTAGCTAGAGCAATTAGACAACAAAAGAAAGTCACAGGGATACAAAGCCATGCTCTCACCTTGATGATAATGGACTGAACCTCTGAACTGGTAAGCCAGCCCCAATGACATGTTGTTTGTTATAAGACTTGCCTTGGTTATGGTGTCTGCTCACAGCAGTAAAACCCTAATTAAGACACCAGGGCTTGCTGTAGTAGACAGTCTAGGTTTTTATGGTGTCATATTGTACTGGATTTCGTTGATTCTGTTTTTGTGCTTGCCTTTAGCCATCTTGTTGTCTCTTACTCCAAGTGTCAGCAGGCCTCCCAAATTGTGGCAGAGATGTGGGCTGGAGTATGGATTGCAAGTAGAAGTGTGGACTAGAAGGAAAATGGAGTTCCAAAAGGATGGGGCAGACCTCAGGTCTTCTGGGCTTGCTGACAGCAAATTGGGTGGTGCATGTCTCACAGAGGTGAGATATTCTATATTTGACTTGGGGTTTTTATTTGGCAACAAGTTTTCTAAGAGAAGTAGTATTTCCTATGTTGGGCAACACCATTTAAACTGCTGTGTGTGTGTGTGTGTGTGTGTGTGTGTGTGTGTGTGTGTGTGTAAACATAAAATAATAGGTTTCCATCTTGCTTTTTCAAACACCATGGATATTACTTACTCATCCTTCTCTCTACTTTACTAATCTCCTAGCCTCCAGTATTTCTTGTTATATGGTTCTCAAACAATACCTCACCTCAGTTTGAAATTCACTGATTCTACAAATCTATTTATTTTGTCATTCCTTCTGAAATATTTATATTCCCATAAACTATGTCTGTGGGTGTCAATAACACAAATTATAAATTAATACTCATGGCTGCCTTATGAAGTAATATTAAGTCATAATAATCCAACATATTAATTATAATAACTAAAATATTAATTTTAACTTTCTAGTATTTAGAGAAAAACAAACATAGTATGCAAACACTAATCTACAAATTAATATTTAAGCATATTAATTTAAACATATTAATTGGATGGAAAAATGATTCAGAGTTTAATAATGCTTAATGCTCTTTGAGAGGACCTAAGTTAACATCCTTCACCCAATTCATTCTACACAGAATTCGTCTAACTCCAGCTACATAAGATTTTTACATGTCCTCTTGTCTTTACAGGTACACATAGACTTGTAACATATACCTCCACATACGTTGATATACACAAAAAAATTTAAAAGATAAAATTATTCATATGCAGATAAAGATTTTTATGACCAAAGTTATCAAAAATCCTAATATATATGCCTAGAATACATACACATGTACATATATCTTCTAGAATTAAACACATATATGTCCATGTGTGTATAACTTATGGTATATATATATATATATATATATATATATATATATACATTTATATATTTAATTAAGACAATTTACTTATACTTCCTTTTGTATTTTATATAGACAATACTTTTAATTATAAGAAGAAAGTCATACTCAAATTTAGAATTAGACTTTCAAAATTTTTAAATTGAAATATTGAATATTCCATGCATATTTATATTTGTATATTTTTGTTTTCTACTTGTATAAATCTATTTTACTAGATTATAGTATTTACCCTCACATATATGTTCAAAAATGCATATATAGTGATTATAGTATTGTTTATTTACATTAAGAATTTTATTCTGTAGCCTAGTCCAGCTCCTAACTTGTTATCCCCCTGCTTCTATGTGTTGTGTACTGGGATCATAAGTATATGATATTGCACTGCTTTCTTTATATTTCTTACTAGCTATATTATACTCTATTCTTCAGTATAATTTCATTTACTAGCCTTTTCTTTATCTAAGAGTTATATATGTGTGTGTAATAGTTTATATCGTATATGGTAATGTACATCATACATAATTTATTGTTTTTGATGTATTAATTGTATAGCCATCTAATTTACAGTTACTTTCTTCTGCTTCTTTTGGCTTCCCTTAGTGCACACACATTGCTCATTTTGCTTCTGTAGTTATAAAATAGATTTTAGTACTTCATTTGCTATCTAGGCTCTTATAGTTTATTTATATATTAATTTTATATTTCCAAAGGGTTTAAAGTAGGTGATCATATTTTCAAAGTCCTCTATGAATTTCATAGTGAGATCTGTGTTGACACCACTCAATTCCCTTTTAAAACAAGAGATACTATGAGATCTCCTTTTAAATAAGTGTAAAATGCATCAAAGGTGTTTTCCTTAGTACAGGCAACTTATAGAATTTTATACTAATTTCTCAGCATAGAATAATTTCTTAGCATAGAAATGATGCATTGAAAAATGCTACTATAAATGTGCTTGTGAGTGATAATTTATTATGAATTGTCTAATATTAATCCATATACAGTGATTTGAATATATTTAGCCCATGGGAAGTGACACTATTAGGAGGTATAGCCTTGTTGGAGTATGTGTGGCCTTGTTGGAGCAAGTGTATCACTCTAAGGGGGAGAGGGTTGAGGTCTTCTCACGTTGCTCGGTGTGGAAAAGAGACCCCCTCCTCCTGGCATCTGTGGAAGAGAGTCTCCTCCTGGATACCTTTTGATTAAGATGTAGAACTCTCAGCTCCTCCAGCATCGTGGCTGCTTGCAAGCTTCCATGCTTCCAGAAATAATGATAATGAACTAAACATCTGAAATTGTAAACTTGGGCCAATTAAATGCTTTCTTTTATAAGAATTGCCTTTGTCATGATGTCTCTTCACAGCAATGAAAACACTAACTGTGATACCATGTGATTATATCAGGAGACTACTTTCCTTTCTCCCTAGGAGATAAAGATAAATTATCCTCATATTAATTGCCCTAGTCTACACTTTAGCATTTCTAGTCTTGGGACTCTAATTTTCATTAACTCTGTACCTAACTGTCCACACTACAGAGAGTTACCTTACATATTTTATAGCATCATTTAGAGTAAATTCTCCATACAACCTCACCTGATATTTTTATAATGTTTCTTTAACAACTTATTTCCCATTTAATTTAATGTCCTCACTTGAATATATCTTTAGGTTTCTACTCTCCAAAATAGATAATTGTAAGTTCAATATTTAATAAATTGGCATAAGGAGTGAGTATTAGCATGTCATCAATTGATCATGAGAAATTCATCAGGACAAACCTTCCACTTACACCTGAAGAGTGCCCTTGAAAGCAACTTCAGAGCCCACTTCTTTGTAAAATATTTATTGTTTCGATAGTGTTTCTTTTGTTCTATTTTGTTTTCTCTGCGTGAGTTTTTCATGAAAACATGTTATTTTATTTAGATGGTATAAAGAAACTAAAGCAACAAAAATGCCTTAGAATGGACAGAACTAAATATAACCTGACATTAAATTATATTGTGAAGTTATTCATTTTAATAAATGCAATTTTCAAATTATTTTAATTATGCTAAATAACAATTATATTCTTATAACAACATACTGAAGCATGAGAACTAAAAGGAAAGTTTCTTCAAATGTTCACTGTATATGATAATATCACATTGTACACATACATAAAATTCTCATATATTAAAAATAATATTTTGAATCATATGTATCAGAATATTTTGTCTGATGATAGATTGGTTTGTATCTTAAAAAGCAAGTATGCTATGAGCTAAGATTTTAAAGACATTTGTATACAGCTAAATAACACCTACAAGATATTATATTCAATTTTATGCGTCTTTCCTTACTTTATGTTGCTAAATCTACTTTTAAATTTCATAATATCATATAATGTTCTGAGCTTCTCAGCCAAAATGCTTTCTAATTAAGATTGTTTTAATGCATTGTCTTAAGGTTTTTAAATCTAGAAAATTAAACCACACTCTGACTTCAAGTTACATACTAATAACTTGCAAAAATTAAAAACATGGACATATTTATAATTCTATGTTCTTAAATTTAAGCAAACTCAACAAAATGTAATTAAAGAGAAAAATGCAAAGCCTATTTCTTCTTATTGCATACATAGAATTAAAATAATATTTCTTTCTTGAAAGCCACTGAATTGTTTTTCAAAGACTATCTCAGCATTGTTAACACCAAAGATTCTTTTATATAGTTCAATTATGAAATGAGATGTTTTGCTTACAGTGGATATCCCACATGGGAATTACACTTAACAGAAACTTATTTCTTATTTACTACTCAACAATAAGTCAAGATCATGCTGTATGAAAGATATTAATTTGATGTATCAATATTCTTGTTATTAATAATTTAATGATATATGAATAGTTATTTGTATAGAAATTTTTAAGCTGAGTTGAATTTAAATCATTCAGATACACTTTGCTGCCTTCAAAATAAATGGAAACTAATTGAATGTCTAATCTGTGAACTTTCAGAATCAATCACTTTAACAAACATTAAAGTATTGGTACATGTAACATGTTCAGTTACTACATATCTATCTGCCAGATGACAGGCAAGCAGCACATTGCTTCCTTTACTTCCAAGTACAGTCTGTGGTTTAATGTAACTCTGTTATTTTCAGAACATTTATCTCAGGGACAATGCTTATTGAACTGTTCACATAGCACACAAAACAAAAAAGTTTCTGGGAGAAAGAGATTTTATGGAGTAGAGAATTTGACAGTGGTGGGTAAAAGAGTGAGAATATTCAAAAATTTGATGGAAATTGTTAACAAATATAATAGAAATTATTACTAAACCAATCAAGTTTTTAAAGTATTAACTTGAAAGTTGAATAATTCCATAGAAGAATATTAAATAAAAATGAGAGATAAAAATAAAATTTTGGAGAACAGGGTTATAAGATGCATGAAACTAATGCTGGGAAGATCATCAATGACTACCATTCTATGACAACACCTATTTAATGGTCACAGTCATGGTCTGTTGCTTCCCTGATGTGTCGTGATAAACCATAGTTGCACGTGCATGCATATGTGAACACACACACACACACACACACACACACACACACACACATGCATGCATACACATACACAAAAGTTCAAGGACAGACAAACACACAAAATAAAATTTTCCCGATCAATCTCAATAGTGGTGTGTTTTATAACATATTGTAAGACTAAATGTCAAAGACAGAACTGTTGATCGTATTGGACTCATGTGAAAATTCTCTTCCTGTCCAGCAGATTTCTGACTTCTTGCTGTGCTGTATCATACCTTGCCTCTGTGTGCCCATGTCCTTGAGTTTCTTTATCTGACTCTTAAAGTTATTCTGGATTAACTGCAGCAACTATTATAGATTAAATTTCCAAATAATATCCCATTCCAAGATATACTGTGATAAAACTAATAAATATAAATAGTTTATTCATTCCAGCCTGTATGAAAGTAGAAGACACATATGTTAAATCCTGAGATATTGAAATCACATTAAAATAGACAAAACTAAGTGAAGGACACCTTACTTTCCCCGATTTAAATTGTTGTAATCTCAGAGTACTAAAGTTCTATCCTTAATGATATTAAGCAACACTAAACACACAAACACAAAATAATTTTATTATGCTATGTTACAAAATTTAAGAGACTATCAAAAATTAGCATAATTTGAAAAGAAGAAAGATAATTAAATGTCTACCATTGAAGATTTCAAATATATTATAAAAGTACAGGAACTTAAGATATTGTATTTCTATATTGGTAGGTACAGAGATAAATGAAATAAAATACAATATCCATCAATATTTATTCTTATATGGAGAAATACCTAAGATCAATTCAGTTACTTTAACAGATATAGGAGGAAAGTTAATTTAAATGTACAAAATAAAGAAGCTAGCTTGTTACACAATAACCTGTGAAAATTAATGCAAACTAACTTTGACCATGATCTAAATGGAAAAAGAAAAAACCATGACATATTTGAAGAAAAATATGAATGAATTTCTTCAGAATATTCCATTGGCATTGCTTTAATCAATATTACACCCACAAAAAGAAAAGCCCAGAAGAAAGAAAAATGTCAAGTTGTACATCATGATACAATTTGTGTGTGTACAGCCACAAATTGAAAAAAAAAAAGAAAAATATATAAGAGAAAATGTTTGCTAACTAACTATCACATATAGCACCAAGACTCTTGAAGCAACAAAGTTCAAAATGCACACAGAAATTGAGAGATAAGTCTAAAAATCCCCAAAATTTGAATAAACATGCAAATGTTAATATGTATAATATAAAAATGAGAGTGAAATACTTTCTCAGAGCTGATGAGAATATAGCAATGGAAACATTCTAAAAGTGGCTTTTGTGACTCCTCACAAGAAAATTAGAAAACAAATAACTAGAAAATTCTTAAATGGCCCAGCTAACTCTTGCTGAAAGATCCCTGAGAGGGGAGTCTGTCACTTAAGTCTCGGGATGTCACAGCCACCAAATAATTCACAAGACACCAATCTAGATACAATCAGAAAGAGGTATATTTCAGGATCAACCTGCTCATGGTCAATCCATAACTCATGTAGGAGCAGAGGAATTGACGCAGTGGCCTTGGGGTGAGGGGCTTTTAAAGGGTAAAACCACAAACCACAGGGGGTGTAGGGGTAATCAAGGGAACATAAGGAATGCAATCTTGTTCAACCATTCATCTTGTGATCAGCTAGTTCCTGGAACTACCCAGATGACTTACATCTTTCTTTATACCATTCACCTTGTGGAATGTATCTCTGTGCTTTGGGCCTTTCCCCACCTGCAGGTGGGTTCTCTTTCCTGAGGTCTGAGGAATGTTAATCAGTCTCTCCCTTCCTCTCCTAAATGTTAATCCAGAAAGTGTCCTCTGACTCAGGAATAATGCACTCCTCTTAGAATGCAGAATGTATCCTGGGCAGTGAATTCCGAGACCTAAAATTCTCACATTTACTTCTGCTTTCTTTGTGGAACTAGTGAACTGGCTGGCCTACATTTTTGGTCTAGGGGTTATAAAAACTTTCTATACTTTTCATAATTTTTTTATATCTTTCATTGCTATGTGCATACTCAAATAATTTGAAGTATATTAAATAAATATGAATGGGCCACTTCATATATTAGAAGTATTTGTAGTAACATAATGAACATGTATATTATTAAGAAACATGCAAAAACAACATTTTTAACAGAAAAACATGAGGAGATGTAATGTATGAGAGAAAAATAAAAGTTAAAAGAAGAAAATTAAATTGAAGGAAGTTTACATTACATGGCATAAATGGACCTCAAAATGTGATAGTAAATAAAATGAGAAAATGTCACAAAATATACCAAGTGACTCCTCTTTAAAGTACAGTTTCTAAACTAAGCATTTTTTAAAAAAAAATAAAATAAAAATACATACTGTGTTACATTGCATCAAAGAAGAAGGAAATGAAATGAAAAAATATTGTTTAATGTATTATATGTTAACATATTGCATATAATATCTATATGTTTTAAATTTTTAAAGAATTATGATATATATTTATATTTAACTTTTTTCAACAGACAATTATTTTTTATTTTTCAACAAAATGTAACTGCAAAATTTTTTACATTCAATCATATCATTGAGTTCTTTATTCCACATGTACCCACTACCCACCACCAACACACACAAAAATCCGACAAATTCTCTGAGCTTGAAATCTGCACCCAGCATTAGCAGCAAGGGTCTGGTGATTCTTTGCATTGATTTCCATCACTTTCATCAAGTATCCAAGGAAAAATCAACAGGATAGACAATCCATTTCAACTGTGAATATAAGACATTCCAGATACTGGAAATTCTCCATAGTTCAAATGCAAATTCTAATCCTCTTACATTTTTAACTATTAATAGAATTTAATGGGCAAGGCAGTGGTGGCACACACCTTTAATCCTAGCACTTGGAAGGCAAAGGCAGGTGGATTTCTAAGTTCAAGGCCACCCTGGTCTACAGAGTGAGTTCCAGGACAGAGAAACCCTGTCTTGAAAAACAAATAGAATTTAACAAAGTAAATATGGATAAGTGAATGATGTGATTAGTTTTTTTTCAAATTCTCTTTATGAAAATACACATTTTCATACAGTATATTCTGATTATATTTCCCCTTCCCCCAATACTCTGAGATCATCTTCCCCCTTACAGTCTCATGTGAAACCCTATGATTTCTGTCAATCCTTAGAAAACAAACAGGTACATAAAGTATAAAAATAACATAAATAAAATAAAATAAAATAAAACATAGGTGAATGTAACAAAATAATGAGAAGAAAAAGAACAAAAGGGAAAGAACAAGAAACACATGCAGATGCAGGCATGCACCTATTCACATAGGTGCAAGCACACACACACACACACACGCACACATACACACACACACACACACACACACACACACACACACAGAGAGAGAGAAACACACACACACACATCCCACAGAAACATAAAACTAGAAGGACCTGTAAGGTTTTAAAATACCAATTGTCAAAATATTGTGAGACAAAAGACCTCAAATGATGTGACTGAGGTAGTTTTGTGTTGGCCATCTTCATGGGGCCTGTGCTTAAGAGTGATTTCTATCTTTAGTGAGACTTTGTTGGAGAAAACTAATTTTTCGTTTGTCTGTGCTTGTTGAAGACAGCTCCTGAGTTAAGAAAATAGATTTTGTCCACATCTCTCAGTGCTGGTGCTCCATGTGATACAGATTCACAGAAGCCCTGTGTATACCACCAGAATCTACGTGAGTTCATATTTATTCTGATGTCTTTCTTGGGCCTTGTTTCCTTGCTGTCAATGATCCTCTCTTGGCTTTTACAATCTTTCTCCCTACTCTTCCCCAGTGTTCTCTGAATTCTCGAGAGTGGAGATTTGATAGAAACATCCTACTCTGAGTGTTTCAAGGTCTCCCACTCTCTACACATTTTTCAGATGTTGGTTTCTGTTCTTGTACTTGTAAACTGCAGAAAAAGGCTTCTCTAGCCATAACTGAGCAAGACATTAATATATGATTATAAAATACTGTTATTAGGTATATTATGGTGACATTCCTTTTGTAGAACTGTAGTATTTCATTTTTGTTGTTTGTTTTGTTTTATTTTTTTTCCTATGTCACTGGTCTATGTGGACTCAGGCTCTTGGTCAACTGAGCAGGGTCAGGGATGAGTTCCATGTCATGGAATGAGCCTTAAATTTAATCAAGTATTGGTTGGTTACTCCCACGAACTTTGAGCCACTCTTATACTAGCATAATCTTACATGCATATCACTATGTAAATCATAGGACTTATAGCTGGGTTGCGGTTAGCTTTCTGCTTTGATTGTACACTGCATCTTCTAGTATCCAGAACACTATTCAGTAAAGGTGGAGGTTCTATGTATGCATCTGTATGTGCAATGAGTTGTGTAGGTGTTATCTTCACAACACATTATCTTACAACAAAAGGGTCTTATTGTCAATTTGTGGAAAGAAACCCTTCACAACATCCTGAGTTGTCTGGGGGTCCGCATGAGGCCCATTTGGCCAACAGTTTGATTAGTTCTAACATGTGAAGGAACTGGAGGCTTCATAAATGATAAGAGATGCCCTGGTTGGGGTCTGTCCTTACTCCTGCCCCCATTATTTGGCAATTTTCTTCAGAATGTAATTATATAAGTATATATTCTATACAAGTACATATTTTAGAAAATTTCTATTGTATCAATTTTTCATATGTCCCTCAAATGGACCTCAGGCATAGCTTTCCCTCACACATCCCTTGAACCTTCCTATGTTCTTATCTCCATTTTATATTCCCATTCCTGTGTTATTTGTTCATCCATCATTATTGATTTACCCATCATAGAATAAAATATCTCTGCTCCCTAATTCTACTTTATACCTACCGTCTTTGGTTATACAGATTATAATTTCTTTATTATTTACTTAACTAATATCTACATATATGTGAATACATATTATATTTTTCTGTCTGGGTGTCAAATTCTCAAAGATTATTATTTTTTTGTATCTTCATCAATTTGCCTGGAAATTTCATGATTTCATTTTCTAAGAGCTGAGTAACAGTCAATTGTGTAAAAGTATCTCTTCTTCCATAGATGGAAATCTAGGCTATTTTCAATTTCTGGTGATATAAATAGAGCCGCAGCAGACACGGTAAGTGTCTCTGTTATAGAAGAAAGTACCTTTTAGAAATGTTGAAAAGCAGTATAGCTGGGTAATGAAGAATACTGATTCCCAATTTCCTAAGGAACAACCACACTGATATTCAGACAGCAGGGAAAGGGAAGTTAAAGGAGCCCACCTTGAGCAGGAAGACAGTGCATCAAATGAGGGAGGGGGTTGCCATCCTACAGTCAAAACTCTGAGCCATACTTGTTCCTGTTTGAAAGAACTGCAGGGATGGAAATGGAGAAGAGCCTGAGGAAAAGAAGATCCAGTGACAGGCCCAAAGTGGGATCCAGCTCAAGGGGAGGTCCCAAGGCCTGACACTCTTACTGAGGCTATGGAGCGCTCACAAAAAATGGACCTATCATGACCACACTCTGGAAGAACCAAGCAGCTAAAAGAGTCTGATGCAGATATTTGTACCCAAACAATGGTCAGAA
Source organism: Rhabdomys pumilio (assembly GCA_030674055.1). NCBI lineage: Eukaryota > Metazoa > Chordata > Mammalia > Rodentia > Muridae > Rhabdomys > Rhabdomys pumilio. Next base: position 6,443,316 of record JANHMN010000010.1, on the reverse strand, counting down.
GCTGCTGACCCCTGTGGTTGAATTAGGGAAAGGCTGGAAGAAGCTGAGGAGGAGGGCGACTCTGTAGGAGGACCAGCAGTCTCAATTAGCCCGGAACCCCCAAGAATTTTCAAACACTGGACCACCAACCAGGCAGCATATACCAGCTGACATGAGGCCCCCAACACATATACAGCAGAGGACTGCCAGATATGGGTTCACTCAAAAAAGATGCACTTAACCCTCAAGAGACAGGAGACCCCAGGGAGTTTAGAAGTCTGGTAGGGAGGGGAAGAGGCGAGGCGACATCTTTGTGGATACAGGGACATGGGGAGGAGATATGGGATATGGAACAATTGGAGGGTGGACCGGGGACAGTAAAATCTGGAGTGTAAAAATAAATAAATAAATAAATAAATAAATAAATAAATAAATAAATAAATAAATAAATAAAATTTGTACTTCTTTAAATGGAGTTACCCCAAGATGTTTTGTAATTTTTGTGGCCATTGTAAAAGATGCTGTTTCCCTGATTTCTTTCTCAAACTCTCATTTGTATATAGGAGGGCTATTTATATTTAAATGTTAACTATCCTGCTGAAATCTGAAAATATCAGCTGTAGAAATTCTCTAATAAAAATTATAGGGTTAATTATATATACAATCTTATCCTCTGCCAAAATTAATAATTTGCCTTGTTACCTTTCATCCTGTATCCCATTGATCTCCTGTTGACATTTTGGCTAAGACTCCTATATTAACTATGCATGAAAGAATGAAAAACCTTGTCGCTGCATACGTGGAATTTTTTGTGTTTCCCTCTATTAAGGTTGATGTTGACAACCCGTATTTTGACTTTATTATGTTGAGATATGCCTATTTTATTCCTAATCTGTCTAAAACTTTTATCATGAAGGGTGTTGAGTTTTGTCAAAGGCTTTTTCTGCATGTAATGAGATGATTATAATTTTTGTCCTTCAGTCTGTATACAAAGTGGATTGCATTTGTCGATTTTCATACATTGAACATGAAACCTATATATCTAATGAAACCTAGTTGAACATGGTAGGTCTTTTTTTATGTGTTATTGAATTTGGCTTTTAAATATTTTAATGAGAATGTTCTAAGTTCAAAAGGGAAATTGATCTATAATTCTTTTGCTTTATTGGATCTTTATATGATTTTTGGTATCAGAGTATGGCCTCATAAGAAGAATTGGGCCATTTCCTTTTATTTATATTTTGTGGAATAATTTGAGGAGTGATGCCTCTAACTCTTATTTGAAAGTTTGACAGACTTCTCTGCTAAAAATACCTGATACTAGGCTTTGTTGTTTGGGAGAATTTTAAATACTGCTTTTATTTCACTAAGGATTATAGGTTAATTTGAATTGCTTATTGAGCTTTATTTATCTTTGTTTACTGATTTATGTCAAGAAAACTATGCATTTCTTTACAATTTTCCAATTTGGTGTACAAGTTTTAAAATATGTCCTATGATTGTCTAGACTTCCTCATTATCAGTTTTTATATCATACAATTCATATATACATTTGTCAATATGGATCTTTTCTCTCCATCTCTTAGTTAGTATCACTCAGAGTTTGTAAATATTATTGCTTTTCTTCAAAAACAACTCTTTGTTTTATTAAGTCTTTGTATTTGTTTGTTGTTTTGTCTATTTTATTCATTTTTCTTTAATGTTGATAATTTATTTCTTGCCATGTAATCTTTTTGGTAGTAATTTCTCTTTCATGTTCTAGATCTTTCAGGTATACCATTATGTTTCTGTTATGAGAGATTTCCAATATTTTTAAATTTAGCGACTTACTTTGTAAACTTGCCCCTTAAATACTGTTTTGATTGTGTCCCATAAACTGGTCATGCTGTGTAATTATTTTTATTCAATTCTAGAAAGTCTTTATTGTCTTTCCTGACCCATTTTCATTCTTTAGTAAGCTTTTCAGATTCCATGAGTTTATAATCTTTCTGATTTTTGTTGTTGATATCTAGTGTTGTTCTGTGATGAACAAATAGGATGCAGGGTATTATTTCAATTTCCTTGTATTTGTTGAGAGTTGCTTTGTTTTTGAGTGTGTGGTCCATTTTGGAGAATGTTCCATGAGCTGTGGGAGATAAAATGCATTCGTTTTTGTTAAGTTTGCATCTGCTGTAAATATCTCTTGGGTCCATTTATTTTATGACAAATTTAACTTCAGCTAAATGTTATTCTATTAGGTGTGTCTTAATAAAGTACTTTGTGCTTTACTGTTGCAGCCTCAGTGTTTTTATTATTATATGGCATAGGTAATTCCTTTTCTTGGACAATCTATATTGTTGTTCTATATCCTTGCTATATCCTGTTTGGCACTTTTTTTAACTTTAGGGAAATTTTATATAATTTTTTTAAAAAATAATTTCCATGCTTTTGACCTGGGTTTCTTCTCCTTCTAGTATTCATATCATTAAAATATTTAAACTTTTCATTGTATCTAAGATTTCTTGTGTGTTTTGTGTCTAGACAATTTAGATATAAAATTCTATTTGAACAAGTTATCTATTTTTTTTTTCTGACTTGTGTTTATTGCCTCAGATTTACTCATTCATCTTTGGCATTCTGTTGGTGAGAATTGCCTCTGAGGCTCCTGTTCAAGTTCTTCAACTTTTTATTTTTCATTTTTCCTCAGTTTGGGATTTCTTTAGGGATTATATTTGTACTCATGTGTCTTGAACTAATTTTTTCATTCATTACAAAATTTGTTTCCATAAATTTCATTAATGTTCATTAAAGGTTTATTCATGTGATCTCTAAGGTCCTTGATCATATTCAAAATGTATATTTTAAAACACTTTCTTGTGCTTCAGCTATATTGCATAACTGTTTTAGGATTAGTAGGTTATATTTAAGACATACTGTTCTATCCTTTCTGCATGTTGTTTTTATTTTGGTATCTATACATAGCTTTTGGAGATGATTGTAATTCTAGGTAATGCTTTCTGGTTTGGTCTTTGTTGGGTGCTTGTTTCATTCTTTAGTTTCTTTTGCTCTCCCTGTTTCTCTGGAAACAATGGTGGCTCTGGGTTTCCTTGATATGATGTGCTTCTATGTATTGAGATCTGTCCCTAAGGACTGAGGTTGGGATAGAAGAAGTAGGCGCATAGCGTCCAGAAAGAATGGAAGAAAGCTGGGTGTACCACATACAGCACATGATAATGAGGACAAGGATAAAGGAGAGCTAACAGCTGTAGGTCTGCTACAACGATAGTGATAAGACTGGGGATTGGAATTGTATGACGGGAGGTAGACTGAAGATTACCTATCCAAGTACCTGATAGGTGTAGCTGACAGGTTCCCAAGGGGTGCTTGAAGGGATTGGAATCTGATTAAAAAAACGGGGGAGGAGGTAGTACAGAAAGTGTATCAAAGACCCCTAAGTTCTACTAGAGATCAGGTTAGAGAGGAATAGGAGCTCACAGCACCTCGTCTGCTATAGAACTGGAAATAAAACTTGGAATTGTAATTAAAAGAAATGGGGAAAAGAACCATGGACATGTTCTTGTTTAAAGTGGTCTTTCAGCTTGCTTTTCTGTATTTGGATGTTATCTGGTTAGATTATGTCATGGATTATTCCACTTACTGACTTTGAATGTGCTTGTAGAAAAGTCACATTTCTAAAGGTTTAGGTTTCTTTAGCAACAGAGATGTTTGGCATTCTCTTAAATAGAGACATGTTTATTGTATTTATCCTAGACAGAAATGTGACTTCTTTGGGTAAAAACACTTCTGAAAATACTAAGACTTAATATTTTAATGAAATAATATTCCATTTTCTAAATCTTATGTGTAGCATTATTCTTTTGAGAATTTGTGCCTTTGAAAAGGTGACCTGGCTATTACCAAATGCTGAAACTTTCTAGAGGCTGCCTATTTTTATGATTAAGTCCTGGTGTGGGTTCTGAGCTATGTAAGGCTTTAGAAAACGAGACACTGTCGTGTACTGCTGAGGAGGCCCACTGGCTTTCATATTTAGTTTTCCTAGATTAATCAACATCAGACGTTGAATTTTCCTTTAGAACATCTCTTGCCCCAAGCAATTCCCTAGCAGTCTACTTGCTTGTAATTACAATAGTCTTCATATTTCTAACCCCACAATAACAGCAGTTACTAGTATATTCCTTTCCATTAATATAGCAATCTATTTTGGTACCATCAGAGTTTTAACAATTGCTCCTTTATTTTATGCCAGAGGCTACCTACGATTCATCAGCTACCAGAGATATAATCCTTGCTTTAGCAAAAATAAATAAATAAATAAATAAATAAATAAATAAATAAATAAATTTGGACTGTAGCTATGAGTTTTCTCAATGTCTGCTTCTCGGATGACTCAGGTACTGACATGCAGATGTTGATTTTTTTTTCCAGAAATGAGGCTCTGAAATGATATTAGTAACTGAACATTCACTGAGGAGTTTCCTCAGTATTAAAATCAATACCTAGACTGGAACAGGATGCATAAAATTGAATGGTGATGCTTTCAAAGTATAGTGCATTCCCAACTCCCAAAGCAGGGGAAAGTGGTGCTAAGGCAGGTAGGACGCTGCTGGTCCTCAGTTGGGAGAGTTGATTATGCTACGGATACAGTCTTGGTATAAGTCTTTGGTAAAGAAGTCCTTTGGGTGATGAAGAAGCACATGTGTCACGGCTCTCTGGAGAGGATAATTTAATTAGAGGTGTAACAGCTAAAGGATGAAAATAAACACAGTAAGGTGGTAGGCATATAAGCCATGGAACCTCAAAGTAAGAACTGGTAGATAGTTGTTCTGCACTGAATGTCCCTCTAAGTATTTAAAATCATAGGATTAACATCTAATACATAGAAAAAAATCTAGATACAGGTCTTTTCAAAACACATGAAAAATAAATACTAAGATATTGTATAAGGTTGGGCCTCATTAGAACCAAAGTGTGTATACATTGATAATAAAGAAATACAATATTTCATTCTATATTTTTGTCAATGAAGTCATGTATAAATTGTGTTGGAAAATATTTTTTATAAAAATGTATATACCTATTTTTTTCAGTTGCTTATTTCAGTACTGTCATTTATTTACTATAATATATGACCAAGCATTCCTTGCAGTCTCTCATCTCTGATTAAGAATACTTCAAAAAGAATGGCTTATCAATTCTGTAAGAATGTCATTTTTTACTGTGAACATATTCACATCTTCCTCATCTTGCTCAAATTCCGAACCCCCATTTCATACACAGCCAATTTTGTGATCTAATTTTTAAATGATAAGTTCTCATTAGCACTGCCTATGTTTTTTCTGGTGTGTGGCATCCACTGTAGTTTGTTCAACTTAGCAGGAAACACACCTTTAAAGAAAAAGAATTTTCCATCTTTTAGCCGCTATTCATCATTATTAGCTCCTCTGGTAAATGTGAAATATTGTACCTACCCTCCCTCTCCATCTTATTATTTAGTGCAGTGGTTTTCTTAACCTGTGAGATGTGACCCTTTTGAATTATCTATATCTCCAAAAATATTTACAGTAGGATTTATGTCTAAAGGACTCTAGCATGACAAATATGTTCCTAACAGGTTTTTCTTTTTTCCCTTTCCTGTCCCTAAATCTAGCCACTAAGATATACATATATACATATATATATATATATATGTATATATATATATATATATGTATGTATATATATATATATATATATATTTTTTTGCTTTACCTGATTCATTTCTGAAGCTAATCACCTAATCACTAAGGTCCAACTATCAAAACATCAAGGTCTAAAACCAAAGTTCATTCTTTTGACCACCCTAATTGAAATACTCAGCTCATACAATCACAGGCATACCCACCCTTCTCCCCTATTAAAATTAACACTTGCGAAGATTTGTTACTATTCTTGCCTGACTCAAGCACCTTGTCTCTTTGCCTTGCTTAAAATTATCTCTTTTGGTTTATTTTCTGTTTGGAAATTAGTGTTGGGGTGTGATCTATGCTTAATCTAGAGGGTCTAGAGCAGAGCATCCTGTAGTATGCACATCGCTTCAATAACAGTAGCAAAATTATATCTATGAGGTAGTAATGGGAATAGTCTCATGGTTAGAGGTTGCCAGAGCATGATAAACTCTATTAGAAGGTGGCAACCTTATGAAAGTTGAAAATACTGCTTTAATACAATATTAAGTTTCTGTGTTGGTTAATTTTGTGTCAGTTTAACATAGGCTAAGTGTCATCTGAGAGGAGTAACCCCAACTGCAAGTACACATCCATACAACTGGACTGTAAACAAGCCAGTAGAGCATTTTCCCAATTAATGATTGGTGTGGGTGGGCTCAGCCAACTGTAGACCATGCCATCCCTAGGCAAGAGGTCCTGGGTTCTGTAAGAAAGCAGACTGAGCAAGCCATAGGAGCAAGCCACTAAGACACATCTCTCCACAGCCTCTGTATCAGCTGCTGTTTCCAGGTTGTTGGCCTTGTTCAGTTCCTGACCTCAGTGCTTTTATGATGAAATGTTATATAGAGTTATGAGTAAAATATCCTCCTTACTTCCTTGGGCCATAGTGATTTATTACAGCCACAGTAACCTTAACTCAGGCAGCTGCTAAGAACACAAACACCTATTTTTGTACACTCATGGGAAACATTCAACCCTTAGTCCTAGCCTTTCTAACAGAAACCTCACAGAACATATATTCTAAAGACATTAAAAACTCTGAGCAGTCTTTTTTCCTGTTGCTCTGAACCATTTCAGACACTAGAAGTCTGTCTTCAGCTTTCTAGTCATTCTCCATTGTATACACAGTTAAATTGTGTGATTAGTTCTTGGCTGGGACAGAACATTATGTTTTATACCAGCTGGGTCAATGTCCAGTGAGAAGTAGTTCTGCTCTTCAGGAAATATAAAACTATGCTCTTCCATAATGAGGCCTCTTACCCTTTTTTAATAGATTTTATTTTATTCTAGCTTTGAACATTTGGGAACTCCAATGTCATTTTCTCAGCAACATCAGCATCTCTCATAAACAGTGCTTTTGTTAGTACTTTCTAATGTTCTGGCATACGCACCAGTGTAACATCGATTCCTCCTCTGCTAAAACCAAAGTAGTCTTTTTATTTTCAGTGAAATGGCTGTTGATGCCAAGAGCTTTCTCCCTGTCTTCACAGAAGCCTCTTTGTGTTGTTTCCCAGTTCAATTCCAGATTTCCACATTTTCACCTTATAAGAGGCGGTGGTTTTCATCTTGTGCTATTCTTATTGTTGTATTCCAAGAATAAGGACTATCTTGGAATGTTCTTATCATTATTCTTCCCTAGACTCATAGCAAGTCATTCTAGGAAATCAGGTCATTTTGAAAAATGGATCACTAGACAGTGCTTATTTTTATATATAGCATCTTGATATAGATGGTTTTAAATAAAACTGACATACTCAATACAATATTAAATACAGTAAGTCTTTGGTCTTAACAAATCTAGTGTTACCCAAACTTTTCTTCTTAAGTAGTAGTTACATTTGGCACTCACAGTACATTCTCCACATTCAGACTTCAATCAGTACTTCCTACACTATTCTCTGCAGCCAGAGTCAATAAGGAACAAAGGAATCGTTTCTAAAAGTCATGTGCAAGATACAGAGAATAAGTGACTGAAAAGTTCTCAGCCCTGAAGAAAACATTTATTCAACCCCCTGCAAGGCTTGGAATCATTTCAGAAGAGGAAACACAGTGCACATAATAGCCAAAGAGTAAGGTGAAGGGCATTAACTTCATTCTTTAAACTTCATACTAGTCAAAATCTGACAATTTTGATTCCCTGTACTGAGTTTACACAAGACAGATCCTTTCAATGACAGTGATGGAAAAAGAAAGGGTTAATGATGCTGTAGCCCTCACTGCTGAACAATTTACTACTAAATAATTATTGGCTTCTGAAAAAATCCTTGTCTGGAGGTGTTGTGTATCCAATGATGTTCCCACCAGAATCCAATGGTAATCTGCAAAATCAGAGTCACAAAGATCACCCTGGTTAAAGTCTGGTTCCCAAACAAAACAAAACACAAAGTATAAAGAGGCATACTAGAGAAAAAATGTGGGTATTATATATAATACAATATCATAATATGTATAGTAACATTATAGTATTATCAAATAGAACATTTAATTCACAGAATGAAACAATGTCAGCACAAACAGATATTTTTCCTTTTTCATAGTTCAGTTTTATATTCCCATTGCATCTCAATAGCAGTCCTCATCTCTTCTCTCCTCCAAATCTTGCCCTTAAAAATCTCTTCCCACTTTATCTCATCCCCTTCTCCTAAGAGATGGGAAAGACCGCCTTTTGTACTGCCCACCTTTGGACATCTAGTCCCAGCAGGGACCATCTCCTTTCCCTCTGAGACCCAGCCAGGCAGTCCAGCTAGAGGAAGAGTATCCAATGGCAGGCAAGAGAGTCAGAGACTCCAACTGTTAGGAGACCCATATGAAGACCAAGCTGTACCTTTATAACAATGTGGGAAAAGCCTAGGTTCAGTTCCTATATGCTCTTTGGTTGGTGGTTCATTGTCTGTGAGCACCCAGGGGTCCAAGTTAGTTGATCCTATATGTCTTCTTGTAGTGTTCTTGACATCTATGACTTGCTCAATTCTATCCCCTACTCTTTCACAACACTCCATGGGCACCACCTGATGTTTGGTTATGGTTCTCTGCATCTCTTTTCATCAATTGCTGGATGAAGCTTCTCAGGCCATCAGCTGAGATTCCTACCATCAGGGCCATAGAGATTGATGGGCAACCTCCTGTAGCCAGACAAGACTCCTAATAGAAATAGAGGGACATCAACCCAACCAAACAACCTTGAACTCAAAATTTGTTCTGCCTATAAGATGTGCATAGATAAAGATGGAACAGAGATTAAGGGAATAGTCAACCAATGACTAGTCCAACTTGAGACCTATTCCATGGGAGAGATTCAAACCTTGAAACTATTAATGATTCTCTGCTATGCTTGCTGACAAAAATTAAGTATACATTGCTCCTGAAAACAGATATATTTCTATTCTTAATTTTAAGGCAAAGAAAAATATGAATCATTTTAGTAAGAAAATGATGTACTCAAATTCTAATAAGTTTGAAAATGTAAAAAAGGTTTAGGGAAAAATAATCAAACTAAACTGTCATTAAAAATAACATTGCCCTTGGAAAATACATTTTCAGGCAAATCAGAACTAAGGCATCCACTGTGCCCCTTGCTGCTTGGTTTTCAGGGAAACAAAATACTATTTGCTTGTGGTTTGATTTTTATCCCTGGCTTTTCATTGTACATTTATAAAAGCAACTATTATTACATGAATTATCCAGTTACCTAAAGCTTTTTAAAAAGAACTTTCTTTAATTTGAATGTCCCCATGTAAGCAAGTTAACATCATTTCAAATATAGAATTAAATACCCACTTGTATCTGATAAAATTCAATTTCACATGTAATTGTCTTACAGTATTTTAGTCCCTTTTGTGCATGTTATTTCAAACATTTACAAAGTTAGCACTGCTGGAAAACACAGAAAAAAAGCTTTATATTCAAAACATATTTCTGCTCCTTTCTTATTTCTATAGTTGTTATCTGCTGCAATAAGACATGTAAGAGAGATCATGCATATTTTGCTTCATGTACTTAGATCATTACTCCTAACATATGAAGCCCAAATTCACCCAAGTGAAATTATACCTCCATTTCTGAGGCTGAGTAATATTGTGTGTGTGTGTGTCTGTGTGTATATGTGTGTATGTGTGTAACCTTCACTGCCCTACCAAGCCATTCTTTCATTTCTTGGCTTTTTCAAAGAATACTAAGACTAATATTTGCATAGGTGTTTATGAAAAAGTACTCAATAAGGAGTTGGTTTTTCATAGGGAATATCTTTTGTTTTCTCATCTTAAGGTTATATCAGAAAATGCTGTACTTTTTTTTTAAAGGCCTACTGATTGAAAGTCCCATCATCAATATACACATTCTTTTTTGTTCATATACTCATAGCACATAAGACTGCTGTGAAGAAAATGGGCAGAGAAAAGAAAGATATTTGTTTAATGGCTCTACACAGTACCATAACTATAGATAGTAACTATGTATTGAATATTTCAAGATTGTCAAGAGAGGAGAATGTACATATTCTTCCCATTAAGAAAGTACTTGAGGTAAGTGATATGTTAGTCCTGATTTTATAACTTCAGAATGTATACATGTCTGAGGCCATTCTATCTGTATGCCATAAACACAACTTGTATATGTCAATTGAAAAAATATAACAAAATTCTATCTTCAAATATTATATGTCAGATAAACCATAAAAATAGGTTAATATAATTAAATTATAAAACTAAGCATTATATGTTGAAACTTTTCTATGTAGATTATTAATCTAGGGCTTAACATATCATAATAGTTTGAAAATGTTTTAAATTTTTTAAACATCAGTAATTTCAAACATACAAAAAATTATTTACAAAAATAATTTGACTAATAAATGTACATATTTTCTGCATTACTAGTATGATTTCCATTCTTTGTATGATGGCAAAGAGGGTTCATCCGTCTATTTACCATGTGCTTATATTATCATGATCATGATTATATGTAGGAAGTATAAAGCTATCAGTTATTTGTACTTTAAAGAATACATTTCTCTGTTCTCTGATAGTAAACAGAAAGTGAGAGTAATGAAGTAGATAGCAAACATAGTTGTTTATATAAACAGAGGAGAGGGCAAAGAATCTCTGAGATAGTTAGCTTTGTGTCTCACTCAGAAGCCTAAGGGGCTTTGGAACTTGAGACAAACAAACAAAAAAGCAAACATGAAGGAAGCATATGCCCTGAGACAAACTATATTTTCAGGGTTCATTTTCATATAATACCATCAATTCCTATTTTAAACAGTTTTACCATTCTAAAATATATAGTTCCAGTATTTAAGAAACTAGATTTGGTCAAGAAACCAAACACTTATGGACCCACACTGAGTATAAATGTTGATATCATTTAAAGCAGTCATAAAGCTGCCTTTGTGGCCTGCTTTACAACATCATTAAACACTAGAGTTTATATAAAGCTTTTATATTTCTGCCTCTGTTAGGTTACTCACATAAGTTGAATGGTTATATATTAGGTTTCCTGCTGACTGAAATATAACTTAATGGCATTTATTTATTTTTAAATTTTAACTAATAAAATGAATATTTAAACTAAATGTTTTGAAATGTGTAAGGATTTGTAATTATATACATTTAATTTACATGAAATATTTATTATATATTAAGAAAGTCAACAAGATATGCTGATATATTCTCAAAACGGAAATAACTTTCATCATTTCAACAATCATATATATTTTAATGCAAATATACTTACAGAAACATTCACAGTGATTTCTTTCTTTACTCATACCACTTTTTACACACAAAATTCATTTCTTTGGTGTTTAAATTCCTGCCCATTCAATAATCCTAAAAAGCCTGCATAAAACACTCTATAAAGCCCAAACTTTGAACATATGTATATCTTCTTAGGTGTTTGTTTTCTGACAACTTCCCATCTATTTAAAATTTCTTTAACTCATACAGCCCTCTACCCTCCTTAATATGCCTACCACCCACCAGTCTTTGCTCTAGTTTCCTTTGTGTTCCTCTCTTAGATGCCTGTCTCTTTTGTTTTGTTTTGGTTTGGTTTGGTTTGGTTTGGTTTGGATTGGATTGGTTTGGTTTATAATTGAGTTTAACGGGGGCCATGGGTTTGCTTCGGAATCCTCAGAACCTGGTAGGCTCACAAATGGATAGTTGGCTTAAAACACTGTTTCCCCCAAACTACATGTATCTACTAGTTAATCAGGTAGAAGAATGGTCATTTAAGCTTCCCCCACTTCTATTCCGGGTTCCAATATTGACAGAACCAGTTTTGTTCAGGCCTAATGGGCTCTACCTCAGCTAAGAAGGGATCAGGATTACAGTGACTTTATCAAGTCTAGAAGACATCATTTCGTGACCCTCCTCACTCTCTTCTGACTCTGACAATCTTTCCCCACTCTTGTGATCCTGTGAGTTATAGAGGAAGGCAACATAAATATTCTGTTTAGGGCTTAGCTCTCAGCGGTAGCCTTGAACCTTTAAATAATTTTATTGTTTTGGTAACATTATCAAACTTAATTATTAAGTACTGTGTATTTAAAAAATTTAAACAATTTGTGTTTCTGCAATTTTTAAATTGTAGAAGTAAAGATGGTAGAGGGTATATGCAATTAAATGAATTTTACATATATATGAAATATATATTAGTTCAAATAGTATTTAAAATATTAGACTACATGTCATGTCTGCTATTATTTTAATACCTTTCTTTTTAGTAATATAATAGCTACATAATATTTGAACTATGTTCACAAAAAAGATGAGGTAAAGCTAAAGGTATAAACCATACACACAAACCTGGAGCTCACTCATTGGTTAAGAGTATGCACTTCTCTTTTAGAGGACTCAATTTTATCCTCAACACATATATGTGGCAACAAACAACCTCCTGAAACACTAGCTATCAAAGATCTGGTCCCTCCGGCTTCAGCCAGTGCAAACACGTACTTACAAATTTGTAAAAATTTTGTTAAAGATAAACACACACATAACTTCAATAGTTTCATAATATTCATCAATCCCACCACTTTATTAGTTCATTTTACCCCACCTAAAACTTTGTATAGCTTACTTACCTCTTTAGCTTCCTCCCTTTGAAGCATGAAAGGAGAAAGAACTTGGAGGGGAGATTTAAGTGACAACAGAAAGTAAAATCAATGTATAAAGAGAAGGTGGGAAGATAGACAAAGAACATTAAGGAAGTCTAATATGTCTAATAAAATCTCAGTTTCAAGATATATATATATATATATATATAGATAGATATAGATATATATATAGATAGATAGATATAGATATAGATAGATAGATAGAGATAGAGATAGACAGAGATATATTTACTGTGTGTGTAACTTATGCTGTTTGCAGTGACAGTATTCCCAATAGTCACAGATGTTTTATAACAAAAGATAACAAAGGATCTAGTACACGATAAGAAAATTATCATCAAATTATTGTTTCATTTTACTTAATAAAAATCACTTTTTCTTTCAATACTGATGCCTATCAAGATTCGATTTGACATGATAGTGTAGAGACATTGAGCAAAGTTCCCATGGCAGAGTGCTCAGTTCAAAGGCAAGGCTCTCACATAACCTGCTGAAGTTTTTGCCAAATTCTTTACTTATTCTCTCATTCTTTATTTATAAAACAGTTTGTATTATCAACTACTCTCTAATGCTTACACAAGTATCATGTACATCGACTGATTTAAGACATGACAAGACATAACACATGTTAGAAGACAGATGTGTCATTCTGACACATTTGGGAGAGTCTAGCCTGATCTTAGCACTTGTGTAGTTTTCTCCTTTCTAAACATAAGACAATGTGTGAGAGGTACAATTTTATGTGCATCTGTGGCTGTTGTCACACTAGAAATGAAAGATTGCCAAGGGTGGCACCCATGGCAATTTTTCACTCTCTCAATTGCAGAAAAATGACCTGCCACATTCTAGGTGTTCAATAAATATTTGCCAAGTGGATAGATGGCATTATGGTGCAGCCCTTCCACCCAATATTTCAGTGTCTGAGAGACATTCTTAGTGATTTCCACTTGTGTCATGATGTTGAATTCTTCTAGCCTCCTCACTGAGCATATAAGAGAGTAGTAGACCAAGTCCAGAAAGCCTTCTGACTTGCAGTTTCGTTTCCTGTATTCAGTTAACTAGCCACCTACAGATCAAAAGTTATTAAATATAGAAATATGGGAATATGCAATCTATACATTTTGAATTTCAGTACATTTTAACTAGGAGGATAAAATCAGCTCTCAGTCCACCATGCCTTAGTTGTGTATTCTTAATCCATGTACCTTATCAGTAGCAAATATACTGAACATTTTTAGTGTTCAAGTAAGATTGACAGAATGCAAAGTTCCTTAACAATGTCTCTGCTGTTTACCTTACTTATGCTCATTATAAGACACTATACCAGCCAATCAATTGTCATCATTGATGTCAATGGTCAAATATTACAATTATTATAATTTGTTTAGGTACTTTTCATAGGTTGTTTATATTTATGAGTTTTATAAATATCCTTTATACTGCTGTTTATATTTATATGGTTTATGATGACCACTGATATTGAATAGGCATTTAATGGATATTCCCTTGGGCCTCCCACTCTCTGTAGTTAGTAATTGATTTGGCTTTTTATCAGTTGGGACTTCATGAGATTTCCCCAACTCACCTTCCATATAAGGAGTTGAACTTGTGCTGTCATATAAATGCCCTGATTGGTAGTAAATATGTCCTATATATACACAATGAAATTCTATTCACCCATCAAAAGTAAAATATGCAGATAAATAAATTGAAATAAAATATATTATGCTGAATAATATAACTCAGATTCTTTTATTTGTGGTTATGTGTTGGGTTGTAGTGTGTGTGGGTTCATTGTTGGATTGAATTGTGGGTCCCACATCTGCCTCTCTAAGGGACTAGGGACAAGGCTCCCAGAGGCAGAGGTTGGAAAGTTGACAGTGCTGGCCCTGGGCTCCAGCGATGGAGAACACAGTCTGGGCTTCCACTGGGAGGGAGAAAAGCTCTGGCTGTGTCCCATAGGTACTAGAGTCTTGGTCGCAGTGATTTACTTGGCTGGTCACAGCTGGTTCTGCTTGCTTGCTTGCTTGAGTTCCTGCCTCCATGGCTGGAAGCATAGAGAGATCATCTGCAGGAGATTAGATGGTGGCTCAGCAGTTGAAAACCTTCATTGCAGTTCCCCACAGCAGGTCCCAAAAAAAGAGAAATAGGTTATAGTCTTAAGATATTTATTGTCATGGAGGAAAATGGATGAAACTATACCAGGTATTTTCAGGGCAGTCCTGAGAGTAAATACTTTTTGTAAGGAGGAGGGTCTGGGAAAGAATGTTTAATTGGCTATGCCCTCTGGCCTTTAGGTATCTCACTAATATGGAGCTCTCTCTTGAGGCTTTGTGGCTTGTAGTCATGCCCTCTACCTGTGGATAGGCTAGTAAGGGCATTGTCCTAAGCACCTGAGAGGCGTGGATCAGTGGAGGTCTTTAGCCTCATGTTAGGAGTCTGGGAGCATGGCTAAATGCAAGGAAACGTATAGGGTCTCTAACCTGTGGTATCACTGGCCATCTCTAGCTGGAGCTTGAC
Source organism: Rhabdomys pumilio (assembly GCA_030674055.1). NCBI lineage: Eukaryota > Metazoa > Chordata > Mammalia > Rodentia > Muridae > Rhabdomys > Rhabdomys pumilio. Next base: position 6,428,001 of record JANHMN010000010.1, on the reverse strand, counting down.
CAGGAACCATGCTGTATTTCACGGTCCTACAGTTACGAGTTCTGAAAGTTTAGATGGTATCATATGCCATTGATTTACCACAGAAATCAGGGAAGTAAAATAGGACCATTAGAGAAAATTCCAGAGAGAAGCCATATACAAAATAGGTGCTATGAAGAGAGAAATGGTGACATAAGTATCCTAATTCAGGAAGAGAACAGAGCAATACAAAGGGACAGAGAGGAAGTAGAGAAATGCTAAATTTATTTAAAATATAGGGATCATGAATCTCTAATATTATGATCTTTCTAGTTTATTGGAATTTATTTCATGGCAAAAATTAAATTGCAAGGAATCTCTTGCCAGAAAAACTAACATTGCAAGAATGATAATTGTTGTGGTAAATCTCCAACCCAAATAAGTCCAGTCAAGGTAATCACAACTCAATATTTATGAATATAAACTGCAAGCCTAGATTGAGCAGATTTACCATTGCACAACTCTATTCCCCAGCTATGAGATCCCTTACAACTTATGGTTTTTCCAGGCCACGTTCTTCTCCTCCATTGTCCTTCCACCTTCTCTGTTCCATTGCCTCCCTCTCTACTGCCCAATCACTGGCTCCAGCCTTTATTCTACAAATTAAGATGGACAGAAAGTTCACAAGAATACTGATTTGCTCCTCCTCTGCAGCCCCTCCCAGGAAAATGTAACTACCATCAAAACATGAGTCTGGGGTTATCTGCAACAGATAATAACAAAGTAATGAAAACCATCTAAAAACCACCTACTAAGAATTCAGAAAATACATTGCAATACATCCATAAAAAAGTAAAATTTCCAATAAGTACATTGATATTTTTCTTTTATAATATGATACTTGCCTAGACTGAAAGTATTCATGCATAAAATTATAATTAAGCAACTGAAATTTATAATTAAAGTGTGTCTTCACTTATGTTGCTTTAAAGATTAAAATTACAGGAAAATGTAATGTCATGTACAACATTTCTTTCATTTGTGAACATATGTGTTGAGAAGATTCAAGTATTTTATTCATTTATGCAAGATACATATATATATATATATATATATATATATATATATATATATATATATATATGTATATATTCCCAGAAATGGGATCAAAATTGTGCTAACATTTTTATGTAAAAAAAATGTTCTTTTAAAATTGAAAACAAAATTTTACCACACTTACTTCACTGTGGTAGACTTAACCGAAAAAAATAAATTTAGTATTGACAGGTTAAAATGACACTGAAAGGCTGAGACTAGATTTAAGCAAGCATGCTTTGGGCTACTGGGCAGAGCAAAATAGACTTTAGAATTTAACATTTTGTAAGTGTAATTTAACTAGAAACAGGTAAAAAACCATATTCAAATAGAATGGAACAAATAGATGCTTTTTAATGATAAATAAATCTCATGATCTACCTCTTATAATGAATAGAACTTTTTCTTTTCATTTATGTTTTACATTTATGCTTGTTTTGCTGCACTTAAGATAACAACAAACCTTGTTGCCTAGGTCACCCTTGCATTTGGAACGTCACCCCAGCTTACCACTAACTCAGGGTCCACGTATCTTCCTATATCTTCCCCAGAATTGACTTGTTTTTTTTGCCATGAACAGCCACATTTAACTTTTTATAAGATATTAAAGTGCACAGTTTTGACTTCTGTAAGTGATAGAGGGATTGAATGGGTCCACTCCAAGTATCATCATTCAAAATGTATTAATTAAACATTGCAAAATTCATTTGCTTGGTCAAAAGTGAAAAATATTCTCCTGAAAGTAGTATCTTCATTTTCAAAGAACAGTATGTGATTTGCACACCATTTTACTAATGAAAATACCTACAAAGATAGTATTTCAAATCAAGCTTTCCCTTTTTGTATCTTATACCAAGGCATATAGAATTTATAAAATCTAACGTGTGAGAGGCAGAGGTCTGTGAAAATATAGCTTGGTTCCTAGTTGAGCACAGGCCTCAAACCCTGGACCCTAATGGGAGGACAGTGGGTGTTCAGCCGTGACCACAGACTCCAGGCTCCTGACGGGAGACCCTCTTTCCCCTCAAGACCTCCATTGTTCCACACTTTTTAGTCAGGTAGGACAATCCCTCCCAAAGAGAGGTTTGTGTTACCAAGCACAGATAGAGGGTGTGACTACAGGCCTCAGCCTCAAGAGATTTCCATATTAATGAGATATCTAAAGGCCAGAGGGCATAGCAATTAAGCATTCTCCCTTAGACCTTCCCCTCTCCTCCCTCCTCCCTCCCTGTTTAGCTCAGGTCTACCCTGAGTTCAGTGAGGTACAGCCAGAGATTCATGTACCTTTCCACCATGACGATAAACCCTTTTAGAACGATGGACTTCCTCATGTGTTTGTTTCCTCCACCATGGAAAACCATGGAGAAGGCATTTAATGAGCCACCGCTGCCACTGCCACAAAGAACCTCTCTACGTTCCCTTTGAGGAGGCCGCCAATTCAATAAAGTTAGCTGAGCTTTGATCCAGCCAAGTGAGTCCCAGTAACTAAAAGTCTCTATCGTGGGGGGCACTTTCAGGGTTTATTCATTGTTTCTGTTTTATAAACAATTTCTTCCGTTACCCAACAGTTTCTATCATTTTTCCACTTTTCCTTCTTAAGAACGTGCGTGACTTCTTTTTTAAAGAAAGCAATCTACTGCTGTTTTAATGCGATCGTTCAACTTTTATTTGTGATTCTTCACAAATAACAAATGAAATTATGTTGCAAAATCACTTTTTGAATGTGCTATTGCTGGATGTATTAATAAAGAAACAATGGCAGCACAATGATTTCCTAGTACCAGCAAAGATGAACCACATATTGAAATCCTTGATCTGATGCCGTTTACTTTCTGTTTGAGTCTCTAGGTATTCCACTCTTAAGGGACTATTAGCATAATGTCACCTATGTCTTCTCTGACAAAACTGTTATTGCAGTCCCCTGAGAAATTCTTGAAGGTACTGCTCCCTGCTGTCAAGGAAATAACTTAGCTGACCCTAACTGGAAGTCTCCTCTTTGCCTAGGACATTGTTATCTGTCCCTATGCAACTTTATGAAATAAAATAATTGGGATAGTTGAAACTCAGAGGAAGGTGAAAAAGTTCAGAAGGACTGGGGAAATGACAGCAGATCAGAGCACAGAACTCCTTTTACTGCATATTTAGAATTTCTTAGAATTAAGACCTAGAGGATACTAAGAATTTAGCAACAAAAGCTAGGATGACTTTGATAATGTACCAGCATGTATAGGTGGTGCAAGAACAATGTAAAAGAATGTACGAAGAGTAAGACACCAGGAATTGTCATTCTTAGAGAGATTGACTTACACCAGGTTGCTGCAATGTTAATTAACTTAGAATCAAAACAATTCTTTTATTGAACAAATTCTCATAAAATTATAAATACAAATAATGGCTACAACGATTCATAAGCCTGACTTCTTAGGCTTAGGGAAATTTGCAAGTAATATGATTGACCATTAGAAGTTAACAGTATTCTGCTTACAGCAAGTTGATTCACCTGGACTTACAGGGATTCTATCATTTTTCTATCTAAGCATCTTGAAATCACAAAGTGCTCTTAGCTCAAGAACAGACTGCTAAATGCTTACTTAAGATAAAATGTTTTGTAGAATTTTAGGAATAAGGACATGGTGTTGATGATAATAAAATTTTTCTACCTGTGATTAACCTATAACCCTGGGCATACTCTAAAAGTATTCCAGGACAAAATGATATGAATGTTTTTGAATCTGAATGAATAAATAAAATTTTCTGATTGCTAGGCAATCAGATTGCAAAGAGTTGGTATCTGACTCAACTGTCCCCTTGCCTGATACTTACAACCTCTCTGGAACTCATTCACAGCTGAAGCTCGGCCCCAACACAGTGAGTTATCAGAAGAACAGTCTTTACATAGGTAGCCTTATTACAGATTTCCATGAATTGATTGATTGGGCCTGTATCTGTTGAATTCATAATAATCATCTTCAAAGAGGTCATTTGATTTAGACAAATATAAAAACCTTAAAAATCAGAAAGTACGACAAAGCATGCCCTTACAAGACTCATAGACTTTGAAAAAAAAATTTCCTTATAAACAGTTGTGAAAAAAATGTAGATGAATCTATTCCATGGAATTTTGTTTACTAAATACCACTGTAATAAGAACACACAATACAATGATGAATATTGAGGCTTAAATTACTAGATTGCTTTTTAATTGGTAATTTTCTGAGATTTTCCATAATCATTATATGTGGTAATGTTATATAATAGGTACTACTTTTATTTTATATATTTGATATAACTGAGGGACAAGAATTAAGTAACATTTCCAAGTTTCACAACAAACAATTGTCATAACTTATCTATCCATCACATCTGGGCTGATTGAGGGACTGAATATCAAGGTACAATTTTATACTTTAAACATAATTATTTCTTTATATGATCAAAATTATTTTTACTTTCTGTGCATGATTATGATTATGTGTCATATATTATTTTAAAAATAGGTTGATAATTTTAAAAAACTGGATTCCTTTTTGAGAATTTCATATATGAGCACTATATTTACAAAATTTTCCCCTTTCTCTCCTTCCTCCCACTCTTCCCAACCCCCTATACTTTTCAAATACATCTTATTATTTAATTATTGTTCATACATGTATGTATATATGTATACATGTATAAGTATATATGTATATACAAATACTGATAAAGTGTTTTGAGTTAAAAAATATATACCCTTAAAAAAGAGATACTTGAATATGAATATTGATGCAAAGATACTCAATAAAATTCTTGCAAACTGAAAAAGAAAATAGGTTGATAACAAAATATTAGGAACAGAAGACATTGGCATAGGTAATTGCTGGCTAAAATATGACTATTTAACAATATTGTTTTGTGGTTGAAATAATTATCAGTATGTCTAGGACACAAAGAATACATGTATAAATTATGAGAACATTCAGAAAAATTGTACATACAATGGAAGTTGATTAAAATTTACTTTTAGTCGGGCTCTGAAATGATCATATGTATGAAATGACACTAATATATTACAACAAAGAAAGTCAACATAGTTTATATTGATTTCAAAAAATTATAACAGTGACAACAGATATGTTGCTTTTTTGATTGTTGAAATATAGTAAATCCAAATTATTCACAGCTATATTAGAGATAAGCAGTTATATATTTATTTATATATTTATATATTTATAAATTATATATTTATATATTTATAATTATAATACATTTATATATTTATAATTATATATTTATATATATATTTATATATATATAAATTATATATTTATATATTTATAATTCTATATTAAGTATTTTATGCTGAACCACACAAAAATTAGTTTTGACAATGTTTAGTTAATTTTTCCTTATTGTAGGGCAGATGCAAATTTTCTCTACCATGGTTTTGGGGTGATCTATAATTTCTTTTTCACTATTTGCCAGCTACACATAAAAGTTCAAGTATACTCCAGACACATAAAGAGCAGATTCAGTTTTTGTACTCTATTTAGAGATATGGATAAAATATGTTTTTTGAATGTAAAGGAAGACCCAGACATTCAGACTCAACTCCAATCATCTTGAAATAAAGCATTTTTAGGAGGATACATCTGAACCCAAAGGTACCTTTATTGCCAAATAAAGTTGTGGCTCAAGGAAACACATTTTTGGTGGAGAGGATTACCTCCTTGTGAGAAATTAAGTATAGATAAATTACAATAAATTGGGACTGACTGAATAATATAGCAAAGTTTTTCAGGATGTGACAAGCAGTAGATTATGTGTAGAGTGATATCTACCATGTCTGTAGTTATAGTAGTTACTAAATAAGTGAGTTTAGTATTAAGTTAAACAAATATATTAAATACTTCTTGCATATTTTTAGAGAAAATATATTTATGTTTCTTCTAAATATGGAACCAATATGAAAATAGTCTATTATGAAGGTGTATTCAGGAGGCTACACTAACATCTGTAATGTTATTATAGGCTGAAATATTTCTAAAAGTTAAATATTCCTAAAGGATTTAGAAAAAGAATAAGTTAAAAAAATCTGGATGGCTTATAACTTTTAGTCCTATAACATCATTTATTTCCTAGGGGAAAAAAAAAAGGAGGTTTGTGTACCATTTCTCTATCAGATATCATCAGTGTTTTCCACAGTTGTGAATTTATCTTTTGTTGTTTGTACTAACTACTGTTGAGGTTTGGTATGTTGCTATGTATTATAATGTTAAATTCTGCATCACAGTGTCTAGTTTCCTCAGGAGGAATGGATTGCCATGTAAGCTAACTTTTGTTATGCAAACCTTGTTCCTTAATTTAAAACTCTTGGTTAATAAAGATTCCTACAGCCTATAGCTGGGCAGAAGAGAGGTAGGTGGAGCTTGGAAGCTTGGGTTCCTGGCCTTGGGAATCTGAAGAGAGACCATGAGGAAGAGAGAGAGAGAAAGAAAGAAGGAAGGTACTGTGGGGTAGGTGGATTATCAGTATATGGCCTGTTGGCATAAGAGTGACCAAAGTAATTCTTATAAAGAAAATTATTCATTTGGGGTTTGCTTACAGTTTCAGAGGATCATCATGATGACAAAGAGCATAGTGGCAAGCAGGCAGATATGGTGGTTGAGAACTGAGAGTTCTAAATCTGGCAACATGGGGAGAGAGAGAGAGAGAGAGAGAGAGAGAGAGAGAGAGAGAGAGAGAGACAGAGAGAGACAGAGAGAGAGACAGACACAGAGAGAGACAGAGACAGAGACAGAGAGACAGAGAGAGACAGAGAGAGACAGAGAGAGACAGAGAGAGACAGAGAGAGACAGAGAGAGACAGAGAGAGACAGAGAGACAGAGAGACAGAGGAGGGGGGAAACTAGACTAGGCCTGTCTGGGGCTTCTAACACCTCAAAGACCATATCCAATGACATTCTTCCTCCAAAAAGGCCACACCTCCCAATCCTTTCAAATACTTTCCCTTTCTATGAGCCATCACAACTAACTCTTATGGCTCTTACAATCTCTCTGCCCTGTTTTCCACAAGACTCTTAGACTTGATGGGAAGAAGTACAATATAGAGTGTTCAACTGAGGCTAAGAATTTTATAACATCTTACTGTCTGCAACTTGACTAGTTTTTGGTTTCTATGCTAACTGCTACGAACTGCAAGGCAGAAATCTGATGGAAGTTGAGGAATGCCTTAATTAATGGGTATAAAGTTAAGTCGCAGGAGTTGCTTAAGTGCTATGTTCATTAGGAGAATAGCAGGAGCAGGCTGTCAGTTGATATGAGATCTCCCCAGGGATTCATAGGTCAAAATTCTAACAGAGATAGGGATAGAAGCTCCACTCTTAGGTATGAACCTATCGGTAGGTGATAGGTCTAGGTGAGGAAGAGTCAGGTTTTTTTATGGGTGTGGCCCCTGATGGATTGAGTACCTTCAGTGAAGTACACATGTCAAAGTATCTATCAACAACACAAACTGTATCCGATAGATTGTAGAAATACAAAATGCACAAAGTTTTATGCATAGCAAAGTGGGGATGGATTAGAAAGGACTGGTGGCAGTATAGGATCAAAATTAATTTTATGTAATTTTCAAAAAATTAACTAAATGAGAAAATAATTTTAATATATGCATATGTTACCTTTTTAGAGAGTTAAATTATTTAACTTGCTTTAAAATTTTAAGTTCTCCAAAAAATATGGTTTTCTTATTTATTCCATCAGATATAATAGTTACTACTGTTTGTTTATGCATATCTAATTATTCTTTATTACCTCATTAACTTTGGAGCACAGGGAAATGTAATTAAAGGCTGTCACTTCCTATTTGCTTTAATGTAAGCAATGTAGACATTTCATCCTGCTCATTCATCTACACTTTCATTACTTAGTGTCTTAATTTTCTTTTATTATTCTGACCCTGCCATGGCAAACATATTAAGGATCTTATCAAGTTTGTTTCTTCATTATAAATGCAATTTTCTGGTAGATCCTATCTTATTTACATTTTATGTGTCACTAAGCTGGTTTGCACATCATCCCTCCTTTCTTTCTTTTCTAGATATGCAGTTCATATAACTTTGGTGCCACTTTTTTGTACAATATTAACAAAATAAGTTCATTTCTTTATGGACTATTAGAAACCTCAATTTTAAGTCATCATGAGTACTTCAGCAAGAAATAAACAACCCCTTCCTATTTCTTTTCAAAGTAGTTATTTCTCATATAATCTATTAGGTTTTGCATAAATTTCATTTCTCATATTATAATTACAGTTCATTGAACTATACAACCATACATGCTCACCATGTATTCAGAACCAGAGTTGGAGTAAGCAGAAACCTGGTAAACAATGATTCCTCAATTAAATCACTCACACATGTCATGCTCATTAAAAAGAGGACCAAAGTTCTCTGTATTTTAGACAAAAAATGCTTTCCTTAGTGGTTACAACCTCCTGCAAATAACAAGTATTTTTGAGGAAGGAGAATAGCTTTGCTATTTGCAGTATAAGAATAAATGTTTAGAATGCACTTAAGAACAATACTAGTTTAGAAAAGTGGCAGTTGTAGATTCTCCTCTAAGATATATGCCCTCACCAGTCATAAGTAGTCTGTAAGCTTTAGAGTATCAGGCATGAATTCTCCCTTACTATGGGACCTTAGGTCCAATTAGACAGCATGACCAAGATATACTTTCTACTGATGCATTTTTTGAGACTATATTGATATGATGGTCATTGTTGTACTTTGGAGTTATCACAGCTGGATAGGCTATTGATTGATTGCTTTTCTTGGAAGCTTTTATACCACAAACCAGTTCACTGAGAGGTCGTCCTCAGAGGAGAGTCTTCTATGGCACATTGAGCTGAATTTCTTCAAGTCCTTTATTTGAAGTGTGATCGTTCTGCAATATGGATGTGTCTCAAGTTCTGGGAAGCAAACATGTAAAACAGCAATAGCATGTATTGTTTTCATAATCTCTTGAACCAACCTGACCAACAACTCCAAAAGAGGTTACTAATAAAGGTTTAAATACTACAAGAACTATTAATCCTTCATAGAAAAAGGCTACCTTCCCAATTCCATCTTTATTCCTTCAATTTCTGTGAATAACATCCATGGTATCTTCGACAACAGAGTCTTAGAAGCAATCTGGGGCGATGGTAATAATCTTTATTTCTATGAAGATTTGTTGGATCCAAAGGTCAGCAACTTGAAAGGAAATGTCTTATGCATCACAATGGGATTGTTAGATATTCTATGCCTCTTGGCTGGTGAATCATCACCTAAATAGTGGATGTAAATCATTTATATATGCACACACACACGCACACAAACACACACACACACACACACACACACACACACACACACACACACAGATAAGACTTGTGCTTAAGCTGTTTCACTGAGACCTTGTCAGTCTTCCTTAGTATTCTTTATTCCTTCTTCCCATCTCTTTCTGTTTGACTCTCGCTCCTTGATACCCATTTAAAGTTCATCTCATTTTCCTCATTCTTTTCTTCATCACCTTTTTGTTGTAATATCTTCTTCTCTAGAGCTTCTTCTGCTCCTAATTCTCTTCCTCCATTTAAAAAAGAAAGAGAAAAAAAAAGAAAAAAAACCACTTTTTCTAGTGGACTTGTTTGCTTTTCTATTATGGTGATAACACATCTTTACCAAAGTAGTTTTGGATAAAACCATTTGTTTGGCTTACTTGTCCCAATTGTAGTTCATCATAGAGAAGAGTTAAGACAGGACCTCAAGACAGAAACCCAGAGGCAGCGTCTAAAGCAGGGATTGTGGAGGACTGCTGCCTACTGACTGCTACTCATGGCTTTGCATAGCTTGTCTTTTGTTTTTGTTTTTGTTTTTTTTACAGTTTCATTCTAATTACTATTATGAGCTCTCAAGTTACACTATATATATATATATATATATATATATATATATATATATATATGCTATAGAATATGTATGTCATGGAAAGACTAAGAAAAAGCTAGAGACTGAAGACCTCAAAGTGGCCTTACTGAAGGAAAGAATGGAATTGGAATAGACAGAAAGAGATTCACTGAAGAAAAGTAAAAACAAAAGAAAACAACAAATGTCCCAACACAGAGAGCCCGATGAGCTTTTCTTGGAGCTCTGTGCTGTCAAAGCCTATGTCAGAACAGGTCTGTGCCTGGTTTCCTTGATTTGTCACAGCCTGTCTTTTATACAGCTCAGGGCCGCCTGCCCCAAGGATTCCATAGTGGGTTGATTTCTTCAACATCGTCATTTATCAACAAAAACCCCATTGACTTGTCTACAAATTAATCTGATAGAAACACAACCACAATTGAGAATCCACTTCCCAATGATCCTAATTTTTATGTTTGATAAAATATAACCAACACTCCTGGTTTCTGTTGTTATAGGGAATATATTCACATATGAAGACATGGAACTAAGACACATAAATAAGATAACTTGTGATGTTAGTTTCATTAAATAGATGCAATTAGCAAGCTAAGCTCAGTATATTTTCTGTCTATGCCTTTAACTTCATATTTCAAAATTTTGTTTTTGTTTCTTTTTCATCTGAATAGAACTCAATTGTGCATATATATCAGAGTTTCATTGTCCATTTGCCAGTTGAAGGACATCTATGGTATTTTCATTATCTAGCTATTATAAATGGGACAGTAATATCCTGATTAGACTTATATCTGTAAAGAAAGATTCCAGTCATGTGGACATATTCTAACTCTTAGAGCAAGAGAAAAATATGATATATATACCCTTTTCCTTTTTAAGAGTTATCCATGCTGATTTAGAAAATGGCTGTGCCACCTTGCAGTCATACTAATAATGCCTAAGATTGCTTTTTTCCCTACAACCTTTCTAGCATTTTTGTCAGTGTGTTGTTGTTTTTGATGTTGATTTTAAATTTTGAGATACTTTTCGAACAACAGTTCTCCCTTACATTTTCTTCCTCCAAATGCCCCCTTATAACTTTCACTATTCTTTTTCAAATTCATAGTCTTTCTTTCACTAGGTATTAGTGTGTGTGTGTGTGTGTGTGTGTGTGTGTGTGTGTGTATAAATATAATCCACTTAGTCCATATAATGTTACTGATATGTGTGTTTGCAGTGTAGACATCTTGGCACTGGACAAAAATGTATGTCCTCTATTGTGGGATGAACCAACTCTCACTCCCAGCTTTACTCGGCTGCCTGTAGTACCTAGTGTAGGGTAGATGTCCATGTACTTTGTCCGTGTACTTTTAATTTTATTTCCATAATTATTAGGAAGGATGAATACTTTTAAAAATATTTCTCACGAATTTTTATTTCTTCTTTTGCGAACTCTTCATAGCCACAGCCCACTTTTTAATTTTATCATTTGTTTTCTTGACTCTACTATCTTAATCCATCACATATTCAAGACATTAATCCCCCTTTAGATGTAGAGGTAGCAAAAATTATCTACAGCAGATGTTTGACACACTAAATTATAGAAGAAATCCTATCAATTTTAAATTCAATATAATCCTAAACTACATTCTAAATACATATTAAAATATCCACAAACATATGTAGCTCTCCCCCATCAAACAAGACTCTTCAGTTGAGCACCTCACAAAATGACTAAAAATTCATAAAACAATTTAATGTGGAGTGTCTTACCCAACTGACACATCTACACCTAAAGCTCAGAACATATTATAGAAGAGGGGGTGAAAATTATTACAAGTTAGAAGACTAGAATATCTTCCAAAAGACAACATTTTCTATGTAAGGCAGAGAGCTAGACTCATAAATACATAAAACCATGATCACCTGAACATAACATGTACAATAATAGCACCAACTGACATCAGACATGGAAGAAAAAAAAAATCACACAAAACCCCATTCCTGAATGAAGAGCTATATGTACAATATAAATGGATACTAAAAGAAGAATGGATACTAAGGTGGACAATATTCATGGATACTAACAGAGAAGGTTCTTTTCTAGAGATGAATCTTCTAATTGGGTTTTAAGTATAAAATGAGCACCCCTAAACAACATATATCTATCTATCTATCTATCTATCTATCTATCTATCTATCTATCTATCTATCTATCTATGATATATCAACACTAACTGGAATAAGCAGGATGCATTTAAATATAAACCTGCATATAAATACATAGCAATAATAGTTAAAGAAAAAGAGCCTATAAATTTGAGAGGGAATTGTGACAGTGCTGGAGATATTGGAGGGGAGAAAATGTTAGAGAAATGATTTAAGTATAGGATTTATTATGAACTTCTCAAAAGCTAATGTTTAAATGTAAAAATAATAAAAAGATTGATTTAATTTTGTCAAAAGGATCATTAGAAACATTTAAATGTGTTTACAATTTAGTGAAGGGTATGTAGACCACTTATATATTAGTGCTAGGTAAAATTATATACTATGTTTTAAAGAAAATACAAAGCTAAAAATAAATGAAAAAGTTCACTGGTGCCATAATGTTCAAAAGATAGAAAAGATAGATTGTGAGCATTTGTTTACAGGTAGCCAGAGAAGACACTGGCAATGGGATTCCTGAATATTAAAAGCTAAAAAATTGACCAGAATCCCATGAGCACCACATTCACTGAGTGTGAGCGTAAAGAAAAGTAGGCAAAAGTTTCATTTATTTTAGGGACAATTAAGCTAATTTATGAGAAAACTAGAAATCATATTTAGTATTTGTCCTCATATTTCCATGAGAATAAATTTTAACAGGGAAAAATAATAAAACTATTGTACCTAATTTTTAAAGATAGAAATTAAATGCAGTTATGTCCCATGACGTTCAGAACAAGGGAACTGCATCAGTGAATATATTCAACCTTTATATATGTGCCATCATTTCACTTTTTTCATGAATTTTCATTTGTATTTTAAATTTCATTAAATTTGTATGTCTAAGAATGTCACAAAGAAGAACGCATATTTATTTATATTAGAATTCTTATCTAGTAAGAATGATAGTTCTAAAAACGATAATAATAAGATGACAACAAACATAAATGAAAACAAGACCAAAAACACCACCAACAATTAAGTATCAAGTAGACAATAAATGTGAATAGACATCAGTGCAAAGAAGAAATACAAAAGGGCAAGAAATATATTTTAAAAAACAATCTGTATCATTAGCCATAACAGAAATAAAACTCAAGTGGGCAATGTGCCTTTATTTTATCCATTCAGAATACTAGTTATCAAGTAAGTAAATCAACTAAATGCTGGCAAGGATGAGAAGAAATAAGACACATAAACTAGTGCTAAGAATATAAATTAGAATTACTATAGTGAAGAATAATACAAATATTACACAATACAATACTAAAATTACATTTACTGTGAAAATCATATACTTTACTTATAGATGCATAATCAAAGAAATAAAAGTAATTTTTTAAAAAAGATCCTTGACATTCACTGTCTAACCTCAGGCCTAACTGCCAGAAGACTGGTTAGGTGATCCACCTATCCTGAGTAACTACATCCCATCCTTATCACTATGTCTGGGCCACCAACTTGGGTTGACAATGGACAATTTTTTTGGCGTGGTGGACAAGAGACCATGTTAGGCATTAGAATGTCACATAGACCACCTGACCTTAGACATTCTCTACTGTCTCTCAATGTCCTTCCTCACCAAGAACACTAACTCCAATCCTCCTGCATCACCACCAGGTATCAGTTTCCAACCCAGGGTGAGCTTTTTGTTAGATCATAGGCCAAGCAGGCTATCAGAAACTTCTGCTTCCAATTCAGGCTGAGTCACCTGGGTGACTAGAGGCCAATGGAGGGCCACCAGAAGTCTAAGCCCTCAACTCATATGGAGACATTCTACTTAACCACAGGACAAAAAGACCAGAGAGAAAAAGAAACCAGGCAGAAAAACATTTATCCAACATAGATAAACTCAGAAATCAGCACCTAGACCAAAGTCACCACAAACCCATTTCTCTAAACAGGTTAAGACATAATCAACAAGCCCAGTACGTCATAACAAGAACACAGCTTTTCTACTAGAGGAATCCTGAAAATTTCAACACAGCCGAAGCATGAGAAAAAGTCCTTAAAACTAACTTTATGAAAATAATAGATATCCTTAAAGATAAAATGAATAAATCCCTTAAGAAATCAAGGAAAAGAAAAATAAAAACAATTGAGAAATTGAGTAAATCCCTTTTAAAGAGCCAAGAAAGCCAAGAAAAACAAACAAACAAATACAACGTAAAATAATTTCAATCTACAAAACGAATGCTCACATCCAAAACCTTCTAGGTCTGTGTGACCAGTTGGAATGCAGATACTCGATGCATCCTTAATCTCTCTAGCTGAAATACAGACATACCCTTAATATACAACTTTAATACAAAACAATGAAAGTAATGTTAATTTGTGGAAGCAAGTAGCATGTTTCAAAAAGATATCTAATTGCCTAATTGAGGTAAAGACAAAAGTGACAAATCAGAGAAAGATTTGACATCATAACTCGGAGATAATACGCACCCAACTCTCATGAGAACAGCACAAGAAAGAGAAGACAGAGCATAGGAGAAAAAGAGAGGTGAGGGACAGAGGTGAGTTTTACCTGGACAGTTTCACAGAAACAGGTTATAGGAGAAGACAGGATAATCCAGAGAATCAGATGAAACCAGAAATCTTGAACAGATTGCAAGAGTTATTTGATGCGAAGCAAGCAATTCATTGAGAAATAGAAAGAAGTCAGTTTAAATCAGTCAGCTTGGAGATAAGTTTGGACCAGAACATCTGAACTGACCCAGGAAGCCAGAGTTCAGAAAGAGATAAAAATGGTGAGTTTATTCAGCAGTAAGCATCCTGGATGACAATTACATCAGTTAAATAAAAGTTACTTTTATACAAATAAGTGAAGAATATAAGTAAAATTATTCAAGACCTAAACATAGAAATAGAACTAACAAAGACGTAATAAACTGGAGGAAACTCTGGAACTGGAAGTCTAGGTAAATGAACAGGTACTTCAGAGCAAGTATCACCAACAAAATACAAGAAATAAAAGAGAGAATCTCAGACATTAAATCCACAAAATCTATACATAGATCAAAGAAAATGTTAATTCTAAAAATATCCTGATACAAAACATCCAGGATATCTGAGTTACATTGAAAACAACAACCCTAAGAATAATGGGAAGAAAAAAGTAAAAGAATCACAGTTCAAAGTCACATAACATATTTTTAACAAAATCATAGAAGAAAATTTCCCTAACCTAAAAGAGATGCATCTAAAGATATGAAACATTAAATAGATTGACCAGTAGAAAAAAAGTTCACTTGACCCATAGTAACCAAAACTAAAGAACAAAGAAAGAAAATGAAAAGCAGCAAGGGACACACACACACACACACACACACACACACACACACACGCATGCACGCACACACGCGCACACACACAGACACACACACTCAAACACATACACACACACACACACACACACACACACACACACACACAAACACATGCACCTGCCTCACCATCACCACCACCAAAATTGCAGGAATGAACATCAGCAGGCATTGAATATTTCATTATCAGTAGACTCAATTATTCAATAAAAATACACAGACTAAAAGAAAACAGGATCCATCTTTCTGCTTCATGCAAGTCATATACATCAACATCAAAGATAAGTATTACCTCAGAGCAAAAGGTTGAAAAAGATTCAGTGAGGAAATGGATCTAAGAAGCTCTCTAGTCTAGCCAGCTTAGTATCTAACAAAGTAAGTTTAAACCAAAGTTAATCAAAGTAGCCAAGGAAGAAGTTTTTATATTAATCAAAGGAAAAATTCATCAAGAGTCTTTGTCAATTCTTAAAATATTTGCCTTGAATGCAAGGGCACCCATGTTTATAAAGTAAACATTATTAAAGCTTAAAACCAAATATTGATCGTTACACATTGGGTAGTCACAGATTTCAGTAACCTTCCTCTCATCAATGGGCAAGTCTTCCACACAAATACTAAACAGAGAAACATTTGAGTAAACAGATATTATTAACCTAGTACAACTAACATATATTTACAGAACATATCACCTAAACATAAAATAATATACCTTCACTTCGTCACCTCATGGAACTTTCTCCAAACCTGACCACAAAGTAAATCTTTATTCATACAACAATATTGAAATAATTCCCTGCAACTATCAGACCACCAAGCATTAAAGTTGGGTTTCACACACACAAAAAAGAAAACCTACAAAAGTATGCAACCTGAACAAATCTTCACTGAATGATTACTTGATTAAGACAGAAGAAAAGGAAGGAAGGAGAGAAAGAAAGAAAGAAAGAAAGAAAGAAAGAAAGAAAGAAAGAAAGA
>JANHMN010000010.1:6370866-6411515 GCA_030674055.1 Rhabdomys pumilio | reverse complement strand
AGAAAGAAAGAAAGAAAGAAAGAAAGAAAGAAAGAAAGAAAGAAAGAAAGAAAGAAAGAAAGAAAGGAAGGAAATGAAAGAAAGAAAGAAATTGAAGTATTCCTATAATTCATTGAAAATGATAGCATAGTATATCCATACTTGTGGGACACAATAAAAACAGTGCTAAAAGAAATGTTCATAGCACTGTGCTTAGTTATAAACTAAAACTTAGTATACTTACACATGCAGAAGACAAAGGTAGTGGATATAAGATTCTGGATTGTTCAGAATTTCAGATACTCTCTAAAGAGTTGAATTAGAGCCCAGTGGAAAAGATGTGTTAATACAAGAGCTATTACATCTAATAGAAACTAAAGTGGAAAATAAAGTCATAGTCTATCATTTGAAAGTCAGGAAGACACCAAACCTCTTGAAGCATATGAGAACCTGTCATAATGTGTAGTTTCAGAAAGGAGCATCCAAATCCAGTTTATCATGCATGCTCTACATTCAGTTTAATATTTTCTAACTCTCATTAAGTATGTAGCTGTGCTTATAGAAATAATAGACACTATTAACTTCTAATAAGAATGAGCATTTACAGTTTGCAATAAAAGAATTAAATTACGAGAAATAGCTCAGTTGAAATATACTAAACATTCTGTATTTCTATATTTAATTACTAATAGAGTCATTAAATATCCATGCATTATTCAAAGACCATCATATCTTCTTCAGTATCTCATTTTTTACATATTCATTTAATGGTGGGTATCCTTTACCTATTTGTGTAAATTATGATGCACTGTGATGCTTGTTCTTGTAGACTGTATTCCAGGGAAGTACTTTACTTACATTACTTAAGGTATGTGAAATAAATAGCGAGAGAGCCATTGTTCAAGGGTCAGCAGTTCTATTCGACTTCCATTTGATTTAATTTTTGGATAAGTAAATATTCTCCATTAGCATGCGACTTTAGTGAGTCAGTGTGTTAAAGGACGTAGTGATGTTCATTGGTACTTCATAATTGTTTTCAGTTACTTCACTGAGGCAATCTCAATTGTAACCAGACCTATTTCTGTACAAACAAATCCCTTTCACCAGTACCACAATATTTTGGCAAAGAATGGATAAAATCTTTTTGACAATATTAGCAATGCAAGCTATAAATGTGAATTCAACTTTGAATTTGTTCTTTTTTTTTTCTTTTAATTTATTGGACATCAATGAACTTACATTTCCACCTAGTTTTTTACTTCTTACAGTTTATTTCTACATAACATACACATTTGGAAGCAGGCCCTTTCCCATGTTTTCCTCATCATTAAAGAGAAATAGTAGGTAGACTTTGAATATATGGGATGGGAGCAGGAAAGATCAGGTATGGGAAAATGGATGGAAGAAGAGATTACTGGGAGAGACAATTGGAACTGGGGCAACATTGTGAGGATGATGTGGAAACATAGGGCAATAAAACCCCCTGGAATTTATAAGGTTATTCTATGGAATATTCCCAGTAATGGTGACCACAGAGCCTGAACTGGCCATCTTCTGTAACCAGACTAGGCTCCCAGTGATGGGAGTCGAACGTGACCTCAACCCCAAAACCTTCAACCTACAATTTGTCCTGTCTGTAAATGTGCTGGAATAAAGGTGGCACAGAATTTGTGGGAGTGGCCAAACAATGATTGGTTCAACTTGAGGCCAATGCCACAAGAGGGACTCTAAGCTTGATACTTTCTGTATGGCTTCAAACCAGAGAATGGATTGCCTATAGACCTAGGATAGGAATTAAACATGACTGAACAATAACAATAACAAATCAATAAAATAATTACTGATTATATATTTATAATCAGTATTTATATATTTGTATTCTATATTTAGACCAGAGTCTAGCATAATCATCATCAGAGAGGCTTCATCAAGAAAATAACAGGAATAGATGCAGAGACCCACATCCAAACATTAGTCACAGCTTAGGGAATCCTGTAGACTGCACTAAGGATTGTAGGAGCCAGAGGAGTCAAGGATACCACAAAAACATGGCCAAAAGAATTAACTTAGCAGCATTCATGTGGTTCACAGAAGTTGAAGCAATAACTGGGGAGACTCTATGGGTTTCACCTTGGCCTTCTTCATATGTGTTCTGATCATGTAGCTTGGTGTTCTCTTGGGAAGTCTAACATTGGCAAGTGGGAAGGTGGCATTTGTCTCTGACTCTGTTGCATACTTTTGGGACCCTTTCCCTCCTACTGGTTTGCCTTGAGCAGCCTTGATATGAGAGTATGTTCCTAGTCTTTTTGAATTTGTTATGCATTATCTCCAGGAGGGCTTCTCTTTTATGAGGAGAAGTGGATCTGTGGGAAATGGGAAGAAAATGGTGTGGGATGTAGAGACAAGGATGAGGTCAGGAGGAACAAACTCAAGTTTGGTTGTAATATATGAGAGAAGGTTTTTTAAAGAAAAAAGAAAAAGAATAATATAAACCCGCTGCATTCTTTGTGAAACATCATTTCCTTTAAAGTGCACACATTTTTCTTGAATGTATTACAAAGATAGTGAGAGACTACGATATAGAGTAACCTGAGGTGAGTGTCCCTCAGGTGCAGTTGTTTGCAGTGGGTTGATGCTCAGATACTTATAGGATAACTCAGCATGAACTTTAGTACTTTGAAAGAAAAAAAGACAAACTTTCTGGTTATCAGTTTCTCAGCCCTCATCCATGAAATCTCCCTTTCTATAAAATGACCATTACAGAAAAACATAAATCAATTAAAATTCAGAATTGTGCAGGCCAGTCTACAAAAACAACTGCTTGGGGAACTGCAGAGAACAGTATAAAAGAGGTGGCTGAAAGAATTCTAGAGGCAATTAACTGCCAGTCTGAACCTTCTAGTAAGTCAGAAGTTATATACATAGTGACACTAGTCTGACTCCCCAAGCAAGAGGTGAACAAGATCGAAGACAATAGATATCATAAATGAGTGAGGTAAAGACCAAGGGGCTACAACTCTAGACAAAGTAACTAATGACTACTCAAAGTAGAATACATAGTCTTTGGCCGGGAAAGAATATGCATTGGATATTCAATACCAAATGGTAAGTTCTGCAAACATATGTAGAATTAACATTACAGAGATGGTTATATTTCTTTATTTATAAATACATTTGTACATACATAGAAACATGTACATAACAGATATAGATGAAAGAGAAAGCCATGAATCTGAAAGACAGTAAGGAATTGTATATAAAAGAATTGTATATAAAAAGAGAATAGCATAGAAGAAAAGATGTAATTATGATAATAATCCAAAGTAAAAGAAATTAAATATATTATAAAGAAATCAAAGAAAAAAGTTGTTGAACTTTACATTATAACAATATTATTGATCATCATAGCTCTAAGTTTTATGTCTCATGCTAATTTCTATGCTACATATGGTATGACAAAAGCATATGATATAGATTTTAAAACAGTAAAACTCTCAGATTCTCTCAACCCATGAGCTTTTAGGAAAAGTTCCTTATAACCATAAAAATTTACTGCTCTTTCACAGTAGTTTATACTATTCAGAATATGTTTTTCTTGGTAAATATGCTGCAAAAGTGACCTAAGAGTTATAGATTACTTACTTTTTCAACATTTCAAATACTTTTTAATGAACACTAATCTCTATATCATAAATCACATTATTTTATCATGACCTAGCATCATAATAACACTGATAGTTTTATTATTCGTGTTTTCTTAACTCGAATAGGGTTATATGATGTGGGAATGGGAATTGAATAAGCCATGGCACAGTATGTATGAAACAGGAAGCTTTTGGGAATTAGTTCTTAGTTCTTTTCTTTTACCAAGAAAGCTGTGTGGAAAACTATCAGATCTTCAGAGTTATTCAGTGGCAGGCAGACATAGTATAGAGAAAGCACAAAACTGTAGTTCTATATAGAAATTTCATGGAACACAATTTAGATATCTGTATTCAATAAGATAATTGCTGAATATGCAGGGAGATACGTTAAGAATAGAAATGAAGCTGAAGACAAGTTCAGGAATACTGAAAAATTTGGATGTACACTATATTAACAAGGAATAATAATTTTGTGAATTAGAATAAAATCTAGCATCTAGAAATCTTTTGAAGGGTTGGCAATGAGTCTAAGAGAAAGAAATAATATTTCCAATAATTTTGTCAATGTTTGAGATGGTTCAATGAAGGACAATGCAAGAAATTTTGCAAAGATAGTATTAATATAGGTTTGTCATCCACTAATTTGTTTATAAATAATTAAACATGAAGAATCTTTAGAATATTCTACAAAAAAGATAATGTTACATGTTTAATTCAAATTATCTAAAAAGAATGCTATAATTAAGCCTATGTTCAGAAGTTACAATGAAATGTCCAGACAAGGCTAGTACATAATCACACACACACACACACACAGGCACACACACCTTAATAATTTTATACATTATATAATTCTGGAATATATAAAATAATTATATATAAATTTATTTATAAAACATAATGTATTTCTATTATTGAGTCTCAGGAACAGATAGCACTGTATATCAATAACATAGGTTTCCAAGCTTCCTATGCATAATTTTCTTGAGTTCTAAATTTTTAGTATGCTCTATGTGTGTGTACATGTGTATGTGAGTGTGTGTGTGTGTGTGTGTGTGTGTGTGTGTGTGTGTGTGTAAGAGAGCAACCTCGAGTATTGGTTCTCTGGTTCTCTTTTGTTTGTTTGAGACACTGCCTCATTGGATTAGAACTCACCAGTATACTACTGAGAGCTGAAACAAGGGATACACCTGTCCTCTTTCTATGCAAGCTAGGATTTTAGTCTAGACTTTTTCACATGGATTCATGGACTAGAACTCATGACTTGTGGTCTCAGTGCATGTACTCTACCCACTGAACTACTTTAGGAGTCACTAACCACTAACGATCTGTTGGGAAGTACCTTGGTATTTGTGTAGACCTTCTTCTCTCTCATGAAAAAAAATATTTTCTACATTCATTATACACTTTATAATGTGTGTAATAGGGAGTGAAGCCATAATTTATATTCAATATAGATCATTAGGACTCAAGATTGAAATAAAAATATTTCAATCTATTATCTATTTTTATCTAAGTTCACTTTTATCAAATATGTGTATGCGAATAAAAGAGTGATAGTAAATAAAACCTACTTACCATGCCATTTGATCTCAAATTGTACTGTCTTTTTGCTTGTTGATTTTGTTTTATGTCATACTTAATATAATTAAAAAGAATATATATATATACACACACACACACACACACACACACACACACACACACAAACTTGTTTATCTGAAAAGCTTGGAATAGAATTTATGACATGTATTTCACATTCTTTCCAATAGATTTTTGGCTAAGAAAATTCCATTATACTCTCAAATGTATACTTTATTCTTAACTATTGAATTGAACAAAGTAACATATGCCTTAATTATTATAACTGAAAGAGTACTATTAATTTTCTTAACACATGAAATAGACTAATTGAATTGATACATGTAAAACAATTTGCATGTGCCTGGTAGATAGTAGTGGCTGAATAAATTTGATTAAATAGTCTTTATATATGTTTTCTGTATTGATTTTAGGCTTATAAATCTTTCTGTGTTTGAGTAACTGTTAAATAATGAAAACTATTTTCATTATTAATATCCTACTTAAAAACATGAAAACTTATGAAACTCCTCAGACTCAATATTTTTTGAAAATAAAGCAATGAAATACAAATATTGTCATAATTTTAGCTATGATCATAACCCAGCATTTTCCCTATATAATTGTTTACAAATGACCCTACTAACGTTGGCAAACCAGATAAAGTAGCAATAATCAAACTGATTTATGTTCTGGCAGAACTGTGACCTATTTAGAAACAACAGAAATTACTTCCATTTATTATTTAAAAGAAGGATTTATATCCGATTGCTTTACACAGTAATGTTATCATGCTCAAAGTACTTTTAGTGCTCTAGATTTACACAAATATATGCAAGGAGACATGTCCACAATATAATACTTACCTGACTGAAAAATAAAGACAAAATGCATAAACAATCAAAATAGATCTAAATGTAATTTGATGACTAGAAAATTCAGATAGTATATTGATGTTGACAGAAACATAACAAGCAATTGTAAAGGCATTGGCTGCTATTTTGGAATGCTTCCAAGAAGAAATTTCTTTGATTGGATAGTACATAAAAACTGAATAGTTAAATTATCTATATGCTAATCACTATTTTAATAATTAAGTTCCTTTTCAGAAAGGAAAACTGATTTTCACTTTTACTTTTTTCAAAAAAATAATTATTTTATTTATTTATTTTTCCAATAGTTGATCCCCACTAAGTCCTGCCACCCACTGCTGCTCATCCTATTCCTCCTCCCCCTTGCCTCTGAGGGGATATCCCCTAGTAGGCCTCCCCTTTGTCTGGCCTTAAGTTTCTCTAGTTTCTCCCACTAAAGCCAGACCTACTACACTGTGCCAGAGGCCTCAGACCAGCTCCTGTAAGTGCCTGGTTGGTAGCTCTGTTTCTGGGAGCTCCATGGTGTCTGGGTTACTTGGGTTTGCTCATCTTTCTATGGGGTCACTTTCCCTTCCAGCTTTTTCAATCCTTCCCCTAATTCAACCACAGGGATCCCTGACTTCAGTTCAGTGATTGGATTTAAGTATGTGCTTCTGTCTCATTCAGCTGCAGGCAGGAACTCTCAGAGGACAACCATGTCATGGTCCAGTCAGTAAGCACATATAGCATAGTAGTGTCAGGCTTGGGGCCCTCCTCCATCCTTGAGATTGATCCCAAGTTGGACCAATCATTGAATAGGAACAATTCTGTGTTAGTAACCCTGTACCTCTGTCCCTTCCCACCCACCAGTGGAAATAAGTGAGCAACAACGCGGTCTTCTTCGAGCGGTTTATTCAGGCTTCTTCATCAATCTCCTCCCCTCAGCTCCCTAGCTCCAGCCTAAATACCCACAGATGATCCAACCAGTCCATGCCACGTATCTGAATCCGGTAGGTTATCAGAATGGGGAAGCGCCTTCAAGCAGCAAGCATGCCTTATATGGACAGGGTGAGCATCTGCTGGCGTGCAGCCAAGCGTCATCTTAGGGAGCGTTTCTCCACAGTTCCCCCTTTTTGTTTAAATAAGGCAACAGGCAAGAATAGAGGTCCTATCTCTGTAATTGTTCAGCAAAGCGGGAGATTGAACTGAACCATGCTGCCTGGCTCATCGCCAGGCAGGCGGCAGACCCAACCCGTGCCCTTTTTACTGAGGTGGGACTCGGGGCATAACCCACATGCAATCGAACGTGCTCTTCTCGGGGTCATGGCTTGGACCCAGAGTGCAGTACATGCGTCTTGCAGCCTGAGCGTGATGTCATCATACCAAGCCATACTTGGGGGGACTGGCCTGTCTCCACTGCGGCAAACGCTTATACTATCATGGCAGCCTGCTGCCTCTGGAATAACCTCACAGGGCACAGACACCACAAGCAGAGGGCACTGGCAAAGATCATCATAAATCCCAGGGCCCCCATTCTCGCCCATTCCTTCAAGTGTCCCACTACCCCAGCCGCCCAGGCTGTGAATCCTATAGTAAGGCCAGGGTCTAGGCATGTAGAATTCACGGTCACAATGGCCATCTGTAGTTGTCTCATCAATCTATCAAAATTAGCTGACCAGTTCCCTGTTAGAAAACCAGACAATTGGCAAGGGATGTTTTGGGAACACTCTGGATAGAGTAACAGCCTCATTTTGAGTCTCATTGTCTTCTATAGCTAACTTATGATAATATACCTGAATAGGTTTTGCTACCAAATCATCTATCTGTTGTTTCACAAATTTAGTAAGCCTATTTAAAGCCCAGGGAGCAAAGGAAATGAGCAGAAGTAACCCAATTAATGGTCCCAAAATTGTAGGAAGTAGAGTTGACTACCATGGAGAGGTTGAAAACCAATTTTTGTACCAGCTCTCATCTCTCTCTCTCTCTCTCTCTCTCTCTCTCTCTCTCTCTCTCTCTCTCTCTCTGTCTTTGTTTTCTCCTGACCTTTTTCATGTTCTCTTTAACTATCTCTGTCTTATCTATGTAAAAGTAACATTTTTCTTTAAGGGCTGCACACAGTCTAGAACTGTACACAGTTTTTTTCTATTGTAAAAGGGTAAATCAAATCTAATAAAGTCCTTTGCATCTTTTGGAGATCAATTCAGACAGTAAAATGAGGGATTTCTTCAGATTAGTGATGTCAGTCTCTAGCTGTTTGATGTCCTTGTACTGGCTCGTTGAAGGTCTGAATAGTGTAAGTCCGGAGGCCAGCATCAGGGTTAGAACTTCCAACAGCAAACACACGGTTGATTCATTTTTACCTAGAAAGAAAAAAGAAGGGAAATCTCAGGGAGATTTCTCTTCCCTGGATGTTAATTGTTATTCATTTTATTTATAATTGTGCCTGGCTTTGTGGGTCTATCTATTTATTGCATTAATCTTTCTCCAAGCCATTTAACTGTGCCATCTTTGGTATCAAACAGGCATATCAGTCCTTGGCCCCATATGAGAACTGGGTCCGGGCCATTTTATTTGAGGGTATAAGTTTCATATAACTGTGGCATAGTTTTTATTGGTCTCAGCATGCCAATGGCAATCAGCAGTAGGTTTGCCATGAGCTTTCAAATTTAGAAGATTGAGAATGAACAAGGGATGATGGAGAGCGTTTCTAGGAGACTCCTTCTGGGGTGTAGCTCCCCCTCTTTTTGTTTATAAAAGGCAATTTTTTAGAGTTCTTAGTAAAACCAGGGCAAAAGTGTCAGCAGCCACTTCTCACACACTCAGAGAGTTATGAAGACACTATTTTAGAGTGCTACAGTATCTGTTTTACAATACCTTGTCTTTGAGGATTACAAAGAGTTTTAGTAACATGAGTAATACCGAATTGTCAACAAAACATCTCAAATGTCTGTAACAGTCAGTTTTGTTTATTTTAATATGATATGGAACACCAAGTATAAAAAGGTAATATAGGCAATAACTAATTGTATTTTGGATTTTTTTTTGTTAAAGTAATTGTAACTAGAAAGCCTGAAAAGGTGTCATATCACATATACATATTTTAATTGTCTAAAATCAAAAATGAGTAATATCTATTTATCATAATTGATTAAACATAAGTCTTCAAGTATTAACACCATTATTAAAAAATTGAGGACACTAAAAGCAAATTTTTATAATTTGACTTATACACTCTCTAAAAATATCAAATTGTTGTCTTAAGTTATTATTATTGAAGATAGATCTATGAAGATGTACTGTCTTGTGGTGATGTTATATAGAAAAATAGATGACTTTTTAAATCCTAATGATGATCCTTATAAAAATTTTTAAAATTATATTCATGATTATTAAGCTCTTTTATAATGAGACTGTTACTAGCCCTTTTTTTGATAGTCAAAACTGTAATAAGAATTTTGTCAGTCTCTCAAATAATATCGATTAATTGTTTTTAGATAATAACCAAACTTTTTTTCACTTAGGGCACATTTTAGTAGGTTATAGAACAGTTTGTCAAAGATCAATAAAAAGGGAACCAACAATTTATTGTAGGTGTTAGGATTGAAAATAAAACATTGTCTGGGCTTATCTATACAAATTTTTACTGATAACCCAGTTATAGTTCTAAACCCTCAGTGAACCTATAAAGCCACACAGGTAATAAATGTTTAGCCACACAATCACTTTCAACAAATATGTATATAATCATTTTTTATTATAAACCTTTATCTCAATTTAATTTTTTGTATAAACTTGTAACAAACTTTGTAATGTGTGATCATACACTATAAAAAATATATGAATACTGAGGACAAAAGGATACAATGGCAAATATAATGGAGAGATAAAACAGAACTCTTTGTCTTTCTTCACTTAGAATATAAAATAGAACTTTTTTCCTTTTCTCAAATAAAATAGTTTTCTTTATATTGTTTCTTTAGATAGCTTTCATAGAAAACCCTCTCTACACCCAATAATAAACTCTCCAACAACTTTTAAGTGGCTTCAGAGTAGTAGGCATAAGTTAATCCCAGTAGTTTTTGTTGAGACAAAACAAAAGCTGTTTACTTAATCTTTGAATGTTTTTAGAATGAGGTGTTAAGTGTCAAAAACTGTAGCTTTTGGTCTCAGGGATCACAAAAGGCAGATCAGCTATAATGGCACAGCAATCTAGATAAACAGACAGCAACCCCAATGTAAAGAATAAAATTGTATGGCCAATTGTTTTGGTAAGGTCTGTAATCTATCTGATATACAAATTTGTTATGGCATTTTTCTGGGATTCAGGCAATCCAGTATGAGCTCTTAAATGTCTTTTAAAAATTAAGAAAAAGTATATGCTTTTTAAATTGAGCTGTATTTGTAAACTTTGAAAATTAGTAATCTCTAGAAAAGAAACAATTTTAAGCAATTATAAACGATAAGCTATATACTGACTATAAGTATACCAATTGAAAGTTTAATTTGAAAGTTTAATTTTGTGTGTGTGTGTAGTTTTTTTGTTTTGTTTTGTTTTTGTTTGTTTTTGTTTTTCGAGACAAGGTTTCTCTGTGTAGCCCTGGCTGTCCTGAGACTCACTCTGTAGACCAGACTGGCCTAGAACTCAGAAATCCGCCTGCCTCTGCCTTCTAAGTGCTGGGATTAAAGGTGTAGGCCACCACCGCCCGGCGTGTGTGTGTGTTTTAAATAGTGGCTACAGCACGTAGTAGTTCAATTATCTTTGTTGAAGCAGGAGAAACTCAAGAGAGTAAATATGTAGTCTAATTATGTATATTGTCTCCTCATTAAATGAGCTGTCTACTAATACAGTAAACACATTTTACGGGCTATATGTATAAATAAAAGAGTATGTATAGAGAAAAGCTGTAACAAATTGATCATGTATTGGGCTAAATATCAGTATTTTTTAATAACCAATTATATTATCATTTGGAGTAAGAAATATTTCATTAAGTTTTTTCTTAAGATACTTTTGTGATCTTAACCTATAATTTTGTATTAACACAGTAACAGCTTTAAAACAGGATGTTAAAACTTTTTTGGAAATAAAGAAATATAAATTTATATTAATAATCTGTAAAATTATTTTTTTATCAGCCAATTGTAGAAAGAAATTAGGGTTTGTACTTCTCTTGAGAACATCAAGCAGAGGTTTAAATTCTTTTGTAGAAGCTTAAAATAAGATCTTAGCCAATTAGCATCTCCTAGAAACTTTTGAAAATAATTTAAAATAAGTAAACTATGTTTTCGTATTTGAATTTTTGTGTCACAATTTATTTAGGAATATAACTGATGTCTCAGTTATTGAAAAGATATGGTCTTTGGATGTTTTTGGAGCAACAAGCACTCTCTAAAATGTTAAAGCTCGTTGTATGATAGCACAGGCATGTATTAAAACTTTTAGAAGGATCAATTAATAAGCCAATTTTGTAACAAAAGGAAAGTGTTCATCCAAGTCTTGTTTGATCCCAGATAGAACTCTTACTGAGATCTCTTTTATATATTTGGTTTTTGAATGACTCCAACTTTAAATTACCAGTTTTAATCCAACCAAAATTATAAATTTATAATCAAATTTATACATAATAATATAATGGTATAAATAATATATAACCAAGACATGTAGAACATATTTATATATTATTTTTTAAACCAATTAAAGTAAGAATAAACGAATTTTTCTTAGCTTTTTAGCTGTAATTTAAGAAAAAAAAGCACCCTTTCACTTATCAAACTGGGAAAACCCACTATCAACTCCCTTACTACAGAAGCCAAAATACTGCTGGCCCCCTTCCAAGAGTCCAAGAGCCTCTTATGAAAACATTTAACTCCTCTCAAGGCTCTTTCTACTGTTGTCCTTCTAGCCACAGAGCAGGGTGAATTATCAGTTCTATTTGTGTAAACTGATACTGCCTCTCAAGCAAATTTTAACCTAAATTAAGCAAACAGTTTTAACCAGTTTTTCTTTTGAACAAGAAACATAGAACAACCAATCATTAAGATAACATGACAAGGACTGACAATTTAGACACATGGGCAATATTGGTATACCAATGTCAGACAATAAACAAAGAAAGCAAGACTAAAAATTTCCCCAATGAGAGTCAGAGAGATTAGGGCGTCCCCCATCATCTCTTGCTCCCAGGAGGGCTCTGTAATAAGCTTTATGTTTTTCTTAGGTTAACATGTCAGAGAGCAGGCAACTTCTTTCACTTTTTCTCTTCCTCTCTTGCTCTTTCTTTCGCCTCCTTGTTTTGCTGCTCAGAGCCTCCATCCTTTTCAATAATTCCTCCAATCCCTCCTCCAAATCTTCTAGCTCTTCTACCTCTGAAGCGCCCTCTTCCTCGGACTCCTCCTTCTCTGATTTTGTTGATCCTTCCTCCTTTAACTGTTCCAGAGCGTCTGTCCCCTTCCCCAGAGCGGGGCTGCATTTTTATTTTACTTTCACTTTGTTCAGCTATGTACTCTGGAACTTTATAGCCCCGAACTTCCCGGGGACTTTATAGCTCCTTTACCGGAGGCCTTATAGCTCTTTCCAAGACTTACTGCTGGGGTCCAAAAATTACCTGGGAACTTACCGGTCGACCGCCCTGACCGCTCGAAGTTCTGATTTCAGGAGGGTCCCCATAGGGGCCATCATTTGTCGCTTCCCACCCACCAGCGGAAATAAGGGAGCAACAACGAGGTCTTCTTCGAGCGGTTTATTCAGGCTTCTTCATCAATCTCCTCCCCTCAGCTCCCCAGCTCCAGCCTAAATACCCACAGATGATCCAAGCAGTCCATGCCATGTATCTGAATCTGGTAGGTTATCAGAATGGGGAAGCGCCTTCAAGCAGCAAGCATGCCTTATATGGACAGGGTGAGCAATGGCTGGCGCGTAGTCAAGCGCCATCTTAGGGAGTGGCTCTCCACATCCCTCAACCTGATGCCCTATCAATTTATTAGAGATGGATCCTTGAGTTCCCTTTCCCCAATGGCATTTTAGCTAAGGTCAGTCCCAATGAGTCCTGAGAATGTCTCACCTCGGGGATCTCTTGTATTTTCTTGAGGATCCTAGGTATTCTGTACTTTGTGGGACTGAGTTACTTCACTCAGAATGGTATTTTCTAGTTCCATTCATTTGAGTGCCAACTTCATAATGTCGTTGTTTTTAATAGCGGAGTAGTATCCCATTGCATAAATGAACCATAGCTTATATATCTATTATTTGGTTGATGGACATCTGGGTTGTTTCTAGCTTCTGGTTACTACAAATAAGGCTTCTATAAATATGGTGGAGCACATGTCCTTGTTACAGTATGATGGGACATCTTTTGGTTATATGCCCAAGAGTGGTATACCTAGATCTTCAGGTAGAATTAATTTCAATTTTTTGAGGAACCATCAGATTGATTTCCAGAGTTGTTGTACCAGTTTGCAATCCTACCAGTAATGGAGGAGTGTTCCTCTTTCTCCACATCCTAGCCGGCATGTACAGTCACTTGAGTTTTTGATCTTAGCCAGTCTGATTGATGACAGGTGGAATCTCAGGGTCATCTTGATTTGCATTTCTTTTGTGACTAAGGACTTTGACTATCTCTTTAACTGCTTCTATGGAATTTGAGATGTTTCCATTGTGAATTCTGTGTTTAGCTCTGTACCCCAGTTTTAATTGGGTTATTTGGGTTTTCAGTTCATTTATTTATTCACTTTACAACCCAACATCAGTCCCTATAGCCTCAGTCCTCCCTTCACAGCATCTCCCTCTATTTCTCCTCCTCCTCTCCTCTGTGAATGGTAAGTACCCCCTGAGTATTATCTACCCCACAGAGAGCACATCAGTCACTACAGGACCAGGCACATTCTCTCCCAATGAAGCCATTCAAGGTGGTCCAGTTGGGAGACCCTGATTGACATGGAGGCAACAATTTCAGAGATAACCCCTGCTCCAGTTGAGGGGGTGTGTGTTCTGCATGAAGATTAACCTGCAGCACATCTGCTACATATGTTCAGGCATGAGAGGTGAGGGTTCATTCCATGCTAGGTTTTTGATTGGTGGCTCAGTCTTTAGGAGATGCCAAGAGCGCTGGTTAGTTGACTCTGTTTGTCTTTCTATGAAGTACCTATCCTCTTCTGGTTTCCCAATCCTCCCCCTTGACCCTTCCACAAGACTCCCCTAGCTCCATCTAATGTTTAGCTGTGGATCTCTGCATCTGTTTTGGTCAGCTGTTAAATGGAGCCTCTCAGAGGACAGTTACGCTAGGATCCTGTATGGAAACACAACAGAACATCAGCAATAATGTCAGGGATTAGTTCTTGCCAATCAATGGGTCTCAGTTTGGGCCAGTCTTTAGTTGGCCATTCGCTCAGTCTCTGTGACATTGTTGTTCCTGCACATCTTATAGGCAGGACACATTTTAGGTAGAAGATTTTGTAGAGGGGTTGCATGTCTTATCCACGCACTGGGAGACAGGAAGTGGCCACTTCAGGATCTATACCCTCCACTACTAGGAGTTTCAGCTAAAGTCTCCCTCATAGCCACCCTGGGTCCTTTCAAAGTCCTAAGTATTTAGCATATCCCAGAGATACCCATCATCACACTATGCTGATTTCATCCTTCTTATTTTCTGCTTTTATATGACTAATAACATTGATTAATCTCTTTCAATTTTCATTTTTAAGGCTTATTTATTGTTAATATGGTGTACATAGACAAGTCTTTGTATGAGTATTTATTCATATGAGTACACATATGAGTTCAGCATTGCCTATGTATCACTGGAGCTTTACTTAAAAGGGACTGTGAACATCCTGACATGGGGTACAGGGAATCTGACGGGTCGAGTTTTGTGTTGTTTTAGTTTGCTTGCTTTGTTCTGCTGTTATTGTTGATTTTGGTTTTTAGATTTTTTAACTCAAGTTGTTTTGTCCCTTATTTACTTTGTATCTCCTTCATAGCTTCCCCTCTATCCTCTGCTCCAATTCCTTCCCTCTTACCTTTCTTACTTACCCATCCTCCCTTTATTCTCAGAAATGAGGAGTCCTCCAATGGATATCTACCTGTCTTAGCATATCAAGTTGAAGTAAGACTTGGTACACCTTCTCCTACTGAGACTAGACTAGAGACCCCAGTTAGGGAAAAGGAATTCTAAGGCAGACAGCAACAGACCCAGTTCCAACTGCTAGGAGTCCCACATAAAGACCAAGTTATACTACAGTTATATATGTGCAGAAGACCTAGATGAATCACATGCAGGTTTTCTGGCTAGTGGTTAAGTCTCAGTGAGAACCTATAGGCCCACATGAGTTTATTCTGTTGGTTTTCCTCTGGTATCCTTGACATCTCTTCCTCAATCAATCCTTCCTCCATATCTTCCAAAGGCTTCTCAAGCTCTGCCTAAAGTTTGGTTGTGGGTCTCGGCATCTAGTTCCATCAGCTTCTGGGTGACAACTCTCTGATGATCTTATGTTAGACTCCTGTCTGCAAGTATAGCAGACTATCATTAAGAGTGTCAGGGTACTCTTAATTCTCTAGCTCTTCTATCTCTTTCTACCATAGTATAACACGGTAAATAAATGGAGAACATGGCTATGAAAATTTTTCAGCAAGTTTGACTCATTTGAAAAGATGATATGCAATGTAGGGGAATGACACATACAATGCATACCAGTTTTGACAGATTTTTAAAAGTGACCTGTTGCTCAGATTTCTATTACTTTTTCTTCTTCTTTCCCTTGACTTAGGTTTCCACTAGTGAAACTAACATATACTTGAGATATATGGTTAACAAAGAAGAACTTTTATATTATTTTTACTCAGAACCAGTGGGTTCAACCCAAGGTCAAGTGAATTGATCTTCAGATGTATTTGGTAAGTAGAATCTTTACCTTATTGCCAGAAATGAAAAGAAAAGGAAGTTTCAGGCTCCTACTCTTCCTTCCAACAAACTTCTAAGTTTCCCATCATACCACATCTCCTCAAGGTTTCCCCACCTATAAATAGGTTAGATGTAGATGCCAAAATAACACAGTTAGCTGACGTTCCATTGCCAAATCACAGCAGGTGAATGATGATGTTAGACTTAGTGATAGTAACTATTCACATGGATTTTGTCCAGGCATCTTGAAGAAGCTGGTATCATAGAGAACCTTGAGATGTAGAACATTGATAAGCTTTGATTTACATACATTGGAAATATGTAGAAACAAGTAGTTACTTCAATGCAAGACTTCTGTTTTACTCCCAGAGTAACTCTAAATTACATAATTCTTAAACAAATTCTATCATTTGATTGAATCATGTATGCCACTGACAATGTAAGTCAAATATTAATATTCTGTTTATACTTAATATATTTTTCTTGCAAGATTTTTTGAGGTTCTTTTATTAATATTAGATGCCAGTAGTATGAATTGAAATGAATTCTAAAAGTCAGTTTCATATTAAGTTCTTTCCACTGAGATATTAACTATTATGGGCAAACAGTCCATATATGCAGCCTTTAACTAAGAAGATCAACACAAAATTTTGGCATATAACTTAAGGCTGATAATTAAACTTCTATCCCTTTGACACATACTGATAAGTAGAATATTTTTGTTTTATGATTTTTTATTCTAAATCTTATTACATTTACATGAATTATTGAGTCTATTAGATTTTTTTGAGAATTTCATACCTGAGTACAATGTGTATTCACTATTTCTAATTACCTCTCCTCTGTAACTCCTTTTATGCCCCCTTTGCCTTTGAATTCATAACTCCTTCTTCTATAATGACTTCTGTTGTATGTATATTATTTAAGCCAGCTCTGCTACTTGCTTCTAGAGATATTACCAAGAAGATTTCAATTTGCTCTTTAGGATTTGTCAATATAGTTTCAAATGTTTATTTGTAGTTTCATAACTAAACCCCACATGATATGACAAGGTTTATATTAGGTTAAAAAATATAGCACTTCTATCATTTTATGTGTTTTTCTAAGTCTTAATACTGGGCAAAAATAATGATGCTCTAAAATATAACTCAAAAGTGAGGATGTAGTAAAGCATGCATTTGTATATATCAGTGTTGTAAGAATGTTGATAATATTGTACAATGAAAAATTTCTAATGGTAAAGGTTCTAAAACAGAAATAAATTACTACATTTTGGGGGGTAAGCATGATCAAGGGGAATGTGCCTGCAGCAAGAATGAGATTGAGAAGTCTCCAGACTCTGAAAATCTCAACTTGAGACTAGCATGAGTAGGATCACGCCCTCACTGTTCTAAGCCTGCATGCTACAGGACATGTCGCCCTATGAGGTCCCTCCTCCCCACTCTGGCCCAATCTTCCTCTATCATAGTTTTGATAGTCATGGCCAAATTACAATTTAAGCACCTGGATATTTAAATACTATCTGGAAGGGCTGTTTCACTTTCCCATTGCAATTAAGAAGTGTTATGGCTAATGCCAAGAAGTGTTTGCTAACAGGAACCTGATATGGCTGTTCCCTGAGAGGCTCTGCCAGCACCTGACCAATACAGATGTAGATACAGCCAAACATTGAAGAAGAGCTGGGGGAAGGACTTAAGGAGCTGAAGAGGATTGCAACCCCATAAAAGAAGAACAATATCAACTAACTGGGACTAAACCATCAACCAAAAGTATACATGAAGGGATCCAGGATTCCAAACATATGTGTAGCAGCAGATGGCTTTATCTGACATCAGTGGGAGGGGAGGGAGGCTTAATGCCCCAGTGAAGGGAGATGCTAGAGGGGTGAGGCGGGGGTGGATGAATGGGTGGAAGGGCATGCTCATAGAGGCAAAGGGGATCTGGAGAAGGGAGACTGGATAGGGGTTTGTTGAGAGGTAACTGGGAAGAGGGATATCTTTTGAAATGTAAATGAATAAAAAGATTAATAGAATAAAAGTAGAGCTGGAAGACTGAAAACCATCTCAGAGGAGTCCTTACACCACTGCCAAAGTACCCCCCCCACACACACACACACAAACTCTTGCACTCAATTTTCTGAAACAAGATTTTGCTCACCCACGTGTTTGAACTCAACTTCATCTTTTCCAGTCTGGTGAGAGAAGAATCATGTTGCAGAATGACAACATTCTTACAAGATATTATATGAAATATAACTTTTAGATAGCTGATAGTCATAGCCAATCACAAATGCACAGCATGTACACTGCAACCTTGTATTTTAAGTAGGAATGATATGACATAAAACTTATTAGCATTTTAATCAAACTCTAGACCGTGTGAAGATCTTGTATATCGCATGCGATAAGAAGCACAATGTAGACTTTCTGAATTCTTTTCTCCCTGTGTTCTAATCAAATATATTAGTCCTTACAATATATCCTATACAATATATCCTATACAATATATCCTTGCTTTGTCCCTTTGTCCCCATCCTAATCTGCTCTGGTTTGGGGTAGTATTCTCTTCTACAGTTTGAGTATCTCCTTGAGATTCCATCTCATGTTGGACATTGATTATAATTCATATTGTTTCATTAAAGTACTGGTTTTATTTCACAATGCTGGCATTTTTAGATATCATTTTCAAAAGTAACAAAGCAGTTCTTGCTACACATTTTTATTGTTAATCTTTATTTTTTTTCTCTACATTTTATTGAATTTTTATTCTCTTAGCAATAGTTTCTCAAATGCCTGTTCTTCTCCATTCTCTCCTATAAATTTTTACCTTTACCTATGTCAATTTATTAAAGCAAACGTCTCTAGTATCTGCATATTAAAACCATGTAGATGTTTATTTATTATTGTAGAATGTAAGGAAACCAGCAAAAGTAGATGAAGTGTCAACAATATCACAGGTTTCAGAGAAATAGAAATGTGATTGGAGAAGCTGAAAATGAGTTCAAAGGAATAAAACACACTTAATGTCCTCATTACTTTTACATCAACAAACCAATAAGTTTTGTGATCAAATATTTACAACCATAAAGTAGGTCAAGTTTCCAGATCTCCCAAATATTGAGGATTCCAGGCTTATATGAAAATTAAACAAATAAACTTATACTTCAGAATTGTATATTATGAGGTATAGGCAGTGATGTCTGGTAAAAAGAATTGTTTTTTCTTTCAAAGAAATAAATAATAAGAAGACTGAAGGCAAACAGAGGATCTGAGGATCTGGGGGTTTGGGGCTTGGCAGGAGAGGAGGGAAGAGGGAGGAGGGAGGAGGGCTACAGTCGGGATGACCTGTGTGATGAAAGAACAAATACTAAGAAATAAAGATCATTTGTACTGCAATTTGTAAATTTATTCTCATTAGTCAATTATAAAACTAGTTTTTACCAAACAGATGGCAATAAGAGGCAATTTGAAATATGCAGGTGTCTTCCCTTGTTCTCCTTAGCTGTTAGACTGTTTCTGGAGATCAGTCTATTCTATACATGAAGATTCTACACTTTTCATATTTGACTTCCTCCACTGGGACAAACAGCCAAGACTATTACTTTGAAACAAAATCAAAGTGTATGGCTTTTTCCCCAGAGGACATTTAACCCAAAAGCTGATGTGCTAGTTGTCCCATCTACAAAAGCAAGTTAAGTTAGTATTTGTAAGCTTTGTCTTTGCTACAGTGCAGGAAAACCACAGTATTTTTTTTAAAATAAATTCTAGATTAGCTTACACTCTTAAAAGTTTCATTTATCTTTATAAAATATTTTGGGAGAAGGAATATTTAGTTACAATAATTAGTAACTTGTACTCATCAAAATAATATTTTTATCAGTACACATTATTTTATAAAATGTACTAAGATCTGTCTAAATTATAGATATGCACATACCAACAGCTGGATAAAAAAATATATGAACCTTAAATATATTCACTAATTTAAATATTCATTAATTTAATCATTTAGCACATGCAAATATGTGCTTATACCACCTTTCAGTAACTGTCTAGTTGTAAAAAAATAGAAATATCTGTATGACGATAGTGCCAAGTCTCTCAAGAAAGAAATAAAAGAAGATCTGAGAAAATGGAGAGATCTCCTATGCTCATGTATTGAGAGAATTAGCATAGTAGAAATGGCCATCCTACCAAAGACAATGTATAGATTCAATGCAATCCCCATTAAAATCCCAACACAATCTAGGAAAAACAAAAAAACAAAAGAGCAAAAATAGTTCTTAGCAATAAGAGAACTGCTGGGGACTCACCATGTTTGACCTCAAGGTTTACTACAGAGCAATTGTGATAAAAACTGTGTGGTATTGATATAGATACAGACATGTTGATCAATGGAATAAAACTGAAGACCCAGAAATAAAACCACACACTTCCAAACAATTGATATTTGATAAAGAAGCCAAAAATATACAGTGGAAAAAAAGAAAGCATCTTCAATAAATGGTGCTGGTCTAAATGGCTGACTTTATGTAGAAAAAAATGAAAATAAACCAGTATTTGTCACCTTGCACAAAGTTCAAGTTCAAGTGGATCAAGGACCTCAACATAAAACCAGATACACTAAATCTAATAAAAGAAAAAGTGAGAAAGTCTTGAACTCATTGGCACAGAGGGAAATTTTCTAAACAGAACTCCAACATCAATAATTTATAAATGAGACCTCGTGAAACTAGAAATCTTCTGTAAGGCAAAGGTCGTAGTCAATAGAACAAATTAGCAACTTACAGATTGGGAATAAATCTTCACTAACCCCACATCTGATGGAGAGCTAATATATAAAACATAAAAAGAACTCAAGAAGTTAACCTGCAAAATGGTAAACAACCCAATCAAAAAATGGTATATAGAAATAACAGAGAATTCACAACAGAGGAATCTCAAATGGCTGAGAAGCACTTAAGGAAATGTTCAAAGCCTTTAGTGATCAGTGAAATGCAAATCAAAACAATCCTGAGATTTCATCTTACACCAATCAGAATGGCTAAAATCAAAACCTCAGGTGACAGTACATACTGACAAGGCTGAGGAGTAAGAGGAACATTTCTCCATGGTTGGTTGGATTGCAAACTGGTAAAACTACTCTGGAAATCAATCTGGAGGTTTCTCAGAAAATTGGAAATACATCTACCTGAAGACCCAGCAATACCACTCTTGGGAATATACCCAAAAGATGCTCTACCAGGCCAAAGAAGCACTTGTTTCACTATATTCATAGAGGCTGTATTTGTGATAGCTAGAAGCTGGAAACAACCCAGATGTCCCAAGACAGAAGAATAGATACAGAAAAAGTGGTTCATTTATATAATGAAATACTACTTAGCCATTAAGAACAGAGACATACTGAGTTTTGCAAGAAAATGGATGAAACTAGAAAATATCATCCTGAGTAAGGTAACTTAGACCCAAATGGACATACAATATACGTACTCAGTAATAAGTGGATACTAGCCAAAAAAAAAAAAAAAAAAAAAAAAAATACAGAATACCAAAGATGCAGAGATGCAGTCCACAGAACTCAAAAAGTCCAACAAGCTGAAGGGCCCAAAAGAGGGTGCCTCAATCTCACTTACGAGGGAGAAGAAAGCAATCACAAGAGGAGAAGGAGGTAGGGACCTCGGTTGGAAAGGGGACAGGGAGCTGAAGAGGGAAGTATGATCAGGTATTGAATGGGAACAAGGAGGAAGACTGAAGCCCTGAGGGCTAGCAGAAAGATTGGAAACAAGAACACTCAGGATGCAGAAGGTGGAGGGACCCTCCAGAGACCTGGGGTGTGAGAGACTTTCAGGACTGAACAGGACCCTAGTTGAAATGCCCTACAGTGGGGAGAGAGTATTTGTAAAACACACCTCCAGCAGAAAGACAGGGTATCAAGTGAGGGATGGTGTGGCCATCCCACAGTCAACTCTGACCGATAATTGTGCCTGTCTGAAAGAACTTGAGGGACAAAAATGTAGAAGAGACTGAGGAAAAGGCGGTTCTGTGACAGGCCCAATATGGGATCCATCTCAAGGTGAGGCCCCAAGGCTGACACTGTCACTGAGGCTATGGGGCCACAAAAAGGAAACATGATTGTTCCCTGAAAGATCCAATAAAGAGCTGAAAGTGTCAGATGCGGATGTTTGCATCCAATCAATGGACAGAAACTGCCTACTTTTGTGGTTGAATTTGGGAAAAAAATGGAAGAAGCTGAGGAGGAGGGTGACTCTGTAGGAGGACCAGAAGTCTTAATTAACCTGAACCCTTAAAATGAAATCTCTCAACCACTGGACCCCCAACAGGGCAACACACACCAGCTGATAGGAGATTCCCAACACACATACAGCAGAGGGCTTGAGGAAGTCTTGGTTCAGTCAAACAAGATGCACCTAACCGTCAAGAGACTGAAGGCCACAGGGAATTCAGAGTTCTGCTCTGATTGAGGGGTGCTCTTCATGGAGACGGATGTGGGGAGAAAGTAAGGGATAAACAGTCAGAAGATGGAACAGGAGTGCTATAAAATCTGGAGTGTAAAAAAAAAAGATTAAATAAAATTTTTAAAAAATAACAATATATTTATGATTGAAATTAAGGATATAAACCTACAATTGTTCCATTGTTAATGTATCATAAAGATTTAATACACGTGCTTAACATAATGAATTTAGCCCGGCCGTGGTGGCGCACGCCTTTAATCCCAGCACTTGGGAGGCAGAGGCAGGCAGATTTCT
Source organism: Rhabdomys pumilio (assembly GCA_030674055.1). Classification (NCBI taxonomy): domain Eukaryota; kingdom Metazoa; phylum Chordata; class Mammalia; order Rodentia; family Muridae; genus Rhabdomys; species Rhabdomys pumilio. The sequence continues at coordinate 6,388,795 of JANHMN010000010.1, read as the reverse complement.
GAATTTGAAGCCAGCCTGGTCTACAGAGTGAGTTCCAGGACAGCCGGGACTACACGGAGAAACCCTGTCTCAAAAAAACAAAACAAACAAACAAACAAAAAACCCAAAAAAAAAAACCAAAACAAAAACATAATGAATTTAGCGATGTACATTGTAAGCCACTAACTGTCCTTTATACCTCTCAAATAATTTTATATTATTGAATGTAAAAACATTCACTTAAAATAATCTAATACAGAACTTAAGAAAATTCCAATGTAATCTCTTACTTTTTTTCATGTTGACCTATTTTAATGTTAATAATCACTATATTATTATCCATAAACATATATAACATATACTTCGACAAAATCACTGTGGTTTTAACATACTTATTCCAATTATTTTTTTTCAAACCAGAAATTGTGATAAATTGAAACTTCAAAATAGTAAATTTTTTGTAATTTCTTGAGATTATTTAATAGATAAAATAATTCATTTCATTAAAAAGGAACATCAACCAACATTTAATTAAACATTGAAATTTAAATACTATAGCTCTGCCACGAAAACAGACATGCAGAACAGTGGAACAAAATCGAGTAGCTAAGACAGGTACACAAAACTTCAACCATTTACTATTTGACAAGGATATCAAAATTATAATCCAGAATTAAGAAGGCATCATTCGAAAATGTTGCTGGGAAAGTTGCATGTCCACGTGCAAAAAAAAATGAAATTAGACCTATATCTACCACCATTCACAAAAGCTAAATCAAAAAGAATCAAAAACCTAGATGTCAAATTGAAACACTGAAACTGCTAAAAAGAAAACGTTGGCAGTAGCTTCACGGTATAGGTGTTGGAAAACACTTTCTGAATTGGATGCCATTTGGTCCAAATTATTGCTGAAAATTGTTGAGTGAATTTTATAATACAAAAAACTCTTCGGCACACCGAACATGAAGAGGAAGCCTCAAAATTATGAAAATTTGCCATCCATAAATCTGATGGAAGATTTTTTTCTTGAATATATTAAGAAATCAAACGACAAAGAGTCAAAACAACCAAACAAAAACAAAATCCCAGCATTTCAAAAAATGTTTCTTTCACATAAAAAGAAAGTTCTCAAAACAAACAAACAAAAAAAAATCAAACAAACATCAAACGACTAAGAAATATCTCAAAAGATGTTTGTCACCTTCAGCTAATGTATATGGAATTCCAAAAATTTAAAAAAAATCAAAAAGAAAAACAAAACTTTGAGATTTTACCTACCCTAGTCAGAAATGGTAGGGAGCAACAAAACAATGAACAGAAATAGAGGGGAGATGTGCAGATCTGGGGAACTGGGGAGTTTTCTTTACCGTTGTTGGGATTTCAAACTCATCCAGCTACCTTGCAAGTCATTTTGGAGAGTTCTCAAAACTTTACAAAGTAAGTCTACTTTGATCCAGCTATGTAGAATCCTCGGCATAAACACTCAGGACTGTTCATCTTACTCCACAGATATTTGTTCACCCATGTTCATTGATGCTGTATTTGTAAGAGCTAGGAAGTGGAAACAACATAATTGTTCTTTAACAGATGAATAAATAATGCAAATACGGTACATATGCACTATGGCAAAGTATTCAGCTGTAAAGAAAAATGAAATCATGAATCTTTCATATAAATGGATGGGTCTGGAAAAGATGATGTTGAATAAATTAGCCCCAATCCAGAAAGACAAACATGACATGAAATGTTACTTCTCATCCAAGAGTCCTAGCCCCAAATCTTCAGATGTGAGTGTCTATCCTGGAGTAACTACAGAAAAGTAAAAGGTGACTATTTCAGGTTTTGGTTGGAGAGGGAAAAAAAGATAAGAACAGCAGACTGTATGTGATCTGACCAAAGAACTGAGAGAAGTATGGACGTGAATTAAGTTATAGTGGAAGAAGAGAGATAAATATAGAAGAGGAGTATAAAATAACAATAAAGATGTATGGGAGTTCATAAGAAATTATACTAGTATTGATCTGCATTAAAACTGTAGTGAATGTAAATGTAAATATAAAATTTGAAGACGTACCTTAAATAAAATTTTTTTATCTGTGCTGACAATATTTAGTTCAAGACCAAGGAGTGTATATGGGCCCGTTTATGGATATATATATATATATATATATATATATATATATATATATATATATTGCCTCATCTGATATAAGTGGCAGAGAGTCACTTGGTCCTGTTGAGTCTTAATGCCCCAGAGAAGGGGGATGCTAGAAGGGTTAGGTGGGAGTGGGTGAGTGGGTGGGGAAGAGCGCTCTTAGAGGTAAAAGTGAGGTAGATGGGATGGGAAGTTTTGGAGTGGATACTGGAAAGGGGAATATTTGAAATCTAAATAAATAAAATAACCAATTAATAAGTAACAAAAATTATCAAAAAATGTTTATTATTTTCATTGTGTGTGAGTGTGTGTGAGACAAATGTGTTGCCACAAGACCAAAGTGACCTGAAACTACATTCATGTGAAACATAGTCTCCCACACATGTACCATAAAAAAGTCTTTTATGATACCAAAGTTTATAGAGTTATGTCTTGGAGAACTCCTGACAAAAATTTTAGAGTGGTTGTTATTGCAGCCTGTAGGATCACACATACACCTTTGAATATTGCTGTATCACTCACAAACCATGTAACCATTATTTAAATTAATTAACTTTTATCATCAAGTTTTCCCATCCAAAAATGTGGATATTATGGTGTCTGAGTATAGCATTGACAGGATGACTAAATTTAATCCGTTTAAAATGATAACCTGGAAACAATTATATTTTAAACAGTAATAATTATTATTAACCATAAGTACTTGTCATTGAGTTTAATTAAAATGTAGTTTATCATATTTTCTAAAGGTATGTAAGTGTATTTTTGTTTATAAAGTTAAATGTTATCATTCATGGACTCTATACTTGCAACCTCAAATAAACATTTATGTTTTTAGGAAACAAAGTTTTAGAGTAATGTCACATTTACTTTCAAAGCCTTTGAGTCACTAACATGCACACCATTCATGCAGGAAGGACAAGGGGGCACTATTGCATCCTAGATCAATATTCCTAAAATAAAAACATGTTGTGTTTTACAAATTATTTTGTGCATTTTGTTGGTTGATGATTTTGATGAAGTGAACAAAAATAGAGTGAAGAGTCAATTGATACTTGAAACAAACATTTGCCTTTGTGGAAAATAACTGTGTTATATGAGCTGCATTTCAGCATGATATACAATAGTAATTAGTCCAACACTCATAAATCAGCAATGCATACATGTACAAATATGAATAAATGATTTTGTTGATATGTTACATTAAATCACTGCATACCAATGCTAAAAAACACATGGAGTGAACACTTAAGCAACTAAACAATGAACAACCTTGATAAACCTCTTTGTATAGTTCCTGAGAACACATATTGAGTGTAGTAATGTGTGTGTGTTTGTGTGTGTGTGTGTGTGTGTGTGTATGCAAGTGTGCATACATGCACATGCATATATACATGCCTAGTGTCAAGAAACTGATAAAATATTTTTGGTTAGGTCAGTGCTAACTTGTTACAATCTTATCAATATCTGCACAAGAAATGATACATATAGAGTTTTAATCAACAAAACTCTGTGAAGATCTGTAAACCCTAAGAACTTTCAGATATCCATAAAGCTATGCAAATGAATTTGATAGAGTTTTTCAATGCTTCCAAGACAAAATGAGAAAAGAAGGTATTGTGAATTGAATATTCCAAGTGCAAGTTTGCTGAAGACATTTCCTATATTTTCCCTGAATATAATACTTAGTATTAATAAATTGAGTGTTTCTGGTAGCTTTGTAAGAGATGAATATGATAACTGAGAGCAGAACTTTACATCTTTAGGAATTCTGCATTGAGAGTGATAACCAGTCTGCATTTATAGCAACATATTAAAGAGACCTGTAGTTTCTCACAAATTGTTGTAACAAATGAATTTAACTTTATCTTCAGGAAATTTTAAATATTAAAAAAATCGTTGGTAACTTAAGTGGTTCTTTCTCATTTTCGGAGCTTATAACTTGAAGTAATGACAGTAATTTTACATATTATTTTTCTGGTGTCAAAGGACAATATTAACTAGGATTAGTAGTATTATAACTGCTACTGAAAAAGCCTCAGATTTCACTATCCCTGGATGGACATTATCACACATGACAATATGGAAGGTCTTCTGCCTCAGCTTCCTTACTTGTGTAGAAGGGATTACCCGTAATACCTAAAAGACCTCTGATATTATCTACCTGTTCTGCTTAATGTACATGAAACATGTCTGTCAGGTTAAACATTTTATAATAGCCCTAATGTTTTAAAGCTTACAATGGGAGAAGCATCAGTCTTCAATTTAACACATACTGAAGCCATGTAAACTATGTTCAAGAACATTATAATTGGCTATTGTTGTTTGCAGAAAAGATTGTATTCATTGGTGTGACTATACCAGTGACTAATTTAGCACTGAAAGACCTTGTTCACTAATTTTATTTCCCTCTCTCCAGTTGATGTAATTTGGTAAATTGTTGAGACACATGAAAGTGAGTCAGTTAACCTAACACCAGTAAAATGAGTCAACTTTGCACATGTTTTAAATAGTAATCTTAGCTTTGCTTTCCAGTATTTATAGCTTTTAATTATGATTTATTCTATATCAATTGTATATTTTTTCTGTGTTACATCACTAGAGTTTTAGTTTCAGAGAACACATATAATTTCCCATAGATTTCACTAAGTGAAATATGTTACATGACATATACTCTACTTTTGTATTTCTAAGTGAATAAATGTTACTCTAATGGCTTCTTGAGCATGAAAAAAATAAAAGTAACTCACAAACAGGCAATTTTAGTATAAGAAAAATGTCAACTACACCTATTATTATACACAGTGTTAAACTACTATAAGCATCAATGTGACGTGTTTGATATTTTGTAAAAAAATTCAAATTTGTAATGAATGATGTATTCATTTCTTTTGGTGTGATTTAACAAAAATCTTCCATGGGTAAACATCAAAATGAGTTTGTAGTTTAATAACCAAATGTTGACTCTAAGGCTTCATAGCTTGGGCAAATACTTCACAGTAAGACCACAAAATATGATCAGTAAGTAAATTTGAAATACGAAAGTAAGGGAAAACTTACAAATGTTTTACAAAAAAAAATTGAGACATTAAAATTATGACTGGAAAGGACTATTTTTCAGGTGAAAGTACTGGAAAGGAAGTGCAGAATGAAATGATATCAACTTATGCAAGTATGATGTCTTTAAATATTACCTTTTTCTTCCTGTTTTTCCTCTTTTGTTTATCTTACCCACATACTTGAGAAATCCTAAAACTTACAAAATACTAAATGAAATGGTTTTGCTTAATATTCCTAGAGTCACTAGCTAGTGTATCTATTCTTTTTTTTAAAAAAAATTAAATTGTATATAAAGGTTATAAAAATGTAATGCAGTAAAACTGTATTTTCAAATATGTAAAACATGCTTGATTGTTTCAGTAGAATTACACAGTTTTCTTAATCTTTTTATTTTATTAACTTAGTTAATTATTTTATTTTTTTATAGCCCAAATGTTGCCCTTTTCCAGATCCCCACTCACTCTCACCTTTAAGAGGGTACCACCCTCTCTTGGTATTCCCCTTCTCTAGGACATCAAGCCTCAACAGGATGAGCAAATTCCTCTCCTGCTAAGACCAGACAAATCATTCCTCTGCTATATATGTTCCTCAGGGCTCCAACCTTAGTATGTAACTAATTAAATTTAGTACAATAAATAAAAATAAGAACAATGAAGGATACAAGTTTTATCATGATAACAATTTCTGCTTGAAATTTCACCTTAAAGTGCTTCTTTTTGTTTGTTACACACACGCACGCAAACACACACACACTCACACACACACACACACACACAATTTTTTAAAACTGTATTAAATAAATAAAAGAAAGATGAATGTACAGAGAAATTAGGAAAGTGCCATACATTTATGAATTTGTATTGGACAAAGAACAACTGGAAATTGTCTCTCTTTCTGCCATGTGATTTCCAGAAATCATTCTTAAGTCACCACACCTGCTGATCAAGTGCCTGATACCACTTTCCCAGCTTGCAGTGTTTCAAATTGTAGAGAATACCATCACCAATGTGTGAAAGGAAAAAGACTCTTTAATTAACCTCTTGTAGTTATTCAATGATTGGTAAAGTCGATCACTAGCAAAAAATTTTGAAACATAAAACCATATTTATTTACATTTAAAGACACACTCTTTCTCCAATGGACTTTTAAATCACAGACTTGACAGTGCAGGACTCCAAGAAAGAAATATGAAAGGCATTTTAACTTTCTCAGTGATATTCTCTGTTCTTTTCACAACGTCAAAATTATATTAAGGTTCATATTATTTTTTTCCTATCATAAAATTTGAACCAGAAGAAATATAATAGGAATTTGCAGCTTTGTAACAGAGGTAATATGTTGAACTGTCTTTTATCATTGGGGAAATATTACTTATTTAAGACAACAATTCTTTTGTTTCCTAGCCCAGTAGCTAAATATGATACTATTTATGGGCATATAACATTTATTGATGTTATATATCAAAATTATTACTTCACTTACCTAAAGTTTATAAATAAAATAAGGCTTTTAGTGCATTATCATGTGCCTTTTATACCTCATACTTTAATTACTTTATAACTATACAATTATTTAAAATATTTGGAAATTTTATTCCAGGAAATATTCCAGGAAAGGTTTATTCTTTTACTTTTCTTCAAACTACTGTGATGACAAAGCTCCATTTATATATATACATTATTACAGACAAGGATAAACACATGGTGGGCTGATGTGTGTATTTGTGAATGATGTACTCAATCTAACTATTAACAATTTGAACAATACTTGTCCTTTAAACCACACATCAATAAAACTCATTTTTCCACTCAAGGTGTACAGTTTTAATAAACATAACTACCGCTTTATTCAACAGATTGATTAAACTGAAAGTATTGATGAATGACAATAACAGACTGTAGATGCTACACACAAAAGATAACATACAGGACTAGAGAAATGACTCAGTGTTTACAAGCCCTTGCTGTTCTTCAGAGAATCCCACTCTATTAATACCCAAGTTGGGCTGCTCAAAATTACCTGTAACTCCAGCTCCAGGAGATCTGATAATTTGGTTTTGACATCTGCAGGCACTTGCACATATGGCATAAATATTCTCTCTCTCCCTCCCTCCCCCCTCCCCCACCCCCTCTCCACTTCCTCTCTCCCTTTCTCCCCCTTTCTCTTTCTCTCACTCCTTCTTCCCTTCTTTCTCCTCTCTCTCTCTCTCTCTCTCTCTCTCTCTCTCTCTCTCTCTCTCTCTCAAACTAAAGTAATAATAACATCAATAGTAATGAGGTATTTTTAAAGAACATGTACAAAATGCAGCAGGTCCATGAAAGGTCTGTGTGATTGTGATATTATCATAGTTTCCAGAAAACACAATGAAATGTTCCCAAACATCACTTATAATGCATATTTTAAATATCAAAAAATCTAATAAATATTAAGGAAGAACAGAGATAACCACATTTTTATACATTATGGGTTAGGATACAAGTTGTTGCTATTATGGAAATTAGCAAGGAACCTTTCAAAAACTTTTGAGTTAAAACCTGATTTGGTCCAACATAAGTGTGTGAAGAAAATGGGTATATGCAAATATTATTCCTAACTCCCCCGAAAAGGAAAGTCTGAAGGCTGAGACAACAGAGTTGATTTCACTATTTTAAATGAAATAAGTTATATATTGAGGTAAAATTCAGTGTATGATGGCAGCATCATGTGTGTTAATAGTTGTATGACCTCTATTGTATGGGGAAAGAAACAGGATAGTTTTTCTAGGATCAGCAATTGAATTAGAGTCACTAATGATAATGGGATATATTTGGTATTTTTTTTTTTACCAATGTATCAATTCTTCTATTGTATCTTTTATGTCTGAGATTCTCTTTCATCTCTTGTATTCTGTTGTTGATGCTTGTGTCTCTAGTTCCTGTTCTCTTTCCTAGGTTTTCCATTTCCATTTGTGTTTTCTTTATCGCTTCTATTTTCATTTTTAGGTATGGAACAGATTTATTAATTTCTTTCACCTAATTGATTGTAGTTTCCTTTAAGGGAATTATTTGTTTCCTATTTAGAGACCTCTATCATCTTCATAAGATGAGATTTAAGGGCATAGTGCACTTCAGAAGATATGTTAGCAAATCCAGGGCTTACTGCAACAGGAAAGCTGGGTTTTGATACTGCCATATTGTGCTGGCATTTGTTGACTGTGTTCTTCTGCTTATGTTTAGCCATCTGGTTGTCTCCGGTGTTGTCTAGTCTTACAGTACCTGGGACTATCAGACCTCTAGGACTGGTTGTCCTGTGTGGCAATGGGCCTCATGGGAGGCAGGCAGAGTTATGTCACTGGGAATTGAGTGCAGATCCTCAATTGAAGGTAGAGGTGTGGGCACAAAAATGGAGCTCAGAAAGGAAAGGGCATACTTTATGGCTACTGAACTTGCTAGGAACCCAGCAGGCAGGGATTTGGGGCATGAGTATCTCACTTGGATGTCCAGAGTGACAATAGCCATCTCTGTAGAGCTGTGGGCTCAGGTTTGGAGTGCAGATCTGGAATTATAGGTAAATTTGTTGTTGATGTTATTATTCTCTGGTTAGTTTTGTTTGTTTGTTTGTTTGTTTGTTTTTGTTTGTTTTATCTCTTAGTTTATATTTTAATTTCTAAAAAATAACCTCCCTAATCTTTTGCTTGTGTTTTAGTATGAAATTTTGGCTGTGTTAAGTGGACAAACGGCAGATTTGGGTACAGTAGGGCTGGGATAACCAAAGTCCTCCTGTATGTGCCAGGACTTCTCTGTGTAGCACTGATTGTCATGGAAGTGTCTCTGTAGACCAGGCTGGCCTTGAATTAAGATGATTTTGCTTCCTCTATCCTCCCGAATGTTGGGATTAAAGTCATATTCCACCACTGTTCAGCTGGCAATGGGTTATAAACAGTCTTTTATCACAGTCATGCTAACTGATGCACATATATGCTTATCAAGCAGGGATGACCTGCTAAACTGTATGAAGCAGGGATGGAAAAATGATGTCATGGAAAGTGATCAAAATGTTTATGTTTCTTTTGTTGCTGTTTTGTTTTTCCATCTTACCGCAATCTTTCCAGTGTGGGACAGCTTCCTGTGACTTTTCGCCTCATGTTTTCTGTAAATGCCAAGGAAAGAGAAGTTTAGAGGTAAAGGTGAGATCACCATAGATAAGAGACGATAAGTGATTAGCAATGTGAGTACCATGTCTTTGCTTTCACAAGCATTGTATCATTTGAAAAGCTACCACAGCCATCTATGGAGGAAAGAAACAACACCTCAGACAGATTAACTTCACTTCCTGTATTCAGCATGTGAACGTGGCTAAGTGACTAAGTCAGCGCTTACTTCTTTTTAGTTTTTACTTTTTCCTAAGTATGTTTCCAATGTATATTTCACATGTTCCTAGGAATTAAATAAGAGAAAATATCCTTATATATTTAGAGGGTTGTATTAAAACTATAAGTAAATGGTTTGAATGGTTCCTCAAATACATTTTTAAAAACCTACAAAACATAATAAACAGCAGCGGGGAGAAATGTAAATGTAGAGGGAAGATATATTCAAGTTTTTACAGATAAAATGCTAAAGTTTTTTGTTGTGATCAATATTTGATTTCGAATGATTGTCCACAGTATTTTCAGGCATTCATTAAATGCAATGCACTGTGCATAGATTTTGCAGTTAACTAGTTAGATTAGGGTAATAATTATATGTCAAGTCGATAAGCTCTTGAGTAATGGAGGTGATGAAGAGGATAGATCAAATCAAATTTGAAGACTAACAGCATCACATGCATTCAAATGAGGCTCAGACACTGTGATGAGTGAATCAAGATTTCAAATTTCCAAATGTTAAAAAAATACCATGGTATTGTTAATTTTTATGAGCAATTTATTGTTACAAATTATGTATAAACACATGCTGAAAATCCAATTAGAGGCAGTAATGATCGTTCAAGAGGAGTCACAATTGTAATTACATTTGTTATTACTAAATGCTGTTTACAAGGCTGGAATGAAAAAGTTCTGTAACCACAAGGTCAACAGGCCATTGTTTACATACAGTATTAGAATGCTAACTTCATAAATAAAAATACATCAGTATGCTTGAAGAGAAGAATGCTTGTATTTTCATTGTTGAGTTTTGATAATGTTTGCCTTTCTTTAATAAACTTTTATTGAATTTTTACACCTTGTTTTTCCACTTATCATACTTAATGATGAGTAACAACTGCCTAATAAAGGAATGTTGATCTTCAGGTGAACCAAGATAATATTATAATCATATAATTCTGTCATAGTGTACATTTATTAAACATTTACTATCAGACAAGTAGTAAAATTCTTAATTCAGTGTCCATAACAGCCTTGAACAAACACCAGGATCATGTTCTTTCAAGTATTTGGACAACTTCTAGAGTCAATGTCAATTCAAACCTAGAGTTTCAAGGCATAGTTCAAGAACTTTCCAAAAAAAAAAATAATAATCAGGCATCAGACAGATATGACAGAAAAAAAATCATTTTATTTTCCCTCTGCAGTTCTCTAATTCATAATTGTTTTCATATCATTATTTGAGTATTTGCAGTGATTTAGGAAAACAAAAAAATTCAGGTCCTCCTTAGTAAAATATCTATATTTTGTATTTTTGCTATTGAACTGTATGATTTTTAAAGGGTGTAGACATTAACTGCCATTTCAAATATTTGATCGTTCCTCTTTCTTTGTCACTATCTGTTTGTAAGATGCAGTATTAGTTGTCTAATTTTCATTTTGTTAGATAATCTACTAGTAGAATAGCAAACAAATAATCGTAAAGTTAATATCCACTTGTTTTTGTTAATAAAATATTAATTATTTGAGAATGTTAGATATGCAGTAATATATTTAGGTCATATTCACTTTCTACTGTGGCTACTTAACTAATTTCAGAACCATCCCACCTCTCCCCTTAACTTGATTTTCTTTTTCTTTGATTTTTTTTCATTTTAAATAGCTCTGTGAAAATTTCATACAATGTATTTGAATCATAACCAACTCCTTTCCTGAAATACTATGATACTCCACTTCTCTCCCTACCCAAATAAGGGTAGTTATTTTTATTCCTAGAAAATTTTGTACACAAGTACAATGTATCTTTGTCTTACCTGTTACATACTCCTACCTTTCAAATCCTCCAGGAAAGGTCCAAAACACACATATTTCTCAACTTGATGTCACTTTCTACATGCCCTACCCTCTAGCTGAGGAGCTATTTGCAGTTGATATTTTCTATTTGCAGTTGATATTTTCTGCTTAAGGCAGATCCATTAATAGTTCACAGATGCCCAGTGGATAGTTCCACATTCAACTGTATCTGGGCAGCACGAATTGGACTCAGAGTATTATTTTAAAAATCCCACTGATTTTCTAAAATGTTTGAGTCTAAAGAATTTATAGTTTCCAGTATATCATTAAGTATTCATTCAGCAAATATGATTGAATTCCATGTGTGACATAGTGTAAAAGTTCAGTTTCATGGTTTTTCTTTGCGTGTATACTTCATTTTCTCATGATGTTTATCCAGATAATTATTTTACCATATTAACTCAGCTTTTGTTTCTAGGTTCATTATTCTGTTCTATGGTTTTCCCTGCCCAGTTTCAGACTAACACTCTGTGTGGGTGTCTGTTTTCAATGTGTATGTGAATGTTATTACTAGATTAAATGCAATGATATGAAAATAGAATCAGTTTTTAAACTGGTCCCTGTAGACTTTCTAATGGGAAGGCTATTTCTTTATGATATATTGATAAGATTGGATTTACTATCTTTTACTGAATGGAAAGAATTCCACCTAGAGGAAATGTTATAAGACACACCAAGCCCCTTGTCATATGTGATAAGGACTCAGTCATTGCTGGAAGGGAGGAAAAGCTCTTGTCAGAGCTTTCTGCAAATTTCACAGCAATATCCAAGAATCATATTTCTATAATCATGATAGCTTTTTGAGTGCATTTTCAGCATTGCAACACCTTGATACTATCCATGCTTCTATATATAATCTCTTTTTCTTGTTCCCATAAGTATCGCCAATATACTCAGTGGTCGATATTACCCTGGACTATCCTAATTTTTTCAAATCATCAAAATTGTGTTGATAACATTGCTATTAACATAATATTGATCATAGTTATGTTATTGTATAGTTTTATTAGGCTTATGTTGTTTTACATATAAAGTATACCCTGAAATAGTGTGTTAGGTCCCTAGTATACAACTGGTCCAATTTTGGGAGAACATGTCTTAGGTGGACAAGATATGTTACAGGGCATTTTTATGTGTTCAAGTTGTTCTCTCTTGGTTTCCTGATATTTAGAGTGAACAGGTTTCCAAGCCACAAGTTCCTGTTGCCACGCTGTTCTTTCCATGTACATGGCAGCCAGGAACAATGAACTGAAAGATGATCTATAACTGTTTGGCAAAAGAGTCCTTCTATTTTTTTTTAGGTAGTTTAGTAACAGTTACACAGAGGTTCCTAATGCAAATGAAAAACTAAAAGAATTTTCTATATGAAAAATGGCACTGTTACTCTGTAAAGACCCATGAATCTTTCTTTATTCCTTCAAAATCCGTGTAACTATGATTTGTTCAAAATTGGTATTTCCAAACCATGTATTGTATTGCTTAAAATTACATTATTTCTTTATACTATTATTTCTTCTAAACATAAAACCATAAAGAAAATAGATTTTTTTCTTGAACTTATATTAAAATTTTTCAAAGATGTGCATGATATATTTTTCAAACTTTAAGTCTCTAATGAGCTGCAGAATATTAATTTAAGACCTATCTAAAACCATCATTAGCATTTTAAGCTTTTGTAACTTAGAGAAAATATTGAGAAAGAAGCAGCTATTTTCATCTTTTATCGCAGACTGAGAAAAGAACCAGAGAAATGAATAGTTTTCTAGAATAGGAATTTTATGCCAGTGTGACTGCACAGAAGGAATCACACTGCAGGAGGAAAGTAAAAAGAAATGTACACCTAATAAATAACACTTTCCTTTATAGGTCTGCATAATTAGATCGACTACCACAGGGAGAAAAATAACTTTGCAAAAGTATTCAATTCTTGCTAATAGGACAGCAAGATATCCACTAAATTGCCCTAGATACCTGTGCCCCCAGTGTTATAGCTTACTGATTTCTAATTAGTTCTAAGTAATACTCTTTCCCTCAAGAGAAAATCAAAAATGAAAAAAAAACATCACAAGTACAAGATATGTTACAATCCATCATTGTCATCTCCATCACATGAACCATCCTCATTTTACAACACTTCTGTAATTTGTTATACATATTAAAGGATAAGTACCATCGAGATGCAGCTGAGAGGCAGAAAACATGCTTAGCATGTGTGTAGGCCTGCTTCCATTCTCAGAACATTCACAGAAATACATGAGTGGTATAGGTAACTGCATAAGTCTTCATTGTTCATGTAGCTTTCTCCTTTTAATCATGTAGAAGTGTTTCATAAAAAATAAAACAGGAGGTGTCAGATAAATGATTAATTCCCAGATAAGAAAAAACTCCCAGTCAGAGCATAGGAGCAGAATTCACTGCACTGCTCAGTGTTGGGTTGGCATCGAATTTGCTCTCTTCCAGGAGCAGCTAAAATACATGAGGATTTAGTGAGAATGAAGAGCAAACTTTAGTCTCTATTCCTGAGAGCAAGAGGCAGAAGATGAATAAATGAGGGATAAGAAAATTCTCATCTATGAAATAGGCCGATAAACACATAATATACAGTGTTGATCTGCTGTATGCCTTAGATAAGGCAGGTAGTTGGGGATGGTATCCCTCTAAGCTGCCTGAGATCCTACAACAGAAACTCATACACACACACACACACACACGCACAGACATGGTCGGCAAAATATTTTCCTGTATTTTTTCCAGGGAGAAATAGTGAACAAATACTGAAGAGTAAGTAAACATTACTAATAGAGAAATTAAAGTCATGGAATCCATTCCAGTCATGATTGAGCCTTGTAAGTCTAGATTTATGGAATTATTGGATAGCTCTCAATAACATAATAATCCCATGTAACAAAATAAATAACACCAAAGTGTGTGTGTGTGTGTGTGTGTGTGTGTGTGTGTGTGTGTGTGTGTTTATAAAAACACCCAGATTACAAACAGATTCTACTATTGTATATCTATTATGGGATAAGACCTCATATTCTCTCATTTTGTAAGTCAAGAGTTTTGAAGTGGGAATTGTTCCTAGTTTTGCCTGGTATAACTTAATGTTAAATGAATGGAAAACACATCAATAGCACTTCTGAGGCCTAGTAATTACTTAATAGTGTATACAGACACAGTCTTAAAACCAAAGGATTAATATTTTGTTTGGTTTTGGTTTTGTTTGGGAGATAATTTACTCTGTAGTCCATCCTTTCATTATATTCTGATGTTCTGACTTCAGCTCTAATATGACTGAAGTTCGACATGTGCTATCATACCTAAAATTACCATTTGTTGTTTTATGTGTAGTGAGTCATAGCAGTATGACTAAGAACCAATCTATAGTGATCAAGAAAAATAATTAAATGACAAAAGGAATAATAGGCAGGGCACAAGGCAATGATTAGGATAGGACTGGAAGATACTGATTCCACATCCCAAAGGAAGCAAAGCCTGTTAGAAGAATCTTTGCAGGATAATTTAAAACTCTACAAAGGCAATTCTTAGTTGCCAAGTTGCCTATATCTGCCATGAATTATAATCCCAAAATGGACAGCATATTTGTGATCCAGATCTTGAGGCTGGAAGACACAGGCTTTTGATCTTGATCTTAAAGCATAATAGCCATGAGAAGCTTAGACACACAATGGATGGTATATACCTTCAATCCACCAAGACAGAGGCAAGCAAATCTCTGAGCTCAAGAACAGCTTGGGACAGAGCAAGTTCCAGGTAAAAAAGAGTTTAGGTCCAGGCATTGATGGTATCTTTTATCTGGCTCCTATGTTCTGCTGAAGATCTAAATAGGGACAAAGAATGACTTTTTTTCTTTGCCTTGTTTCACTTACTTGCTAGCACATCTGTTAAAACCCACCTCTTCAAGATACCAGCTTATAGAAAACACCAGTTGAAACACACAGCCTCATGGTATTGAGTAACTACTTGATTCTTGGACTTCCCTTTCAGAGCTGCCCATTATTAGATTAGTTAGCCTGCAGACTATAAATCATGCTGATAATTTCTCTTAATATATAGAGACATGCCATAAGTTCTATGACACTAGAGAACCCCGACAAATACAAACTCTATAAGGACATAAGAAAAGTATACTAAGTTAGGAATTCAGGGCATTTAAAATTGAAGATTTTTCTGAATGACTGCCCAAGGGCCTTGTTTGTATTCACTAATGAGCCTGTAGCTCATTAGGGAATAAATATTCCTAATGTATTTGCCTTACATGTAGTTTAAAGCATTTTATTTAGATGAACTTCTTATAATTAGTTTGTCTTTCTTTAATTATTTTTGATCTTCTTCTTATAAGTACTATTGCAGTGTTGTACAGACATTGTTTTTATACTCAAAACCTCACCTGAGTGTGTCACAAGGTCTAACTTGTCCTTGGTGCTCTCATACATCTATAGTCCAATTGTGTTACTTTGAATTGTGCACAGTGGAAATAAGAAAATTTAGGAAAGCATTGAACAAACTATAGTGAGGAGCATTTCAATGAACAATGGAGTTCAAGTTTTGCAGAGCATTACTTAAAATTAGTGTAAGTAGTGCAATAAATAAAAGACAAGACAAGTGGATTATTTTGCAATCAAAAGCCAGAATTTATATTTTAATTATGTTTCTATAAGTGTCATTGAATCATACTATACAATTTTTCTTCTAATAAGCAATGTTAATACAAAGATGATATAATCCTAAAATTATAATAATTAATTTGAACAAAAACCATTTTATAAAGGACATAAGTAGATATTGTTATACACATATGTAAGTATAAATGTATCTATATGTATAAATATAAAATATAAAAATTTATACATAATACAGAATTTCTATATAGCATATACTTGTATATTACACAACATATATACAAATTATATTATATATAAATATATAATATATAAAGGTTATATAAATATTTGAATATATATATATATATATATATATATATATATATATATATTCTTTGTTACTCTCCTTATATTTTGGTTTTATTTTGTTCACACTTGTCAGTAAAAAAAAAACCACACACACAAATACACACGAAAGAGAACCTAACCCTTACAATCCTCTTGCTAAGGGATTAAAGCTATGGCATAGATTATATTATTGACCGGGTAAATAAAACTGATCTCTTTAGAGTGTTATTTTCAAATGCTTTTGTGAATTGTGAGTTTTCCTAGTACCTTCAATAAGTATCTTTGCTAAAGAGAGAAAAATTGATTTTCCAATATTTGTCAAGCTAGCTACTCAGAGTCAAGAACCATTTCAAAGAAGCAGTAATGGGAAATATCTGAAGAGACATGGGAGAGAAAGGCAGCTTATTTTACCTAGGAACTGTTTTCAACAGGATAAAAGGTACATAGAATCACTCACATGTTTGTTAAAGTTTTATATACAGAGAGCAAAAGTAGTAAAAGCCAAACTGTGTTCTCCAAAATAAGATTAAGAATTATTTGCCAATGACTTTTGATATCTTGTTAATCAAAAAGAAGTATTAAAAGTATTTGTAATATATGTAAAATTATAAATTCATAGTTTCATTACAAATAAATTGATACAATAATGCTGATGCTTGCAGACTAGAGACCATGTTAATATGTCTCCAATTTGTCATCTAGTTTAACTTTTTCCTGAATAAATGCACTTTTTCTTTCGTGTATTGGAGTCAAGATTCAATTTAAGTATTTCTCATATTATATGTAGACATAATTTTAATTTTCGTATTAAAAATAAATACATTCATAGAATATTCATTAAAGTCCTACTAACTGTAAGCATTATAAACATTAAATATAAGTCCAAGAGTATCAATATGATGCTCCTGACTTTAAGTAGTCATGCTCATATTTAATTGCAGATTTTGACTCATCGTTATAACATTATGACATAAATTTTAAGGGAAGAGTGTGCTAATTGCTTGACTCATTATATATATATTTACTGCATACTAGAAACAATAGAATTATTGTTACTAATGGAATTAAGATAATGTTCTCAAGTATTTAATATGTTAAATCAATTTGTTATCTCAAATACCAAAGTGACTGTTATCCTGGGTCTAACAATAGGCTACCTGAGATAGGAACTAGTTATGAAATTTATTGAACTTCAAAAAATAGACATGTACGATACTGTGAATGTGTATTTTACCACAAGGCCTCCAGCGTCCACATTTTTAAATGGTATTGTTTTTAATGGAGCAATGTGAACCTGGATTGCATGAGATTTATATCAGAAGAAAGCAGTGGCATAGCTATAACCAACAACATGACAAAAGCAAAAATACCTTTAAATTACTACCAAACCACATATATTTTCTTCAAACTAGGAAAGACAAAATCTAACTCAATGGAGCCAAGCAAGATAGTTCAGCAGGTGAAGGTTCCTGCCACCAAGTAAAATGACTTCAGTTCAAACCAAACAACACATATGGAGAGAGAGAGAGAGAGAGAGAGAGAGAGAGAGAGAGAGAGAGAGAG
>JANHMN010000010.1:6276472-6370856 GCA_030674055.1 Rhabdomys pumilio | reverse complement strand
GAGAGAGAGAGAGAGAGAGAGAGAGAGAGAGAGAGAGAGAGAGAGAGAGAGAGAGAGGAGAGCCTAAGTTTAAATTGTTGTTCTCTAACCTTGGTGTATATGCTGTTTCTCTCAGGTAGACAAACACACACACACACACTCACACTACACACACACACACACACACACACACACACACACACAGAGAGCAACAATTTATAAAATTATCCAAAATAAGTCAAATTTCTCTTTAAATTGTCAAGAGTCAATGAAAGAATAGAGGATGATATAAGCAAAGTTATTATTAAGTGTATGAAACTACAACAGTAGTATTGTTTATGTCCCAATCAAATTTGACTAAAAGAATCTCTGGTGTTCTTTAAACACAGAAATTCAAAAATAAATCCAACAATTTGTTTAAATATACACAAAAATAGATACCATCTGTAGTCAAAAGAATAAAATGGAACTGAAATTTTTTTCAGTAAAGTATTAAAATAAAAATGACATATCAACTTACTAGGAAAAAATAAAGCATGGAAGTTCGTATTGACCCAATACAAAAGATTTTTAACACAAACTGAAAAAAAGGAGCAGACTTTAAAATAAATGTTTCTGCAGAAATTACTTCCAAATTAAAAAAAAATTGGTGTTTAGCATGAATCGTTAGAAAATTCACTTTGGAACAGATCAAAAGCACTTTGAAAAACGCATTCTTAACTAAAATGTCATTATATCTTTCTCCTTTCCTTTTTTGTTCTCTCCATCAAAAGACGCATCCAATTGCTAGTTGTAATAAAGAATACATACATATTTTTGAACTACAAAGTATCAGAAATTAAGATTTAATAGAACAGTTTTCCCAAACATTCAACATCTGTGTTCTTTGAGTGACTGACATGTTGTTTTCTTGTGTCCTCCAACCATGAATCTATCCTGTTTATTCTTGTTCAAATAGAGTGACAATAGATGAGATGGAATTGAATAGCCTGTTAGGAACACAAAACAGACATGACAGGAACCATATGCTTCTTTTTGTTTGCTTGTTTGTTTGTTTGTTTAATGTGGAAACCTTTCACAAATAGCCTAGCATTTCAAGCAATTGTATAATGAATTAAAGTTAACATCCAGTGAGCTGTTACATCTTTGAACAATAAATAAACTAATAGTACAGAGAAGAAGGAAAATAAAACATTGAATTAAGGAAAACATTCAAATTAGAGAGAAAAGAAAAGTAAGTCATTGTATGTCCATATAAAATTTTAAAATAATCTTTCGTTCAGAGTTATTCTTGCCTAATTCTTAGAACAGCCTGATCTACACAGTGACTTCTAGGTAAGCCCGGTCTACAGAAAAAGTTCTAGGACAGCAAGGGATCCACAAAGAAATTCTGTCTCAAAATATGAGAAAGAAAAATAATGTTATGGATATAAAATTTATATCTATATTATTTAAATATGTAATACATGAATATAAAATTTATAATTTACTCATAATATAAAAAAATAAAATTATAATATGCATGTATTATAATACACATCAAGATGTTTCTAAAATTGATTTGTCAAATACTTAATTATCTTTGGCCATACTCTAGGGTTCTATAACTGAAATATGTTCCAACTCATTATGGATATTTTCACCTACAACGTGAACATCAGAGGAATTACACATAAAACTTTATTTCTTTTATGGGAAATCATAAAATTACCAACATTTCAAGGACTGTTTTATATAGCAGCTGGCTTTTGTGGTATTAGAATTGAATAGGAAATGAAATCTTCCTTTTATTAATGCTTCCTAAACAATAGAGCTCAGCTTTACATCTAGATGTTATTCAAATTTAAGTTTTTTGATATTGTATCATTTATTTCTGATATTAATATAATTGCACCATTTCCCACTTTTTTTATCTCCACCTAAACCAGCCCATGGGCACTCCATGCTCTCTTTCAAATCTGTGACCTCTTCTTCATTAATTGTCTTTATATGCATATATGTATGTAGAAATATAAACTATAAATTATATTCCTAATGTATCTCTAAACATACATTATACTATGTTATATGATTTTGGGGGGGGGGGTTGCTGAGAAACATGAGATGTCTCAGGTGTGGTTTTATTATTCCTCTAGGAGGGAGGTCTAAATAGTGAGTTTTCTGATTACTGGCTCAAGGAAATGCTGATTTGAGGAAAGGGTTTAATCTTTGTGTTTTTAGAAAAGGTGAATAAGGCATGTTTACCTTTCAGAGTAATATGAATAAGATTTGACAGAGGTAGGCCTCCAGAGGACTAGATTCCAGAGAGCCAAACAAAAAATTATCTTGATTATATTAAAATTTCCTTTGAGATTTGTATATTACAGAATATATAGCCTTGGCGAATCTTCTCCTCAGGCATGCTGAACTGACCTGCTCAAACTCCTGATGTCCTGGACTTCCAGCTAGATCCAATTAAGACATCAGAAGCTAAATCAATCATTGGTGTATTAGTGTGGCCTTCTTTTTTTTTTGGTCAAATTTATTTAATATTAATCAAGCAAGTAATATTTATAACAAATCATTCCGTACACTTTTTATATTAGGTCGTGATTTAAGCATATGGTATTTCTGTTCATTTAAAATTATTTGATACATTTTTATGAACTAGGTTCTTTAGAAATAAGAAAAATATATGAACTTTTAAATCTGCTTTGCTTTATATTGATTTTTGAGAAGTCATGATTTTTTTTTTCCAAACTGGATATTTGATATTCAAGTCATAATGTACTGAGCTATTTCTTACATTGTTTTTTTTTCTTTTTTCTTTTCTTTTCTTTTTTTTATATTTTATTTACATTTCAGATGCCATGCCCTTTCCCCATTTCCCCTCCCTAAAGAAAACTCCTATCCCATGCCCCCTTTTCCTTTTTGTTTTTATACAATTTTTGTTTTAATGTCAGTTAAAGGCTTTATAAGTTTAGTAATGCTCAATCAGAAGTATAGCCCAATGCCCAACCTAGATATATAAACTGTCTTAAAATGCAATAAATATAAAAATATTGAAATATTTTATTTCAAATCAAATTTTGTTTCAAAGCTTCTGCTCAGTTTTAGCTTGAAATAGAACTATATATTTTTTAACATGTCTTACTGCAGATTGAATCATGAGCAAATTTTCCTTCTACCATGTAGGACCCTTCCTACCAGGAATAAGTTGTCAGACTCATTTACCACTATTATCTCAAAAAATTATTGTACTATGAGACATAAAATGATTTGCACAAAGTATAAAAGCAAGAATGTATCCTACCCTTCCAACTATACTCTTTTTCTTGCTTGTTTCTCACCCTCAACTCTTTGATTTCTCTCTCTGTTCCCCTTAAGGATTGCTTCTACATTCAAGTCATCTTTTCATATATCATTAAGTATTGGTGTAAAACCCAAGACATGAATGAGAGAAAATGGACAGTACTTGTCTTTCTCAGATTGGCTTTATTTAACATGATCTACAGCTGCATCTGTTTTTCTGCAAGGGACAAAATCCAATTTTCCTTTATGGCTGACAAAAAAATCAGTGAAAATATAAGCACATTTTCTTTTGCTATTTTTTTATATAGACACTAACAACTGCATAGCATATCCTTTGTAAAAATTGTTACAATAAATATTTAGGAGCAAATATCCATGTCATTTGTTGACTTTAGAGAATTTTAATAGTAGCAAGTGCTGTATCTGAGTAAGTCATATGGTCTGTTCATTTGTGACCCACGCAATCATCTCACCAGCAAGACACCAGGATCCTTCTGCAGCAAGCGTTTATTTCAATGAAAAGAGGAAGACCCCGAGCCCCAGAGAGGCACTGCTTATATACACCCTAAAGTGGCATGTTAACTTTTGATTGGCTGCTTGCTCATAACCCCGTATGACGCCCCAGGTTGGGCAGTGACTTGGAGCGCTTTCACCACTTGCACATGCGCAGTCCACTTGTTACTTGTGGGAGCGCCGGGTGCCAGCGCCATCTTGTAATGGGGAATGCTGTCACCACTCACCGCTGCTCTCTACATTCATTTTTAAATTTTTGAGCTCTCTATATGTGCTAAATGGTAATTTTCCCCATACAAAGCTAACAAAGACTTTCTCTTACTTTGCTATTCAAAATCCATACATTTTCAGGAAATCACATTTGTCCAGTGATGGCAATATTTCAGAGTGAGTGAAATTATACTCAGAAACACTTAGTCTCTTCTGGCATCATTTTAAAATACTGGTTTTATTTATTTTTGAGAACTTCATATTGCTTTGTGTACTTGAAACCATTCAAGACATCTTGCCTCATGGAATGAGAAACTACTGAATCCTTTGAGTTACCATCAAAGTCAAGCATCGATGGATGAGCTGTACCACAGTCTGTACGTCATTCTAATATATCCTGTTTTTTTTTCAGTTCTGTATGAATTGCAGCCTGCAACTCATATCTGGAAATGCCTTGGACCCTGGCAAGTCTCAAACACAAAAGTGCTCTTCATAACTTTACATTGTGGTTAAAAAGAAATTCATTCAGTAGGAGCAAATATTTCCATTGCAGTAGGATTTTGCTTCATCTGTAACCACACCATCATTTGTGTATCATTAATAGAAAACAAATGTAATTACGTTATTTGCCAAAATTCTTTGCTTAATGTTAACATTTAATTTTTTAAAGTATCTCATCTATAGTATACATATGACGACTACTCAGCATGAAAAAGAATGTTGTGAATCAGAAATGGAATTCACATTTCATTTCAAATCTTTTTGTATCATGTATTCTATTGATTCAGTCATTTAGGCTCTAGCCATATAGCAAACATTTAATGCACATTTTAC
This sequence comes from Rhabdomys pumilio, assembly GCA_030674055.1. Lineage (NCBI taxonomy): Eukaryota > Metazoa > Chordata > Mammalia > Rodentia > Muridae > Rhabdomys > Rhabdomys pumilio. The sequence goes on along the minus strand of JANHMN010000010.1, from coordinate 6,366,029 downwards.
ATTCTCATTATGAGGATAGGTGATTTTGCATATTATTGAATTGGAGATCATTCATCTAAAGAGAGATCATCTGTGCATTAGTCAACATGACTTCATTTTTACTGCTGTGGACACACATGAGTGGGAAAAGTGATTATGGACAGTGTTACTAAACAGATGGCATGGGAACTCCTCTTACTCTCTGTAACTCAAAAAGAGTGTGTTTTCCTCTTCAGCTTCAAAATCAAGTATTACCTAAAGAATAATTGAGTCACTTTCATGCTTTTCCAATTTCAATTAGGATGTGAAATCTTGGTGCTGACCAGCATCCCATACCTAGTTGTCAGAATTACTATAATAGTGATATATCTGAAGATAATCATGGTGATTAACCTGGGAAATTATTTATATTTTTATGATTTTCATTATTGCATCGTTCTGGCACTAAACTATCAGCAACCCAAGGAATGAATATGACATCACTTAGGGGGATCATTCCAATTTAACCATGGAAGGGCAGCTAAGAGGGAGATTTAAAATTCCAATGATTCATAATCACTTAGAGAATGAAGAAATACCTGTCAATTAAATCTTCCTCAATGTCCATTTTAAGAGTACACAGTATAATACTTATTGGATTGTTACCATTTAGGACAATTTCAGACACTCCCCATGAGTAGTGTAATAATGTATACATCTGCTAAATACTAAGTTACATGCATTTCTAACTTTTTAGTTATTTTGATGTATATAAAAAATTTGCTGAAATTTCTGTAAAACAAACTAAAAAGGATGTGATTCAAAAGAGATAGACAACCAAATTTAACGTTTAACTGGGGTATGTTTGAGATATTTCACAGAAGAAGAGAACATTTTATAACAGACAAGATGAACATGAAATAAAAAGGAAACAAGGATGATGGAAGTAACATTTAAGCTGTAAAATTACGCAGGTACACACCACCACCTGTCAAAACTAAAACAAAGTCCTAATTCATCAGAAACCCCATAGTTCTGCAAAAGTTTCTAATTATACTAACTTTGCTTTTTGGATTCTGAAGTTCTTCTTCTAGTTAACTGTTCTATTTAACTGAACTGTGTCAACCCAGTACATCATATGTCTGTGTGTTATATTTTGATGTTGATTTTTAGACTTAAGTAAGAATCTTTATATTTTTAAACTATACACAAAGTTTAGCACACTGACATTATCTAACTTTTTATATTTAGCATTATTAATAATAAAAATATATGAGATAGTGGATATAATTTTTAATTATGTTGATACCATTCATCAAATTAGTTTAAACAAATGTTGAATTTTAAAATTTTCCATAGTGATCATTCTTGAGTGTGTGTGTGTGTGTGTGTGTGTGTGTGTGTACACTTAAACACTCAGTTTGAAAAGGCTTGAGGATATTCTGGGATCCAGGACATATTCTGGGATCCAGGACACCAAGTATAGTCACTGGCCAGTAAATAAACCTTTCTATTAGCTTAAACTCATGTCTGTGATGAATACACCACTAAGATATACTTACTTCAAATACTTAAAATTTTTTCTTTATTAAAATTCCAATTGTTTTCATACTGTTTTAACATATTCATTGTCGCTTAATGTGAAAGCTTTCACATAAAGCTAATATACAATGTGCTGATGTGATTGATTAGGATTTGGACATCAGGCTAACTTTTGGTGATACTTAACTTAATCAATTCAATCCAGAAAAGACCATTTGCATATTATTTTTTCCTGAACTGTCAATAAACACTATTTTATGTTCACTTAATTTCTGTAATGTTTTCTCTAAGTGATTGTAGTAAAATATAAAATTTCCTAATTTAGTTTTTAAATAAATATATTCATCTAATGTCTAATATTATACAATTCTTTTCACTGTAATTTTTGTGCTTTACTGATTACAGATAATAACCTTTACTTTTGATACTTTATTATGTTTAAATATTTATATTTACTTAATTCAATTTATCTTCTCAATATTTTTGTTGATCATGTGTTTACTTAATATTTTAGTTATTTATATAACAAAGTATTGTCCAGAGTTAGCAGAGAGTTGTTCCCTCTATTCCCTGTTGTGGCTGGGGCATCTATTCTCTCTAGTCAACTTTGTTCACTTAGATAGTACAAATGAATCTATAAATCTATATAAAATCTAGGAATTACAAGTTGTCAAAACCAAATGATGCACTATATTTATATTTTGGAATAGCTTAGAATTCTTATGTATCTGTAGGTGGTCTCCTCTTCATTGATAGTTTGATGTTCATTTTTAGACTAAAGTAAGAATCTTAATATTTTACACTATACACAAAGTTTAGCACACTGACAGTATCTAACTTATTTTATATTTAGTATTATTAATAATGAAAATATATGAGATAGTGGATATGATTTTTAATTATGTTGATACCATTCATCAAATTGGTTTAAACAAATGATAAATTTTAAAAATTTCCATAATGATTATTGTTTAAAATATTCAAATTTTAATGGAAATTATTTTTTGGATACAAGAGGAATATTTTAAGTAATATATTGATTATTTAGTTATATGTATACTTTTACATTTAATTGAGTACAGTACATAATCCAAATTAACATTTGTTTCATTGATACTTTGTATGTATGGTTTAATTACTTTGGGTTTTTAATATATATATGCCTGATTTAATTGGGCAATTAAGGCTTTGAACAAACATAGCTATGTTAGCACAATATCTTGAATAATTCAAAATGAGTATTAATGTAAACATGCTAAAATTAAAGTATGAGGAAAGGGAATACATGGGTCTCTTCTCTAATATCTTCAAGCTCTACAACTTGGTCATCATGTTAAATCTAAAAGAAAAATCTGTCCATACACAACAATAAGTCTGTTGCAGACATTTTACTTAATTTTGGTCAAATGAAAAATAAAACAGTAACTGCAGCATTTGGCAGTAGACCATAGAAAAAAAATCTGAGTCTGAACTTCCACCCTCTACTTTTTCTTTTATTGAAAATTGATATTTTTCAATTAATAATTTTTTGATGGTTTGTCTTTCCTCAACTCCTATCAGATCTTCCACAACCCCTCCCCACACCTAAATCGATACCCATTCTGTCTGTCCCTAAAGAACAAGCAGGCATCGGAATACTAAAATAAGAATGAGATTTTAAAAACGAACAAAACCTAACACATAAGAAAAACAGTCCCTGCCCCTAAATGCATAAGAAACACATAAAGATATAGAGTCACTCATATTTGAACATACTGGAATTTCGTCAAAATTCAAACTTAGAAATTTTATATATATATATATATATATATATATATATATAGAGAGAGAGAGAGAGAGAGAGGGTGTGTATATATATATATATATATATATATACACACACATATATATCCTCTAAAAATAAAAAATATTTCCTTGAAAAAAATTGTAAAATCAAGAACCTCCAAGATAACTTGCACTTTCTCTTCCTGAGCAGTGCGTGCTGGCCATGCTGTCTTGGCTCTCAACCCCCAAACTGGTTCCTGTTTAAGCAAGACTTTGCGCACTCTCAGGATGCATGTCATGTTTACAGTGAAGGAACTCCCTCCAGCCTGTGCCAGTAAAGAATATTCCAAAAAGGTACTTAGGCCAAACCAGCCTGGTTACACATCCACACCAACACAAACCAGGGGAGGTGACACCAGGGCTATCTCAGGTGGAGTATGCACTTTGAAGACATAAACTTATAGCTCTGGTCCACAAAGAAGCACAAAGGAACACTGGAACAGACTAGACACTGGTGGTACTTTCTAACCCTGCAGCAGGACCTCTTGACCACCACTGTAGCATACATGCACTCAGGTCCAAGACTGGCATCCCTGACTATGCAAGTAGTCAGTGCCTCTGTGGGGGATTAGATACAGCGTCCATGGGAACTTCACAGATAAATGAGCATGTGAAGTAGATGTAAATCTGGAAACATGGACTCTGGAATAATCTATTACTAGGATTTTAGCAACATTAATTCTGAGAAGTTAATGATCCAGAAAGTTTAACATGTAAATGTAAAGTGAGGGCTTGGTTATATGTACCCTTGCATTCCAGTTAAAAAAAAAATGTCTCCAAAGATGCCACCGAGTTCATTCTGTGTTGGCCAACTACTGCTGGGCCTGAAGCCTTAAACCTAGTCAGATATCGGTTGGCTACTCCCACAAGTTTTGTGCCATTATTGCCCCAGTGCATCTTGTAGGCATCATACCATTGTAGATTTAAAAATTTGTAATCGTTTCAGTGTTTATGTTTCTTTTTCTGTATCATGCAGAGTAACTTTCAATACCATGGACACTAGTCCACAGTGGTGAAGGCTCTGATCCTGTTCAATGTTGTTTGTGGGTATTATTTTCAGAAATAAGGCTATACTTTGGGCTAGTAGAGAACAGCCAATGGACTTGGAAACTGCTTTGTTTTCTTGGTGGTTTCCATGAAGTCTTTGGTCAATAAATAGATTAGATGTAATCCAATCACAGTAATGTAAGTTTCATTTAGTGAAAAGAAATTGGGCTTCATCTCCTGAGTTATTTTGCTATTTCATTTAGAACACACACACACACACACACACACACACACACACACACACGTATATACATATACATATGGAAGTTTCTACTGCATTAGGTTTACATTTGCCCTATCAAATGGCCCTTACTTTTAGCTATCCCACCCATATCTCCTCTCTCAATCACTCTTCTCTCTTCTTCCCCGTTTGATTCTTTGATCCTTCCATTCATATCACCATCCATCTACAACTATTTCTATTTTATCTTCCTAAGGAGATCCATCTCTCTCCTCTGACCTACTCTATACATACTGTCTGTGGCTATATGGACTGTAGCCATTTTATCAAAGACTTAACACCTTACAATCACATATAAATAAACACATTCCATATTTGTCTCTGCTTATTGATTACTTCACACAGTTTATTTTTCTAGCTCGCTCGATTTATCTGTGAGTTTCATTCTATATTTTCAACAGTTAACTGATATTTCATTGTTTAGAGTTGCCGTATTTCTTTAAACATTCATCCACTGAGAAATGTCTATGTTATTTCATTTTCTTGCTTTTATGATTAGAGCAGCCATGAATATTGTTGAACATGTATCTCTGTATTAATATGGATCATCCTTTGGATATGGTAGTAAAGTTGTTCTGCATGATACCATAGGGTTATATACCTGTAATTATATACTTGTTTAAATTCATAAAATATATCAGAATCAGACTTCCAAAAGGTCTTCATCTCTCTTTAACAATGTCTGAGCCTTAGGTGCAAATATGTGGTGTTCATTTTTCTGTTAGATCTAGGCTCCATAAATCTGCGGTTTGATTAGTTGTGGCTTTCTTTAAGGGGTCCATTTGTTACAATGAGAAGTTTCTTTGATGCTGAGATAAAGCAAATACTCTTCCCCAGGCAAAAGAACACTAGTTGGTTATCAAATAACAAATGAACAGCCCTGAAACCATTTGTACAAGTAACTATACTAAGAGTGAGGAGTTTGTATTTATATGTGTGAAAACAGAAACCATGGATTTGAAAAATACAAAGGAAGAGTATATCAGAGGTCGTGAAGGGAGGAAAAGAAAAGAAGTGCTATAATTATATTATATTCTCAAAAAAATAAAAAAATTTATAATTCAAAATACAAAGTAATGTAAATGTAAATGTAAAACATAGATTCTGATGATTATATGTTAATATAGGTTTATTGAATTTTAGATAAAGAACCAATCATCTGGTACATGTAGGCAGAGAGGATAAGTACATTTACGACAACTATCTATTTTTGTAAATTTTGTGTTGAAACTAAGTGTAGTTTAAAAATGAAATACATTTTAAATAATAAATTAGAATGTGGCTGATGTGTAAATAGAAACCTCAACACTATTGAACCTATACACAAATCTTACACATAATAGGACTGAGGAGATGGATAGTAGCTGAAATGGCTCTCATAGAAACAAAATGTATTACGTGAATAGTTTCCCATAAATTCAGAAAAGGCTTGGCTTCTGTTATGGTTGCTCCCAGTGACAGTTTTTGTTATTGTTGTTATTGTTGTTGTTGTTGTTGTTGGTGGTGGTGGTGGTGGTGGTGGTGGTGGTGGTGGTGATGGTGGTTTTTTGTTGTTTGGTTTTTTAAGTTCTTTAAATGGCAACTTTATTTTGTGAACTTTCTTTCAAGAATGGATTACTCTTAGTAGGTACTTTCTGAAGGCTAGCTATTTGTGAATCCTTCATTTATGCATCATTGCTTCATTAGAAACACCATCATCTCATTAGAATAAAGAGTTTTTTATATGACGGAACCAGAAATTCTATTTTATTGTATAATGCATTGTCCAGCAAATAGCCAAAATCAGTTGACATGATATCAGACTCACAGTATTATAATGTCTTACCAACATGATTTGTGTTTATTGTGGTGAATGATAATATCAGCATTGGATTTTATTTAACTTATATAGTAACTTCACCATTGTCATTTAGTTAATTGAATGGTTTATTCTGCTAATAGTTCATGTATGTCAATAGTGCTTAGGTTGGCTCTAATGGTTATATCTAGAATCAAAAGACAAAGCAGATCTATCACTTATTAAGTAACAAAGATCTCTACTAGGCTGCCTGAGTCTTGATATGTAGGCTTCACTGGTAGTATTACATCATCTTCATATACAAGGATCTCAGTTACCAATCATTTTTATATGTGGTAAAACCACGTGAATTCAGAGAAGAATTTTGTTGGCATGTTGAATTAAAGATTTAATTCATTTTAAATCATTGGATTTTTATTTATTTATTTTATATATGTTTTGCCACCAAGTCTGTTTGTGTATCATATGAATGTCTAGTGCCCTTGCAGGTCAGAAGAGTAGCCCACGTAACTGAAGTTAGGGATATTTTTAAGATAGTATGTGAGGGCTAGAAATTGAACCCAGGTCTTTTGGAAGAACAGCTAGTTCCTCTCACCAGATATATTTTCACATGGTTTATTTGCTAAAGTTAAAAAAAATAAACAATTGAGCCACTGTATTTTAGATTAATTAATTTCAAAAATTTAAATTCCCAGACTATCACTGTTTTCATATGAGGAATGAGTCAATGTTACTATATGTTCACTAAAGCAGTAATTAACACAATAAAAGTAAGTTTTGATTTATCATTTGTCTATTAATTTTATTTATTAATTAAAATTTATTTTGTGTACATGTATACATGAATATCTGGGCCACAGTATACTGTGGAGATGAGGAAACAACTTTCAAGAGTCAGTATTCAACTTCTAGCATGTAGTTATAGATCCAAACTCTGATGGTTAGGCTTGGTAACATGCACCTTTACTTACTGACTAACTCCCTGGTATGACCAAAGAATTTTAAATATTAATTTTGACAGACAACTAATAAACAATTTGGGTAAAATGTTGTATCAGTAAAAATAACTAAATATGGATAAATCAGTAGAGTTGTTTATATATTTTTTAAAATAATGTATTTGAAAAGAAAATAATGCAATCATTTCTAAAACCAAAAAGAAAAATGTTAATTATGATTACCAAGGCATATATTGAATCTTTATAGTACTTTCAAAGACACAATGTGTTTCTTGCTTAAAATGTAACATACTTCTACATTATCAAGTCAAGCCATGTAACTTTACCTTTATGAAGGCTTAAATACTGAAGTTATTTTCTTTAAAACATTACCTAGTTCTTATTTAATATAATTTTTAAATAAAATTAGAATAATATTATATATACATACAATTCAGTAAATGCAGACTTTTAAAGCATTATGTAATTTTAGTATCGACTTGGCTTATCTGTTGATATGGCTGTGGAAAGCAAGAATACCACTTGTTAAAGAGGGTTCATAATATTATCTATGTAATGTGTTCATAAATTATATAACAAGTTAGAAAGAATTAAACCCAGAAATAAGAATAAGACTGTAATTTAACTGATGTAAGTGAAGGTATTTTTTATTGTATATTTTTTAATGCTGGTTCAGTACTTATTATTTGGTTTTCCTTGAGATAGAATCTCATGAAGCACAGATTATCATCAAATTCACTATTTAACTAAGGATGACCCAGAGATTGATTTGTTTTTTCTAATATCTACAGAAAATATTAGAAACTTCCAAGCTTGTATTTGCAACACAGCACTTTGGATAAATGACCTTTAAAAATGTAACATTATATTTTACTGCTTGCTTTTTAATAGACTGAGTGTAAAAAAAATTGGAAGCTAATAAACTAAAAAAATAAATAAACTAACCAAATAAATAAAAATAAGTAGTTGGTAGATATTTCTTTATTCAAAAAATATAGCGAATTATAGAATTCTATAATTGGAAAAATCTAAGAGAATATTGGAAATTTTAGAAAAAAATAATAACATAATGTGCTAGAGATAACTCATATTAAAATAAACAATATTTTGTTTATAAAAATAAATGGAACAGACATAAAAGAAAACAAATCATAAAAGTCTTAGAAAATGACTTTAGAATAAGTAAAGCAAGCAAAACTTTTAAACAAATTCTTCACAAAACTTTAAAGTAAGAAAAATGCAAATAGTTGCTAGTATTCAACAACCCAAAGTATTTAGTTTATTATATGCAAAGGTGCTTTAGTTCAAAAATGTCAAAAATATAAAGATGTTTACAAACTTTTGTTCTGGCTGAAAGTGTGTGTATCATGGTGGCTTGAAGAAGAATGTCTCCCACACGCTTTTGTATTTGAACACTCTATCACCAGTGACTAGAACTCTGACATAATTAGAAGAATTAGGATATGTGACCTTGTTGGAGCAAACAAACCATTGGAGCTGGGCTTTGAAGTTTCAAAAGTGCATGCTGTGCTCAGTCTCCTCTCTGTTTGAGTATTGGAGGTGTAGTTCTCATCTACAGTTCCAACACCATACATGCCTCCATTCCACCAACCATATTCTTCACCATGATGATAATAGACCAAAACTCTAAAATTGTAAGCAAGTCCACAACTAAGTGCTTTCTTTTATAAATGTCCTTGGTCATGGTGTCTCTAAACATCAATAGAATAATGTCTTAGACGTGTGTGTGTGTGTGTGTGTGTGTGTGTGTGTGTGTGTGTGTACATTCACACTAGCACATGTACACTCATGTACACTTGTATGCGTGTGTATATGTGTCAGTGTCTGTGTCTATGTCTGTGTAGATATGCACACACACATATAGGAGATTTTAGGGGTCCACACCATTGGGTCCTCCAGGATCTGGAGTTGTAATTGATTGAACATTGACTAATGTGAGTGCCAGAAACCATAGGGCCATTTGGAAAGGCAATATATGTTTGTAACTATTGAGTGATTATTTCAGTACACAAATTATTGCTATATGTAATGAAAATATACACTTAACACTATTTGTTTCTTTCTGTTTGGTACATGGTATTATTATGTAGCTCTTGCTTATCTGGAACTTTCTATGAACAATTGACTGGCCTTGAACTCATAAACATAGTATGCCAATGCCCCCCTGTTGCTGGGATTAAAACCATGTGCCTCAATGTTAGTAACTTTAATAATTCTTAAACTTAGCTTATAATATTTATAAATTAAACTTAGTTTTCTAGAAATTTATAAATTAGAAACTCACTATTATTTATTAAATGGAACACAGCAACCAATATTACAAATGGAGAAAAACTCAACCAAAAATACATACATACATACATACATACATACATACATACATACATAAATACATACATACATAAAAGTGTTATTATGATTAGAAGTATTTGAAAAAATTGCACAGGACAATATTTCAAGTTTATTTTTATGTGTTTACTAGATGTTATTCATAATCATATCTGAGAACCAATCTTGTTCAAGTCCCATTACATGTGACATGGCAGACAGTTTGATTTAGCCATATATTTCTATTTTTAATTTAGTAATTAGAAATCACCTACTTATTTTTCTGGTGCTCTGAAAATATTTTCTGACAAAAACTGAATTGTTATTTTGGCTCAAAGTTCTAGTTTATAATTCATAATGTTTCTGAATCCATGGCATTTAAGTAAATGAAAAACAAACAAACCAGCAAAAACAAGTATTACAATGTAGCAATTAAATTATTCAGAAATCCCAGTACCAAAATGTAGATGTTACCTGGCTAGACTTTGTCTAAAACAACATCAATCTAGAATTCATCCTGTATTGTATTTATTGTTACTTGGTTATATTGAAATATTGAACTTTTTGGTAATTAGTTTCTTATTTTTTCCTCATCCACATCTTCTTTTTCTGCCTCCTCTTTCATCTTTTTCTTCTTTGATATCATTTCTCTAGGTATCTCTGACTGGACTGCAACTTACAATCTTCCTGCCTTAACCTCCCATGTTTTGGGATGACTGATGTTGGACACTATCCCTTGCTGTCTTGTAATTTCTTAACAAGAATATGTTTCAATGATATATAGGTGAATTTTCTAAGTATGTATTAATTGTTTTAGTGAAGTAATTTGACAAGAGAAAGTTGCACTTAGGGACTAAATATTTTTAGTTTTTCATGCCTTTTTTAAAATTGTAACTTGTATCATTTACAAAAAGCAAAAACAAGCTCAGAGACAACATTGAGTCTTTAATCAACTCCAGAATCCTTGTTCTGTGGCTCCTTCATTCTAGAGGTAAAACTGTTAAAAATATTTCAACATTTACCACAAGTACTTTCATTAGCTCCTTATAAATTTGTGACACCTGCAGGGATGTCACTGTCCAACTAAGCTGATTCTCTCAAATAATGGCAGATAAATTGCACAGGGAACACACTTGATGGAAGCATAATAATTATTTGTAAATTATTCAGGAAAACAGGTTCTTCACATAAGAACTGCATGAGTGCTGATAAAACATTTCCATCCAGAAAACATAATGATCTTAATGAGTCAAATCCAACAGTCTTAAAATCTCCTCAGATGGGGGGGGGGGCTAATTTTCTATGTAATTAGCTAATTGCTAAAGAGTCTGGTGCTGAATCCTAGCTTACAAAACTCTTCAGGGTGTTTCTATCATCTTTATGGTTTTTTTACTGTTTTATAGGATATTTTATTTACATTTCAGATGTAATCCCCTTTCCTCCCCCCAACCCAGGAACCCACTATCTAATTCTACTCATCCTGCTCTATGCCCCTACCCATCCTCCCACTCACTCCTCCCCACCCACGATTTCCCCCACACTGGGGCATCCAGCCTTCACTGGACCAAAGAATTCCTCACCCACCTATGCCTGACACTGTCATCCTCTTCTACAAATATAGCTGGGGCCATGGGTCTCTCCCTATGTGCTCCCAGGCTAGTGATTTAGACCCTGGGAACTCTGGTTGGTTGATATTGTTCTTCTCTTTATGGGGCTGCAAACCCTTTCAGCTCCTTCGCCCTTCTCTCTCACTTTTCCATTGGGAACCCCATGATCAGCTCAATGGTTAGCTGTGAACATCCACCTCTGTATATTTCAGACTCTGGAAGAACTCTAAGGAGACAGCTACATCAAGCTCCTGTCAGCATGCATTTCCTGGCATCTACATCAGTGACTACCTTTGGTGACTGCAAAAGGAATGGATACCAGGTGGAGCAGTCTCTGGACAGACCCTCCTTCAGTTTTTGTCCCACACTTTGTCTTTATATTTGCTCACACTAGTATTTTGTTACACCTTCTAATAAGAGCCAAATCACCCACATTTTGGTCTTCCTTGTTCATGAGCTTCATGTGGTCTATGAGTTGTATCTTGAATATTCCGAGCTTTTGGGCTAATATCCAATTATCAGTGAGTGCATACTATGTGTGTTCTTTCGAGATTGGGTTACCTCACTCAGGATGATATCTTCTAGTTTCATTCATTTACCTAAGAATTTCTCAAATTTACTGTTTTTAATAGCTGAGTAATATTTCATTGTCTAAATGTTCCACATATTCTGTATCCATTTCTCTGTTGAAAGACATATGGGTTCTTTCCAGCTTCTGGCTATTATTAATAAGGCTACTATGAACAAGTGTCCTTGTTATATGTTGAAGCATCTTCTGGGTATATGCCAAGGAGTGGTATAACTGGGTCCTCAGGTAACACTATGTCCAATTTTCTGAGGAAACACCAGACTGATTTCCATTTTGTTGCATGAAACATACCTCAGTGACAAAGACAGACATAACATCAGAGTAAAAGAATGGAAAACAATTTTCCAAGCAAATGGTCTCAAGAAACAAGCTTTAGTAGCCATTCTAATATCAAATAAAGAGACTTTCAACCAAAAAAGATAAGGAAGGACACTTCATACATATCAAATGAAAAATCTAACAAGACGAACTATCAATTCTGAATATCTATGCTAAAAATGTAAGGGCACCCACATACATAAGAGAAACTTTACTAAAGCTCAAAGCACAAATTGCACATCACACAATAGTAGTGGGGGATTTCAACACCCCATCTCAGCAATGGACAAATCATGAAAACAGAAACTAAACAGAGACATGTTGAAATTAACAGAAGTTATGAAGCAAATGGGTTTAACAGATATCTATAGAACATTTCATCCTAAAACAAAAGAATATACCTTTTCTCTGCACCTCATAGTACCTTCTCAAAAATAGACCATATAATTGGTCACAAAACAGGCCTCAAAAGATTTTAAAAAAGATTGAAATAATCCCATGCATCCTATCAAATCACCACGGACTAAGGCTGGTCTTCAATAATGACTAAAACAATGAAAAGCTCAGATTCACATAGAAACTGAACAAGGCTGTACTCAATGATGACTTGGTCAAGAAAGAAATAAAGAAATTAAAGACTTTTTCAAATTTAATGAAAATGAGGAGACATCATATCAAAACTTGTGAAACTCCACGAAAGCAGTGCTAAGAGGAAAACTCATAGCTATAAGTGCCTACAAAAAGAAACTGGAGAGAGCATACACTAACAACTTGACAGCACAGCTGAAAGCTCTAGAACAAAAAGAGGCAAATACATCCAAGAGGAGTAGATGGAAGGAAATAATCAAACTCAGGGCTGAAATAAACCAAGTAGAAACAAACAAAAAATCTATACAAAATATCAACCCAAACAGAAGCTGGATCTTTGAGAAAATCAACAAGATAGATAAACCCTTAGCCAGACTAACCAGAGGGCATAGTGACAATATCCAAATTAATAAAATCAGAGCTGAGAAGGGAGACATAACAACAGAAACTGAGGAAATTCAAAGATCATCAGATCCTATTACAAAAGCCTATACACTACAAAACTGGAAAATCTGGATGAAATGGAAAACTTTCTAGACAGATACCAAGTGCCAAAGTTAAATCAGGAGCAGATAAACCATCTAAACAGTCCAATAACCCCTAAAGTCTCCACACCAAAAAAGGCCCGGGACCAGATGGTTTTAGTGCAGAATTTGATTAGACCTTCAAGGAAGACCTAATACCAATTCTCTTCAAACTAGTCCACAGAATAAAAACATAAGAAATACTACCCAATTCATTCTATGAAGTCACAATCATGCTCAAACTTAAACTTCACAAAGACCCAACAAAGAAAGAGAACTTCAGACCAATCTCCCTTATAAATATAGATGCAAAATATTCAATAAAATTCTTGCAAACTGAATCCAAGAACACATCAAAATAATCATCCATTATGATCAAGTAGGCTTTATACCAGGAATGCAGGGATGGTTTAATATTCTGAAACACATGAATGTAATCCACTATGTAAACAAACTCAAAGAAAAATACCACACGATCATCTTACTATATGCTGAGAAAGCATTTGACAAAATTCAACATCCCTTCATGGTAAAAGTCTTGGAAAGATCAGGAATTCAAGGCCCATACCTAAACATAGAAAAAGCAATATGCAGCAAACCAGTAGCCAATATCAAACTAAATGGAGAGAAAACTGAAGCATTCCCACTAAAATCACATACTAGACAAGGTTGCCCACTCTCTCCCTACCTATTCAATATAGTACTGGAAGTCCTAGCCAGATCAATTAGACAACAAAAGGAAGTGAAAGAAAGACAAATAGGAAAGGATGAGGTGAAAATTTCACTATTTTCAGATGATAGTATACTTAAGTAACTCTAAAACTTCCACCAGAGAACTCCTAAACCTGATAAACAACTTCAGCAAAATGGCTGGATATAAAATCAACTCAAACAAATCAGTAGCCTTCCTCTACTCAAGGGATAAACAGGCTGAGAAAGAAATTAGGGAAATGACACCTTTCACAATAGTCACAAATTATATAAAATACCTTGGTGTGAATCTAACCTAGCAATTGAAAGATCTGAAGGACAAGAATTTCAAGTCTCTGAAGAAAGAAATAGAAGAAAATCTCAGAAGATGGAAAGATCTCCCATGCTCTTGGATTGGCAGGATTAATATAGTAAAAATGGCCATCTTGTCAAAAAGCAATCTACAGATTCAGTGAAATCCCAATCAATATTCCAAATCAATTTTTTCATAGAGATAGAAAGAGCAATTTGCAAATTCATTTGGAATAACATAAAAACCAGGATAATAAGAACTATTCTCAACAATAAAAGAACTTCTGGAGGAATCACCATCTCTATCACCCTTAAAAACACATGTTTTTTCTGAAAATTCAAGCATAAAATATATTCTTCTTGTCAAGATGTCATAAGCACATATAAAAATTCTCAGTTCTTATAGATATGTTATAAATTTCAAAGATACAAACTTTGAATCTCCTTTTTCTCATTTTTTTTATTTTATTTCATTTTATTTTTTCTCAATCTGCTTTTATACCATTTTAGTTACATACAAGTACTAAGGTCAGTTTTAGGTTGAAGAACTAGCAATACAATAGATGCAAATTTTCAAGGAACAAGCATGACAATAAACACAAATAGTCAAAGAGCAAGCAAGGCAATAAACAAAGTTCCATGAATACTCCATGATCACTGTTTCTAAGGGTTTCTCTGGATGACCAAAATCTGAGCCTACTGCCCTGCTCTAGTCCAAAGTCATTTTTAATGTCTGAATCATAATTCTTTGTTTTAGCCTAAGATTTCTTTGTTTTAACCTATTGTCAGATTCCTGCCTGAATCCCACTTCCTTGTCCTTGACCAATATCAAATTCCTGTCAAGCAGCCATAAAAACCTCTCCACTTCTCCCCTCTTTTAAACTTTATAAACAACACTGAGCTTGTCTTAGGTCATTTAGACACAAATGCCTTCCTTACCCATCATGGAATATGCATTATCCAAAGCAATGCACTTCTCTCTTAGGTTGGCAAGGCTCTGTGCAGAATCTTATCCATTCTTGGCTTGCCAAACTGTTAGATTAATAACTCTGTCTGGGGGTCCATTTTCAATTTCAAGCTATGTACTTTGGCTGCCAACATGTTGATGTTAAAGACAAGCTTTAACATGATGGACAAGAATAAAAGTATTCCCAGGACAAAAAGGACTAGCATGATCAAGCAACATATGCCATTCTTGAAGCTTGTCCAAAATGGAAATACTGACTTCAGGCCAAGGATAGTTTTACCAGCAGTATCTGCTGCATCAATGCTCAGCAGAGCAGCATTCCTTAAATTCACAATCTCATTATGTAAAGTTAAAACAACCAGAGAGGTGTTAGAATGCCAAATACCCTACAAGTGTCTTTAAATTTTTTCCTAATTATAATGACTATCATTGTAAATTTTAGAAGAAACACCAGTCCAATAGTATTTGGCATGACACTCCAGATGGCTTGTAATAATAGTTTTTTAATTCCATCTATCTGATCTTTCATAGATTGTTTTTATATAATATCTAAAGATGGTATCACATTCTTCACAAAGCTTTTTGACAGAATCCCATGCTGATTTCTTCTTCAGTATAATGAAAGTATGAGATAAACATCAAACCAAAAAATCTTCTAAATAGCAGAAAAATATGCTGTTCACAATAAAAATAGGATCTATAAAATCACTATACATAGTTATATAATAACTAAGTGTTAGTGGGTTTTATATAGTCTTACATTTCCTAAGCAATGTTATCTTCTTAAAACATGTATTTTCCAAATTTTAATGGATAGTCAAGTGCATTATCAATTGCCGGTAATGTTTAGGGATCTATGAGACTTCATTAACGAGCAATTCCCAAAGGAAGAACTCACTATACAGGTTTTTTGGTGTTGTTGTTTGTTGTTGTTGTTGTTTTTGCTTTGTTTAGTTTTTTGTTAACATATAGTGTCTAGTAGGAGGATTGTTACCCTGTTATTGAGCAACTCCATTTAAACATTTAATAAATTTGTATACATTTTAGGAAGCTTTTACCTTAGCAGATTTCCATATAAGCTTTGGAAATGTTTTCTATTTCTTATTCTCTCAGCCTCTTATGACCTCCCAGCCTTGTTTAAAGGGGAGCTGTTTGTAAAGAGAAACAACCTATGTTAGACATCTTATACTCAATTATCATAGTACACCCAAAGTTGATGCTGTCGGTTTTATCTATTGTTTTGGGTTATGTATGTAACTAATAAATCTCTTATTTATAAACATGGTTTTGTGTTACTGGATGGAGTTTGAATGGACCAGGCATATAATCCCAAAAGCAAAAAATTTAAGAAACCAACTATGATATGAAAGAAAACATATATTTACAGAATGGTGATTCATAAAAAAAATTGCTTGTACAGACTTTTAACCTCTGAAGAAATGATATTTTACTATCCTATTGACTGGTAGTGGAAAAATTATGTACAGAGTTATGAATCTTCACAATTAAAATACAAAGATTTTTCAAAAGCCAGAGAGATTGATAGATAAAAAAAAAGAAGTTCACGAAAAGGAAAACAAATAGACAAACATGGGCTGAGGGTATTGGTGGGATGAGAAATCAGGAAGAAAATCCACTTATCTGAAGGCCTCTTGTTGAGGTTCTATTTTATTTGGTGCATTATTGCAGATTCAAGCTCAAAAATTCAAATTGTAAATATTAGAACATTTAAAGGGAAGTAATGCAGAAATGTCATGGAACTAGGAAGCACAAAAGGACAAAATTAAAATATCACTGAAAAATAAAATAGCCAAGATATCGTCCTTAAAAGAAAAATAAAATAAATATGATATAACTCATTTTTACCTTAAGAATGGACACAAGATTATGAATCACAATTGACCATATTACTAAGTTAATGAAAACCATTTGCAAAGGCAAGGTGAGTTTTGTTCTCCTGTGATATTCATATGTGATTATTTAAAAAATCAGATGAATTAACTGGTGGCAAAGTATTTTCTGTGATATGTACTGCAAGCAAAACTCAAACAACTCACAAAAACCCAGGCCAAGTTACTTCTATTTTAACACATTTGGCCCGCATTGGGTTAACAAGTATAAATATCCAAGTGACTCACTTAAAAAAATTTCAAAGTATAGGATCAGAATAAGAGAAGTAATTTCATTCATTTATTAAAGTTACCAGACTGAAATCAATCAATGCAACATTCAGGAGAGACAATTTTAACACTGATATGTATCAAATTTACAAGACTGTTCTAATATGAAAATGTATTTTTATTCATAATTACTAAAGCTCCACATAAAGTCAAGACAAGCTCATATTATTTGGTTGAGGATTTACGTATTTCAGTTTGCATTCTTATCCTAATTCAATAAGTCAATAAAAAATAATTAGACACAAGAGAAATATTTAGTCCTTTTGATGCAATTTTAAAATTTACTCTTGTTTTCCATTTAACTTAGTTCTAAAATGAAAAAATAATTTTAGTCAGATTATTGGATTACAAAATTAAATGTTCAGGTGAAGCCCCAAGAGAACAAAATTTAAAAACATACAATAAATTGTATAAAATAAATTACATTATGTGCAAAAATTTATTTAAATGTTAATTAGGAGTAAACAAGAGAGATGACTCAGCAGTTAATAACACTTGCTTCCCTTCTATAGGACCCAAGTTTGTTTCAGCTTAAGGAAATACCAACACCATAAGAAGAACAATATTAACTAACTGGACCACCCAGAGGTCCTAGGGAGTAAACCATCAACCAAAAAAATATACATAGCCAGAACTCCAGATACATATGTAGCAGAGGATGGCCTTATATGACATCAATGGAAGAGGAGGGAGGATTGATGCCCCATCTTATGAGAATTCTAGAGGTGTGAGGCAGGAGTGGGTGAATGGCTTGATAAGCACCATTATAGAGGAAAAGAAGAGGGGGAAGAGGAGGATGGGATGGGTGGGTTGGTGGTGGGGTAAGCAGGAAGGGATATATCATTTGAAATGTAAATGAATAAAATGATTAATAATAAAAAAATCACATGGCTTCTTACCATTATCTATAACTATATTTCCTGGGGATCAGATACATTCTCCTGGCCTCCACATGTATTTTATATATCTATGCATGCAGACAAAATTCTCATACACATAAAATAAAAATAATAAAGTTTAAAAATGTTAACTAAAGAATTTATGATAAAAAATTGTGTATCTATAGAATCCCAGTTGCATCTTGCTAATAGGTTTGCCCAGACAGTTTTTCCTGAGCTCAGAACAAAGTGGAGGATCCTATTTTCTTAGTGGGGCTTCCTCTTCTGATCAACAGATTCCAACCCACATTACTTGGGAAATATCCCTGGCAAAATCCAGGATTTGGCTTCCTTTAATGACTCTTCATGCAAATCTAGCATCTCCAGACTCAGCCAGTGAAACTTCATCTTAAGAACCACTTCCCACTCTCCAAGTTTCATATATATAGCTTGGGTTCACCCTGAATAAAATATATACTTACAAGTTCACCCCTAGGAAAAGTATATAGCCAAGCTGAGATCTTATCAGAGAGCTGTTTCATTAAAATCATCAAGTAAAGCCTACTCCCAACTGTTCTGGAATCCTGCAGAGCCTATCTGGTTTTGACTCTTAATCATCCTTCCAGCTGTTACTCAAGTAACATTATGGACACCCTGAGATGGGAAAAATAGAGGATAGAGAACCAAGGCTGGACCCGAATAGGCATACAACAATGCTTTCATATAATAATATATAATCATAATTTTCAAAATATATATTTCAATATCAATATCTATCATGTTAATACTAATAATGTATTCTGGGTTTAAATAATTATAATTTTATGTTCAATTTTGTTGCAGATTTTTGAGATAAGATTGCATACAGTAGTCTTGTCAAACTCATGGGAATTCTCCTGCTACTTCCTGCAGAAAGTTGAGATTACAGGCTTGAGAAGAATTATACACCAGAATCAACTTAGTTACTTTTAGAGTAAAGAGAAGCTCCAGAGATAATTGAGTATCTATATATTCATTTAATTTATCGAAAAATTATAAGAAAGTTAGTTTTTACTGCTTAAAATTAAAGCAAGACAAATAACTTTAATCACATCTTATGTTTAAGACCTAATATATTCTAAAATTACAAATGATACTATTTGGGGCAAATGAACGGAAAACATTCTTTAGGATTAAATTTGACCATGTTTATAATACTTGGCATAAATTGGATCCTATTCATTGAAGTTTAGGTAGACAACTCTTTGCTATACCAACATAAGAGCACTATTTCATACTGTTGCATACCTTTACTTTATTGAGTTCTTTGGTTTGCTAAGGTCTAAGATAAGTATAGTTCTCGTCCCTCATCAAAGAAACATGTTTTAAGTAGAGATCATTAAGAAAGTTACTTCTTGTCAATATCTGGAGAATAAACTATGATATAATGTTCACCCCAACAGATACAAAAATGCTATAGCTAAAAGTTAGCAAACATTGAGGGAGAGGGACATACAGATATGAAAAGCCAGGGGACAAGAATATCTGCTGTGAGACAGTGCTTTTTTACACAACAAAGAAGATGTACCAGTAAAATTTCAACCAAAAATGTTGTTGCCTAAAATATATCAGCATAATGAAAACCATGACTGACATACCAACATAGATAAAAAATAAAACAAACAAACAAACAAACAAAAAAAACTTAAAAGAATGCACCCTGAGATGGATTATTCCATGCTTTCAGTAGTTTCTGAGAAAAGATAAATCAGTATTCTCTAATAATCAGACCCTTGACAAGTTATCCAGACCAAAGTGGTCAGCCCTAAGGATGTATACAGCACAGACACATACCATTAAATAAACTCAGTAGGTTTTATGTGTGTGTGTGTGTGTGTGTGTGTGTGTGTGTGTGTGTGTGTATGTGTGTGTGTGTTTGCATAGAGACAAATAAAGACATAAAGTCAGAGAGAGAAGTGAATAATTTCTAAAATATTTTTGATTTATTTACATTTCAGATGTCATTCTCTTTCCCCATTTTCCCTCCCTAGAAACTCCCTATCCAATTCCCCTTCCTTTTTTTTGATTTTATGCCATTTTAATTATCTACAAGTATTAAGGTCAGTTCTAGGTTGAGGAACTAGCAATACAACAGATGCAAATAGTCAAGAAACAAGAGATGACAATAAACACACAAATAGTCAAACAAGCAAGGCAATAAACAAAGTTCTGTGAACACTACTGTGATCACTGTTTCTAAGGACTTATCAGGATGACCAAAATATATGAGCCTACTTCTCTGTCCTAGCCCAAAGTCATTTTCATGTCTTTAGCTTACTTCTTTGTTCTACCTAAGATTTAGATTTCTGCCTGGAGAGAAATTAATAATTAAAGTAAGAACAGAGATCAAGAGTACAAGAGGAATTTAGGGTGGTGATACCAGTAAGCATTTCAGTGCTTTGAAGGAGGAATATAAACAACAAAAATTCAGTATTCTTGTGCAAAATTTTTTAAAAAATAAATTTAAAAAGTCAATTTATTTTACATCTATCACTAAAGTAATTTTTATTTAGGCATATTGAAAAATAAATTACAAGAAAACTTTATACACAAACATAAAGGCACACAAACACACATAGAGACACATACAACATTGCACATCTTCTTGGAAAATATGTCCCCATACACCAGAAGGAAGCTTGCAGACTACACAAAATGACTAAAGTAATTCTGGTCCACAAATGAACATTTTCATTTCATTTCCATATTTTTAAAGACAAGGCAATATACGTATCCATTATCTTCAGAAGTGGAGAGGTAATGATCTGTGGAAAGACTTAAAGTACCAAACATTAAACAAACCTCATATTTCAGAATGTGAGCATACAACAGTTTCATAGATGAATTTTTGGTGGTTTAACAAAATATTCATGTAAATCTCTCTGTATCACATTTTGGATCAATGGTTTAGAAAATCTTTTATAAATTGCAGATATTGTAATCAAGATTTCATATGAAATCCTTGCATGGAGGTTGAAGCTAAAGAACAGGCTTATCTGTGTGCTGAAATCACACTTTCCCCAAAACAGCAGGATATACACAAACTTCTGAAAATGTTGAAAAAGCTGTTAGTTTTATTGTAGACATTGCTAAGTGATAATTACTGACACAATCCTATGAAATTCTCTTTATAATACTAGATATTTGTGATAAACATCTCTCCTTGTTGTGAATACAATGTTTCTTAAAATAAATTTGCTATTGAAAAGTGTTTTAGGGTGACTGGAGCAGACACCCAACTGATCTGCTCCCCTGTGGAAACTGTGTCCGGAGGCATCCTAGAGAGGCCACGGCCAGCAGAGCTGCAGGTAGGGGTACCCACACACTGCCCTATGCCTCAGAGGCACAACTGACAGTAGGGAGCTCCCAGAATACATCTGGCATCCAGACTGCACCCCTGGAAATTACCACCGCCCTTCTTCCCCTTGCCAGGATCTTGGTGACTGGAGCAGACACCCAGCTGATCTGCTACACTGTGGAAACTGCATCTGGAGGTATCCTAGAAAGGCCACTGCCCTCAGAGCTGCAGCTCTGTCTAGAGGCATCCTAGAGAGGCCACCACCCACAGAGCTGCAGACACCCAGCTGATATGCTTCCCTGTGGAAGCCACGTCGGGAGGCATCCTGAGCGGCCACTGCCCTCAGAGCTGCAGACATCCTAGAGAGGCCATTGCCCTAAGAGCAGGGGACACCATATCCTGAGGCATCCTAGAGGAGTCACTGAACTCAGAGCAGCAGACACCATATCCTGAGACATCCTAGAGGAGTAACTACACTCAGAGCAGCAAACACCTAGCTGGTCTACTACCATGGAGACACCATATCCTGAGATATCCTAGAGGAGCCACTGTACTCTGAACAGCTAGAGCTCAGGATCACAGAGACCTCAGGACCCTGAGGAGTTCTGACACAACCAAGATAACTAAAAAGGCAGGCTCCAGTCAGAAGCAGTGAGTGCAGGTAGCACTAGAACTAACCAAATGGCAAAAGGCAAGCGTAAGAATGGAAACAACAGAAACCAAAGTTACTTGGCATCATCAGAACCCAGTTCTCCCACCATAGCAAGTCCTGAACACCTCATCACACTGGAAAAGCAGGATTCAGAACTAAAATCACTTCTCACGATGATGATAAAGTCCTTTAAAAAGGACAAAAACAACACTCTCAAAGAAATTGAGGAGAACACAGGTAAACAGGTAGAAGTCCTTAAAGAAATGCAAGAAAATACAATCAAACAGGTGAAGGAATTACACAAAACCATCTAGGATCTAAAAATGGAAGTAGAAACAATAAAGAAATCTCAAAGGGAGACTACCCTGGAGATAAAAAACCTAGGAAAAAGATCAGGAGTCATAGACGCAAGCATCAGCAACAGAATACAAGAAACAGAAGAGAGAATCTCATGTGCAGAAGATACCATGGAAAACATAGACACAAAGGTCAAAGAACATGCAAAATGCAAAAAGCTCCTAACACAAAACATCCAGGAAATAAAGGACACAATGAGACGACCAAACCTAAGGATAATAGGTATAGATGAGGAGGAAGACTCCCAACTTAACGAGCCAGTAAATATATTCAACAAAATTATAGAAGAAAACTTCTCTAACCTAAAGAAAGAGATGTTCTTAAATATACAAGAAGCCTACAGAACCCCAAATAGACTAGACCAGAAAAGAAATACCTCCCATCATATAATAATCAAAACATCAAATATACAAAACAAAGAGAAGATACTAAAAGCAGTAAGGGAAAAAGGCAAAGTAACATATAAAGGCAGAGCTATAAGAATTACACCAGATTTCTCACCAGAGATTATAAAAGCCAAAAGATCCTGGACTCTGGACTAATATACAGGCCCTAAGAGAACACAAATGCCAGCCCAGACTACTATACCCAGCAAAACTCTCAATCACTATTGATGGAGAAACCAAGATATTCCATGACAAAACCAAATTTATACAATATCTTCCCACAAATTCAGTACTTCAAAGGATAATGATTGGAAAACTCCAACACAAGAAGGGAAACTACAACCAAGAAAAAGCAAGAAAGTAGTCTTGCAACAACCCCAAAAGAAGATAGTAACACAAACATAATGCTACCTCTAATAACAAAAATAACAGGAAGCAACAATTATTTTTCCTTAATATCTCTTAATATCAATGGACTCAATTCTCCAATAAAAAGACATAGGCTATCAAGACTAGATACATAAACAGGAGCCAGAATTTTGCTACATATAGGAAACGCACCTCTGTGACAAAGACAGACACTACTTCAGAGTAAAAGGATAGAAAACAATTTTCCAAGCAAATGGTCCCAAGAAACAAGCTGGAGTAGCCATTCAAATATCAAATAAAAGTGATTTTCAACCAGAAGTAATCAAAAAAGACAAGGAAGGACACTACATACTCATCAAAGGAAAAATATGCCAAGAAAAACTCTCAATTCTGAACATCTATGCCCCAAATGCAAGGGTACCCACATACATAAAAGAAACTCTACTAAAGCTCAAAGCATACATTGCATCTCACACAATAATAGTGGGGGATTTCAACACCCCACTCTCAGCAATGGGCAGATCATGGAAACAAAAACTAAATTGAGACACAATGAAACTAACAAAATTTGTGAACCAAATGGATTTAACTGATATCTACAGAACGTTTCATCCTAAAACAAAAGAATATACCTTTTTCTCAGCACTTCGTGGTACCTTCTCCAAAATAGTCCATATAATTCGTCACAAAACAGGCCTCAACAGATGCAAAAAGATTGAAATAATCCCTTGTACCCTATCAGACCACCATGCACTAAGGCTGGTCTTTAATAACAACAAAAAGAGTGGAAAGCCCACATGCACGTAAATTCTCTCTTTATTTGATAAAACATGTCTGATTTTGTAGACCATAATAGCCTTGAACATATTTTGTTAGTCCAGAATTCCCATGTGGTCTTCCTGTTTTAATATTCTTATTTTTGTTGTTAAAATTATGATTCATTTTAATAAGATATATTTTAAATAATGATATGTACAATTTCTGCTTTTTATCTTGAGCATCATTGAATTTATAAAGAAATGTGTCTGACCTTTTTAAGCATACAGTGAATGAATATTAGCCCTAGTTCTTTATAGTTCAATATTTATCTAGAATATATTTCTACAAACTAATTATGATGCATTCTGTTATAATTCTCTTTCCCAATCCATCCTTTATCTCTCCTAGTACTCTAGTAACCACTTCTCCACATGCAGCATGGTGAGACTCCATCTCATAATCTAAATGATCTGGATCATTCTTAAATCTACATATTATTTATCCTTCATGACAGCTCATTCATGAACCAAAGGAGATTTGATAGGTACCTCTATTTGGTTTAGCTGAATAACTAAATGTAAGCAAGTAGACATATTATTTCATCATAAAGCAGGCAGTTATATTCAGAGGCTTAGTAAAATGTTGTTATTATTTAAACATTATGACTATATTCTATTGTTGCTGAAATAAAGTTAGTGGCTAAAACAAAATTACTTTATTGCCTTAGAATATTAGTTTTGAAAGTCAGAAATCTAACTGTGTTTTAAGCTAAAATAAGTTTGTCCCCAGGTCTACGGTGAACTACAAAGTGTGTCTTATTCATTGTTCTATTGCTGTGAAGAGCCTGAGAGACACCATTACCAAGGCAACTCTTATAAAAGACAGCATGTAATTGAAGGCTTGCTTACAATTACAGAGATTTGGTCCATTATCATCACCACAGAAAGCACGGCAGCAGGCTTGGAAAGCATACTGCTACAGAAGTAGCTGTGAGCTACATCCTGATAACACATACACATACACACACACACACACACACACACACACACACACAGAGAGAGAGAGAGAGAGAGAGAGAGAGAGAGAGAGAGAGAGAGAGACAGAGAGAGAGACAGAGACAGAGAGACAGAGAGAGAGAGAGAGAGAGAGAAACAGAGAGAGAAGGAGGGAGGGAGGAGGAGAGACAGAGATAGAGAGAGGGAGGGAGAGAATGAGAGGGAGGGAGGGAGAGAGAGAATGAGAGAGAACAAGATGTGGGGCTTCCATGGGCTTTGGGCATGCCCAGTGACACACTTCCTGACAAACTTCCTTCATTAAGGCCATACTCTCTAATCCCAATCCTATTAGAGTTCTACTCTCTGTTGACTAAATATTCAATTATGTGAGCCTATGGGTGGGTATTCTCCTTATTCAAACCACCACCCAAAAGACTGGTGTTTTCATCTTTTTTCATTCTTTAGGAAGTTTCTCTCATTCCTCACCTGTTTTCAGGGTTACAACATCCACCTTGCTGAATTTTGTAATTTCTCTCTGACTACAAAAAGGAAAGATTTTTGTGCCTTTTATTATTCAAGGGTATCAAAACTCTGTATGGATTATCCAGGCTAACTTCTTTTGGTCAGGATCTTTAAGTTAGCATATTCGTAAATCTGCTTACAGTGTGAGGAACTTTTCTATATGCTGTTGTCACAGAGAGGTATTATTGCAGCTGTCTTTGTTTGAAGAAAAGGTACAAATCTATGTCTCTTTTTGACGTGTCAGTTGAAGGTACAAATCTATGTCTCTTTTTGATGTGTCAGTTGTTTATGATTCTCATTATAGAGTTAATTCAAAGATAGATGGTGGAATTTGCCCTCTCTATTTATCTGTAGTATATTAACTAGAATGCAAAAGTATTTCAGAAGGTCTTATGCACAGTACAATGGCATAATGCCATTTTACATTATCTTTCCAGATTTATAGTTCAAATAGAAGACAGAATTTAGTAATTCATTCCTTTTCACCACCGACTATCCAAGTACCAACTTCACTGTACATGCTTTAAAGGATTCCATTGTACATTCACTTACTAACCCAGGAATTTAAATCTAATCTGAGATTTTAATTCATTGTTACATTGCCTGTATACAACAATATAATGTAATTCATCTTTGTTCAGGTGTGTTAACCTGATAGTATAAATTAATGTATGACTTTTGAATTAAAAAAAAAAAACAGTATGTTGCTTGTGAACCTGTGTTCCTGGCATGGTTTCACTCTCTGAAGTACAGAAGAGAAAAGCAGGTCTGTGTGTCAAATACTGACTCGTATAAGGAAACGCACACTTTGAGAAGTTACTCTGAAGATAATGGATGAGGCTTAAGTACAGCTGTCTTTGACACCAACAATTTTATAAACTTTCAACATCCTACAGCAATATCAGCTACCTTTGTCCAGGATAAAAATAAATGAGATGCTAAAAACCCTTCAATTGTATATCTGAAACACACACACACACACACCAAAAATTACCTAGTTTTAATTATTATAATTCCTAAATTTTTACCAGTTAGGCCTTTATCATTGTGGTAATGATCATCTATCTTAAAAAAAAAAAAATGTACTAAGAATTCCATTATACAGTGTTCCATTTCCCAGTAGTACTCAATCTCGTATAAAACTGTACTTCAGAAAATGATAGTTTAAAGTCACACAATGTGAACCAATATACTATTTTAAATTGTATCTGACATGATGTTACTAAAAGTCCCCGCAGCTCTCTATGATGTGTGATCTTATTTATAATGAAGTAGATAATAAACCTAAATTGTTCTTCTGTGGATATAGTTCTACTAATCTGGGGCTAAGAACAGTGTCATTAAGATACAGTTTTCTACTTTTTTTTTTTTTTGCCTGCCATCTTCCTTTGCCAATTCATTAGTTCTAGTCTCAGGATTATTTTGATAAGTGAAATAATGTGAAAGTGATTTACTTACTTTTAGAAAATATTAAACTCAAATTCATTTCTAAAATGCCATACAGTTTAATATTTTTCTTATTATTATGCTGAAAAACTTTATACAGGCATTTTAAAATCTAACTACTGAAAGTTTTTTTTATATGAAACAGTTGAAAACAAAGATCCAGACAAGACTGATTTTAGCCAACGATGTATT
Organism: Rhabdomys pumilio; assembly: GCA_030674055.1. Taxonomy (NCBI): domain Eukaryota; kingdom Metazoa; phylum Chordata; class Mammalia; order Rodentia; family Muridae; genus Rhabdomys; species Rhabdomys pumilio. Next base: position 6,338,643 of record JANHMN010000010.1, on the reverse strand, counting down.
GATGGGTTACATAAGATGAAATTTTATGAATCACATTGCTCCACTGTGATATATACCATCATTTCTGAAATACACATTTGAGAGTAAAAAATATTTTTGTTGTTAGTATGGTCAAATAATTTACATGGGCATATTTTAATCTTACTGGTTAAATAAGTTCATACAGAAAATAAGGGGATTTAATTGAATTTAAATCCATAGGAAATGATCTTAATCCAAGTTATATAAAGAGAAAGGGAATATCAATATATCCACAGATACTAATCTCCATAAAGAGGAGGAATTAAAAAAAATTGTATTATCTTAAGAATAAACTGGAGATCTGCCATGCAAGTAGGAGGAGAAGATGAGGAGGAAGTCATGATGGAACAGAACCATATGGCCAGAAGAAACTGAAAGTAGCAAGGAATCTTATAGCTAGGGATTAAATTACATTAGTATTCAATTTACCCAATCTAGGCTTGTAGCTTATAATTCTACTAACTAATGTGTTTTATATATGGGTTTCTTGGGGTAGTAGATTCCAACAACATTCATGGAAAATTTGCCTTTCCTTGTTTCAAACATATTATTTTCCCAAAATCATCTGCTTCATGCTCTTGTTTTCTTTATACAAATGATAAGAACAACAACAATGGAACAACAACAACAACAACAAAAACAATAATAATAATAATAATAATAATAATAATAATAATAATAGAAAAGTATGGTCACTCATAGTACAGTAATAAGGTTTGAGCCACAATTTGACTTGAAGTTGATTTTTTTTGCCAATCCCAGATACCCCTTCTCTCGGAAAACCTCTCAGTTCCCAAGGCTAGTCATTGGCAATGTACATTCACAAATCACTGTGTTTATTAACCAACAGAATAACACCAAATTAATTAATTAACCAATTCATTAAATAATTGAAAAATAGCATGCACATGAAAAAGTCAAAAAATTCCATTAAGTACACATGTTAAAATGTGTTCATTCATCCATCACTGATCTGGTGATCATTATTGGATAGTGGGTTTTTTTAATACAAATAAATTAAACTTTATTAAAATTTATATAGAAGATATTATGACAATATATTCCATTTCTCTTGTGTAAATATACCATGTATGTGCAAATGCATGTGTGTGTATAAAATAGTTTCAGGGACCATGTAACAAGTGAATGGATAAATTATATTAGAATAGTTGAATGGTTTTCAATAGAGATTGTAAAACTTAATGTCAAGCAACCAGGAAACTGCTTAACATTCAGTATTATTTTATAGCATAGCTATTCTGTCTTGTATAACTACATTTCACTGAAGATTTATGTTATGATTAGTGTAATTCTTTATATGACTATTGGTCATCATGTAACTCACTTTCTCCAGAATTATTTATTTAATTTTTCATAAGTGTGTCCTATGCTCTTTGTATTCTTGTCATAGAATAATGGGAGAAGACTACACATCCTGGACAAATAGTCTGTGTCACATAAATGGACTTGCAGAAAATTTTCATGATCTGTGGGTAATGTGTTTATTCTTATAATAGCATCAGTAGAAGAATGAACTTTTACAACTTAGGTTGATTAATATTTATCAGTTTTCTTTGAAAACTTTATTCTGCATGAGATGCACTTAGAAATATTTTTCTTATTTGTAAAATATATTTTTACATTCTTTAAAATAGGCATTTAATTTGATGTAAAAATTAATAAGACCTATTATATACATTGTTTTACCGAAATGTTAAAAAGCACAAATTAATTTATTCTTACTTCGTCTAAGGTCAAAATTAAGATCATATTAAAGAAACAAACTTTTTTTCCTGGAGTTTACTTTCACATCTTGAACAGTATCGACAACTTGAGCACTGATGTCTATGTGCGTACGGATGATGCCTCTCTACTTCATTTTGTGTCTCATTAATTTTTAAGACATAATGATGGAGATTTATATTATGTCTTGGAATAATATAAATATATCTTCTAGTTTTATATATTTTTTATTCATTTTAGTAATCATGTGCATTTTTCAGTAATTTTAAGATTGTCCTGTTCCAGTTACAATGTAAACCTATTATCACTTAACTTGATTTATATGATACTTTCAATTTTGTGGTTTTTTTATTTTCCTTTAATTATTCTATTTATGTGAATATGACTTTCAATTTGAGCTTTCTTACTGCCATCAAATTAACATTTAGATATTTCTTTAAATTAATTTTCTTTGTATAGTGATCTGGTGGTGATATGGTTGGATCATACAGTAGTTTAATGTATCATTTCTTGGGAAAATTCAAGGTCAGTCTTACTTTCCATAATGTTTGTATTAGTTTTCACCCCTTGCAACAGTGAGTAAAGTCATTAATTTTCTCTACATCTTGACCAGTAGATTTTTATTCAGTCTTTCTTATATTATTCAATTTTGCTAGAGTAACTTGAAATTTTGTTGTGCTTATAATTTTCACACCTTTTTTACTGGTGAGATATTTTCATATATTTGGCCATTCATAAGTCTTTACAGAAATGGCTACTAAATTCCATATCTACTCTAAAACTTAATTTATTTCTACTGAGTTTTGGATATCCTGACTTCTTTTAGATATCAGTCTCTTGCTATAAATATATTAATATTCATCTTATAATTTTGTAATTAAATTTATTAATTTTATAATATAATATATTTTATAAATATATTAATATTTTATTATTTATTTTTCATTGATTTGGGACTTTGTCTTTAAATTTTTCTTGTTCCACTATTTTGGTTTTTTTTTTTTGTTGTTGTTCATCAACATTTTATAATGATTTGTAAGTTGTTTTATTGCTCTGTTGATTATTATATTTGTTGTAAATAAGTAATGTAAATTTGTGTATATATACAAGTTTAATATTTTCTATGATTTACTTTCTGTGGTTTGGGATTTTGTCTTTAAAATTTTCTTGCTCTATTAATTTGTTTTATTGTTTGTTTGCTTGTTTAATTTTTCATTTATTCTTTATCGTATGTTTATTATATTTTATTTGTACTTTCCCTTCCTTCACTCCCCCCAGTGCCTCTCCTTTACATTTCCTACCTCTCATACTTCCCTCACCACTCCTCCTGTTTCCTTCCAGAAAAGCGTAGTCTCCCACAGATGTCAAACATTGTTTATCAAGCTATAATAAGAATAGACACCTTTCCTCAATTGCAGATGGACTGGGAACCCAGTGAGTGAAAAGAAAAAGGAAAAGAAAAGGGGAAAGAAAAAGAAAAGGAAAAGTAAAAAGAAAAAGAAAAAGAAAAAGAAAAAAAAGAAAGAGAGTCTGTACATCTACTGTTAGGTGAAGTTATAAAACCATAATATATATACAATGGAGTTTAGTCAGTTCTATGCAGATTCCCTGTCTGTTGGTTGTGTATCTCTGAGCCCCTATGAGGACAGGTTAACTGATTTTGTGACTTCTTTTGTGATGTTCTGATGCCCACAATTCTTTCTTCCCATCTTCAGCAGGATTCCCTGAGATCTGCTTAATGTTTGGCTGTGGATGTCTGCATCTCTTTCCATAAACTTCTGGATGAATCCTGTCTGATAGTGATTATAAGAGGTTTCTGCCTGCTAGTACAGCAGAATATCATTATGAAACTTTCATTGATTATTTTTCCAGTCATGTTCTAGTTTTCTCTCCTAGGTCTCTGGACTATCCAGCCTCTGGGTCCTGGTACTCCAGTCAGTGTTAGGGCTGGACAACCACTCATAGCATGAGTCTCAGGCTGGACCAATAATTGATTGACCGCTCCCACAATTTCTGCTCCACTTTTACCACAGCACATCTTGTAGGCAGGGCAAATTGTAAGTCAAAATTTTGAGGCTGGGTTGGCATCTGAGTCCTTCACCTGGAAGTCTTCCCTGATTACAGGAGATGGCCACATTAGAAATCTCATTCTACAGTACTAGGAGTTTTAGCTAGGGTAGCATTTGTAGATTTCTAGGAGTTTCCATGGCACTAAGTTTGTACCTAACTCTACAAATTTCCTTTAATTGTTGTTTTCTCTCCCAATACTCTCTCATTCCATCCTTACAGCCCACTTAATCCCTCATGCTTCTATCCCACCTGCCCTCATTCCATCCACAGTATCTATTCTATTTCCCCTTCTCAAAGAGAATAGAGTGTCTTGTCTTGAGCCCTCGATGGTACTTAGGCACTCTGAATCTGTAGATTGTAGCATGGTTATTTTTTACTTTACAGCTAATGTCCACTTATGAGTGAGTACCTACCATGATTGTTTTTTTTGAGTCTGGGTTACCTCACTTAGGATGATTATTTTCTACTTGTATTCATTTGTCAGCAAATTTCAAGAGGTTATTTTTAACAGATGAATAATGTTGCATTCTATAAATATAATGCATTTTCTTTAATAATTCTTCAGTTGAAGGAAATCAGATGATTCCATTTTCTGGGTATTATAAATAAAGATGCTATAAATTGTGTGAGCAAGTATCCTTGTGATAGGATGAAGTGTCTTTTGAGAAAATTCCAGGAGTAGTATAGCTTGGTCTTGAAGTAGATTGATTCCCAATCTCCTGCAAAATCACTACATTGATATCCAAAATGGCTGTACAAGTTTGGACTCCAACCAGCAGTAGAGTTCTCCTTGATTCACACCCTTCCCACTATGAACTGTTTCTTATATTTTTATCATAGCTATTCCGAGATTGGTAAGATGGAAGCTCTGTGTAATTTTAATCTTCATTTCCTGATGGCTAAGGATGTGGAACATTTCTTTAAGTACTTTTCTGGATCTTTCAAAGAAAAAAAAAGAAAAGGACACTTCTACGTAAAATGAAAAAAAAGTACAGATATTAAGCTTTATCAATAGGGAAGGTAGTATATTTTCGAAAATCTGCCTTACTTCAGATATGGCACATAACTAATGATTGACAGAAAAGCAGGAAACTGCTATTAAAAGTTCTTTAAGCAACGCTATAGAAGGTCAAAGAGTCTACACACACTCATAGATCAAAAATGCACTTTGGCAATTCAAATGATGTTAGATATGTGCTGAATAAATGGCCATAGAATATGGCATAGTGATGGGTATTGGTAAAAGCTAAACAGGTTTTAAATATTTTAATAAAATTCCAGAAATATAAAGGAAAATATGCTATAAAAATTATTTGGCCATAGTTATTATTTTCTGTTACTATGATCAAAAATGAAGTGTTTATTGAAATGTTTTCTATAAAATGATATAACTGTTCCCTGGCATAGTTATACATATAGGCAAACACATTATTTACATTTTTACAGGAAACTCGGATATTTGGAAATTTAATTTACAGTAAAATGACCTGCTTTGGGTAGCTTTTCATGGAATGCTATAAATGTCAATAAAACAGTGTAGTTATGTTATTATTATTAAGTGATTGACAAAGCAGGTTTGGTCATCATGCCACAATCAAAAAATGAAGCACTTTGGTTGACAGTTTGATGAAAACTTATCTTTCCTAACTAGCACACATCCTGCAGACAGCCATCCTATAAACACTGGGAAGTAAATATCTTATCAACATTATTTTAAATCACCATCTTACATAACAGTTTTGAATCAAAGTTATTTATCATCCATTTGAAGAAAATCTTTTACATTTGATGACTAAAGTGCTTTTAGTTTTTACATGTGAATGCATCAATTAAATACTCAAAAATATTTCTCCAAAGAATTTTTCACTCATTATTAAATTCACTTGGTCAAACTTATAAATAGTAATTTGGGGGCATATAGGAATTTAATTCCTCTCTGATGGCAACTGCAAGTGAAAAGTTCCTTCAAATGTAGCAGGAGTGATAGAGATAAGTAACTCTGATAATAGCATATATTTTGCCATTATCAGTACTATTAAGATGCTATTTCTCAGAATAAAGATTCCCAGTATCAAATTTTAGTTAATAAGCCTCATACAATCATTTTCCTTACTGTGAGTATTGTCAGAAAGACAAGTAATCACAAGAAAACTAATGGTATAAACAAGAAAAATTGAGACATAAATATTCCTAGTAGAAATTATGTAGTGATGAATTATCTGTTTAGGACTCTAATGTTTACTCTTTTCAAGGACAAGCAGAATGTTTCTTTTTAGAAAATACATCCAGATACATTCCATGCATATATAATTACCTAACTTCACCTATTACAGTGCTGAATTGTGTATACCACTCGTAGTTTTTCACTCTGACATACTTTATCCCAAATACAGTGAATGCAATATACTCTTTTTAAAATGTATTTTCATTCTACCTTTTTATTTTATTTTATTTTAGTTTAGTTTAGTTTAGTTTAGTTTTTGGTTTCATATATGGGTATTGTATTTACATTATTTAATCTCTTTCTCTCTCTGATCTATCCAATGTCATACCATTCCAACTCCTTTTCAGATTCATGGCATCTTTCTATTTGAATAACACACACACACACACACACACACACACACACACACACACACACACTTGTTGTTGCTTGTGTATATATGTTTTTCAGGTTGAACATTTGGTATTGGATAATCAATTAGGAATATAATTTCTGAAAATAATTATGCTTTCTTTCTTCTTCTCTGCAGTCATTCAATACTTGTAAAACTTAATCTACCAGTAGGGGCCGGTGAGCCTTTCTGAGTCCACATTGGAAGGTATTGTCATTTTTCTGTTCTTATTTAGGCAGTCTTATTGTTGAGATTTATATATGTAGTTTTCTTGTCAGTTATGACACAATTTATTTTTTGCTTATAAGAAAGACAATTGTGAGATAATAAAATGTTCTATTAAATTTTTTAATGAGAGAAGTAAAACACAAAGACAATTATATTTTTATTGTTTCAAAGATAAAACTGTACCCAGTATTTCTTTTGTTAAGGTTCAACTCAAGCTACTGCTTTAAGTTCAAGATCAAATATATCTTAGAGCACAAGTTTAAGTTTATGAAGCATAGTTGCCATTAGTATTGTGTAAAGATTTTGTCAATCAAAAACAACAACACAGACTGATAAATTCAGAATATGAGGTATTTTCTGAAAATTCTTTTGAAGATGTCAACATACTTCTCTGAATTCTTTGATTTACAGATTTTAGAATTATGTCTATTTGGACATTTTCTTTCTATGGTCACTGAGTAATGTCAACTTTCAGTTTCCCTTGCATGTCACCTATGCAAGGTATCTACTATATCTAAGTTAATACTCTTTAATAATTTTTGTGCAATTTAAACATCAGAAGATAGTACAATGCTGACATATTGCCTAAAAATATTTGGCTTTTCTTTTATATTTTCCATAAGTCACTATCAGTTCTTCATTAATAGATAAACGTGCTCATGGTTTATTGACAAGTAACATAGAGTTTGTTAAGTCAGCATACTAAGTGTCTTGTTTCATATGCATGTTATGTGATACAATACAAACTTAGATATAAATTATTTCACGATGTCTCCCATATACAGAATCTAGATATTACGGTTTATATAATAATGATGACTACTTCAAATGAAGTGAATACATATTGTCAGGAATGAGAAAAGAATATAATGTGATTACATAAGATGCAAGTCAATGATACAAATGTGTAAAAATATTAATAAACTTATTCATATTTTATACATTGATGTTTGTTAATATAAAATGTTAGACTATATTTTGGAAAGCAATATCCTCCAAATTTTACTTTTCAGAGTTAACAACAGACCACATCCTTCTACATTTAAATTTCTTTATCTATCAAGTTTATAGCAAATAAATTTATTTTTATAAGATAGTCACTGCCTCCAGCTCCCATCTTCTGTAATGCATATAACAATTGCACTAATTTATTAAAAAATATTCATTGCATATGATAAGTAAAATCTAGCAAAAAGACACTATTTCTTACCTTGCTATTTTCTTTTACAGTACTGGAAACTATTCAGCCAATACTGAGTTACAGTAGAATAGGGTATTAAGAGAATATTGCCTATACATTTTTTATATATAATTGTATATAAATATTTAAATTTTATACATAGAGAAATATTTTACAGTAACCTATATTATATATAATTTATTGTATATATGTCATTTTTAATAATATACATAATGTATATATAATGCTATATACATATATATGATAAAGTTCTGTGTATAAAGTCTTATACATACTCTGACTATGTGACAGTCATTATCAAAGAACCCTTTCTTAAGTTGCCACTTATAGAAACACATTATCCTGCTGGAAGACCTATGTAGGAACATTGGATAAAACAGTAGTTACTGAACCTTATAAATCACTTCACGTTCAATAGAAGTAATACTCTGTCAGTCTCTGCTGACCAGGAATGTGGTAGAGTTAAGTGTTGAATGAACTCAGTTGTGACATCAGCCAGAAGACACGCACACACACACACACACACAAGGACAATTTTGTGGCTGAAACTCAGTAAAGTGTGGATAGAAACACTAGTAATTCTCATCTAGGAGACAATTAGTTAAAGCATAAAATTAAATTCATTGTGAAAATGTCAGCAACAGTACCCAATGAGATGAAAAACTGGAAATTTTAGATATACCATACTACATATTTGCAAATATAAATTTGACATTTGGGAAATGATGAGTAGAAAATTATGAATATGAATGAAACTTTTGCAAGGGCAAGGCAACTGAGACAGATTTCTACAATGTGGTGGGTGAAGTCAATTGCTTTCCTTTTACCATAGTTATATTGAATCACACTAACCATAATTACAAAGTAGAAGTCACCATAATATGAGACATGTACAGGCAGTAGTACACACTTTTTTTCATTAACACTCAAAAACAGAGTTAAATGTGTATACAATCCAGAGTCAAGAATAATATAGAAAAATTGAAAACTATAAGAAATATAGGGTGTCTCTGATTATATCTAAACAGTTATTATTACCCCATCAATATATAAGATAATGAGATGTCAGAGTAAAATTGAAGTAAGACTCATTTTTAAAGCTAATTTTTAAGAGACAATCTAAAAATAAAAAATACTAATTAATATTATTGGAAAGGTGGGAAGATATATATATATATCTCCACCACAGTGCAACAGAACCTTGCATTTCACACATTTGCATTTCTAGTGACATCTGGTGACACTTGTAAAATGGTGTCCCTTATACAAAACAGATCCTGAGAAGCAAAATAGCAAGTGACTCTGAGTAGGACACAGCCTCAAGTCAGCATTATGGATGTTGACAACAGAACAGTAGTGACAAGAGACTAAGAGATACTGATCAGGGAGAGGTCAACTGCTGTGAGCAGCATGAGATGCTGTGCTATCCTTACACAATAGGCTGAGCATAGACAGCAATAATGCACTGCATGGTTCCAAGGGCATGAAAGATCTCCATTGTTTCACCATCATTAATCAATAAATGTTTGAAGAGATAGGCAATTGTAAAGTAAGCAGATTTATAAATGTGTCAAAACCATATGTGTAATTCCACTAATAAATTGTTCATACTGTTATTAAAATTAATAAATAATAAAATGAAGAAAATTTTTTATGGTAGTCTTGATTCCTTTGCCTTGAACTTATTGCTCTACTGCTTTCTTTCCCATCTCATGGAGAAAATATCTATTGGAGCTACAGCTTCATGAGGCTTTTTCATCATCATACCATGGTTTCACTTTTCTGTGTCCTGATTGAATAGGCATTCACTTCACTTAGTGTAAACACTGGAGAGTAGCTAAAACAAATGGGCTATCTCAAAGTCTATGATGCCTTTTTAATACAATATTTATCCCTTTTAAAATATATAAAATGAAATGTTAATATCTATTTTACTTTTACATAGGAGAAAGTTTTAAATATTTGTTTATACAAATTAGCTGTACACACATGATCATGCATTTCTTTATGTTCTGTGTGTACAGTCTATGAAAACATAATTAAATAAAAAATAGATATAAATAGAAAAAAATGTCAAAAGTCTATCAATATTAAGAGTATATAAACTAGAAATGACCAAATTTTAAAACAAATATTGTAATATATGATAAATAATAAATATAGTGTTAACTTAATGATCATTAGTATTCTTTCATTTACGTGGCACTTTTTAAAGATATTTTATGTTTAGCAAAAGTTAAGGATTATAATAATTAATAAAACACAGACTATGAAATATTTGAAGATATAAAATGAAGTATTATAATTTGTGTACACTTACAGTCATAGTAACACATTTATCCAGTAATACTCCCTTGGGGAAAAAGGCCTCAAGATGTAAGAATTTAAAAATATCTGAAAATATCTTTGAAAGTATATTTTAGGTAAATAGAAATATAGGCTATAAGTCGATATGAATTTCAACCATGACCTGACAGACCTTGTTAACTCTACATGAAAGTAAGTGATTATTGGCAGTATATGATCCTAGAAAAGAAAATACTTGACCAGCTACAAACTGCATTATTAGATGTTTCATTCATAACAATGCAGATCCTCCCTACTTCAGTGCTGATTCAAGTATATGCTAATTTAATGGTAATTTGATATCCTAGATTGCCCACTTCTAACTTCACAGTGAATCTAAGCTATGCCTAAAAATAAAACACTTCACAAAAGGAGCTCTTCTGTATAGTACAGCAATAAAGTTTTCTAGAAATAAGAATGATACCTGTAACAATATATTTGTTTTCTCCATGCTATCTATAGAATTTCTGATTTGACTAGCTAAATTGTATCCCTATTTCATGTGTTTGCAATGGTTTCTTTTAATATTCATATATTCATTATATAGCTATTGTTTTCCTTTAGAGATTTTAAAGTCTAATAAAACTGTCAAAGAATTTTTATCTGAAATGAATAAATAAGTGATCTTATGGGTGCTTGTTCATTGTATAAATAAGTTAAGAAATGAAAATTTTAACAAACATTATATCATAAAAATGCTAAAATTAATTGTGATCTAAATATGACAAAGTTGTTTACTATATCAATTTTATCAAGATTAAAATTATCATTGAGCTATAAACTGTAAGTAATTTGAGATAAAAAAAAATTTGGGGACATACTTTAATTGACATAAGATTTTCCTAGCAGCACAAAAGTTTGACTTTTATCTTCATCCTACTCTGGAAAAAAATGTACATAAAGCAAATATCAGCAATCGCAGCACTTGGGAGGTAGAAAATCAGAAATTCAGCGCCACTCCATATTGATAGAATGCTAGTGGCTGGTCTTAGATATGATATGTATGATCCTGTATCAAAGAAAGAGAGAAGAGTGACAGTGAGAAAGAAAGAAAAGAGAAGGAAAAGGAAGGAAGGAAGGAAGGAAGGAAGGAAGGAAGGAAGGAAGGAAGGAAGGAAGGAAGGAAGGCAGGCAGGATACAGGGGACAGGAGAAAAGAAAAAAGGAAGGGAGTAAGGAGTCAAGGAGGACTACATCCATAAACTATTAGTATCAGGTTGATGATTCAAATCCCAAATGGTATTTAGATGTCAAATGAAATTTTAGTTGATGCAGAATATGTAAGATAAAGGAAGAAGACCCCATAATTACTTGTAAACCATGAAATCTTCATGCTGTGAAGAACAATGAATGAGACATAAATTCTGTCTGAGATGGTGAAGGTATTTCAAAATATTCTGAGTCCTGAATTTGCTTTAAACACTTTTATTCTTGAGAAATGAAAACTATAGAATTAAGGTGTGGCCCCATTTAGCTCCATCTTGACCTAACAAATAGAATATGTGCAGACAAAACAGCCTTAGACATGGATTTTGGGATCAATGAGACAAAACCTCTGGAAACTTCTAGAAAATATTATATACAGAGAACAAATTTTACAAAATTAACCTTTTCAAAATTCTTGAACAGTTTTCCAAATGCTATATCAATCCAAGAAGCAGTCATTGAAAACATGAGTGTCTGTTAGAGCAGTGAGTTTGAAGGGGTAGTAGTCTCTTCAGTTCCTGTCTTCTAGTTAGACACTGAAATTAGCATCTCAACAGAAACTTGAGAGAAAATATGCCTTTTCAACACTCACCAACTGTACAACTCTATCCATTCATTCCGTCTATTTGTCTGTAAATAATGCTGATTGAGATGATATTAATTTGAAATGACTCAAAGGTATGTGAAAGTGAAAGCCCTTGTCCTTAGATCATTTGTCAAAAGCAATTAATAGGGAGTGGTTAATTTACAACATCCTGAGGCAACAATGCTAATGAGGGTGAACAGGAGGGTAATAAAGAAAATTAACAGGGATATCTGAGGGATGAAATGTCCACAGGGTCTCCTCTGCCACTCCTAATGTTCATAGGCATTTTAGAAGGTAATCAATGTATACAAGGAATACCTGAAATGGCCCTATTCTTCTATCTGGAAGCTACAATTATGACCAAAGCAAAGATGGAGGGAATTAGCAACATAGACCAGTTGTCAAAGACTTAGTAATTCATAGTTTCTTGACATAAAAACAAATTCTCTTAGCTCTCAAGCTGACTACCTAGATAACTAGCAAAAGTTGCAATGGTACAATAAGACAAATATATATATATATTTTCTCCAAATTATCCCATGATACATAATTTTCAAAGCATAATGCAAATAAACAAAGAGTCATTAGTAAAACTAGCAAAAATTTAGTGACAACTTTAAGATACTAAGAAAAGAAACTGATGAAGATACTAGAAGATAAAATGCCTGGCCACCCACATTCACAGATTGGTAGAATTTGTCTGTTTTATCAAATGCAACAAACTCAATCTAGTCTTGATCAAAATTCTAAATAAATGTGTAGGGGAAAAGGTCAAAGTCTAAAATTACCAGACAGCCCTGATCTCAAGTGCAAAATGGCAGACTCCTTTCATCAAAATGGCTTCCTCTTCTCTACCTGGGGGATGCAGGAATTCTAGCTGGGGGATCCAGGAGAAAACACACCATTTTCATCAACTGGTGCTGCTCAAACCAGATAGCTACATGTAAAAGAATAAAATTTAATTCTTACTACTGACATTGTATAAAGCTCAACTCCAGATGAATCAAACCTCAGTATGAGAGCTGCTGCTCTGAATCAGATAAAGGCACAGGTCAGGAGTGTGATTGAATTTATAGTCATAGCAAAGAGCTTGATGGATAATGCTGACTTGTACAAGCTTTAAGGCCAACAATTTACAAATGATACCCCTTGAGACTAACAAGCTTTTGCAGTAAAGGAAAACATAATCTGAGTGAAAAGATAGCCTAAAGAATTGGATAAAATTTCTTGGTCAGTTATTTAACTAATAGATTTTAGTACCTGGAAAAAATAACCTCAAAAACTAGCCAACAAGAAAACAGATAAATCAGCTTAAAAATAAGTTCAAAATAAAGAGTTCTCAAATGTTAAAATTCAAATGGATAAGAAACACATTTGTTTAAAATTTAGGATTCTTAGGTATCAAGAAAATACAAATTAAAAGAAATATGAAATTTTACCATGGATTGGAGGGTGGGTGGGAAGGAATTGGGACAAGTAGAAAAAGAGTCTCTGTTTTCAATAAAAGAAAAAAATCAGGGCTGACACACTTATTAACTCACAGAATTTGCGCCAAATTCATAGCTCCTGCACAGATCTAATACAGATGGGGACCCAGTGGTGAGAGGAAAATTAGACAGAAATCCCTATCCCTAAAACAGAAGCCACCTCTGACTGATAGTTGTTCACAACAGAAAAAAATTAATGAGCTTGAATTAGATGCAGACACTTACACTCAACTAATAAGCAGAAGTTGGAGATCCCTGGAATTGAATTAGGAAAAGTTGAAAGAAGCTGAGGAGGAGGAAGAGGGTGGAGATCTTTCAGACACTGAGCTACCAACCAGGCAGCATACATGAGTTGATATGAGGTCCTTGGCACATATACAGCAGAGGACTGCCAGGTCTGGCCTCAGTGAGAGAAGAAGCACCTAACCATAAAGAGACTTGAGGCCCCAGGGTGTGAGGAGGTTTGTTAGAAGGGGGATGGGGACATCTTCTTGGTGATGGGGACAGGAAAGAAAGAATAGGATGAGAAACAGTCAAAGGGCAGACTGGGAAGGAGATAACAACTGAACTGTTAAAATGATTAAAAAATAAAAAGAAAGAAGGAAAGAAAAAAGAAAGAAAGAAAGAGAGAGAGAGAGAGGGAGAGAGAGAAAGAGAGAGAGAGAGAGGGAGGCAAGGAAGGAAAGACAGACAGACAGACAGACAGACAGACAGACAGACAGACAGACAGACAGACAGAAAAGAAAGAATTTTAAGTGGGCACACAAGCCACACTAAAGGGCAATCCTCATGCTCAGCTGTAAATGGCCAATCCAAAACAAACTCAATGGTATTTTAGGAGGTTTTGGTCTTATAATACTTTGGTGTTTTTTTGTTTTTAAACTTAAAAATCTTTTGCTCATATATTATGGTTCACATTTTTGTGCTCATGGATTTTCTGTCTGTACATTGGGTCCATATGTTGGTTTTTGTAATTTTTCTTGAGTTGTTTATTTTTTTCGTCCTTTCATTTGTGTGGATTTTTTTTTGCCCTACTCCAGTTTGAAAGTTTTTGCTTTATATTTATTTTTATTCTTATTATATACATGTTTTTATGAAAGAGAAAAAGCAAGGTTTTCTATTGGAGTAGGGGTTCTGGGAGGAATTGGGGAGAGAAAATTAAATATCTTGTATGAAAAAATCTATTTTAAATTAAAAGTTCTCTTTGGGAAAGAATAAAAAAAATATTACATTACAAAGAAGGAATGACCCCTGAAACAATTTGGCCATGGTTTTATTATTTTCTTTCAGATCAAGTTTGTCTTCCCTTAAGCTGTTGCTATGTTGTTCTGTGAGCTGGGCCTATAATGTTTATGACTTTCCCTATTCTGTCCTGAAGAATCTGAACTGAAAATCACTACTAACAACTATCTCAGCATGAGTAGATTTTAGAGTAGTTCTCAATGTTCTTATTGTTGAAACATTTATGTATTTCTTTTATGTATATCTTTATGCATTTACCTATTTATGTGTATATGCATGTGTGTATTTGTGTGTGTGTGTGTTTAGAAATTCAAGCTGTTATAGAAGAAAAATTGGATCACCAACATGCATTAGATACTTTAATTGGTTGACTAAGTCAATGTGTCTATTAAATCCTATAAAACTACCACTGAGGAACATAAAGGGCAACAAATGCTGGTGTGGATATGCAGGATATGGGATATTTATTCATTATTCATTGCTAACATCAGCGCAACCTGATGCAACCAGTATAGATATCAATGTAGAGGTTCTTTGCCACAGTCCTGACTCATGAGAGTTCAGACCTTGTAGGAGGATGTGTGGAACAGGTCAAAAAAGACTTTGACCAAGAGGTGTAGCTCACAAACTCTGGAACTGAGACAACTCATCACATATGTGCACGCACATACACATACACACACACACACACACACACACACACATATGTATATGTATGAGTATGTGTATATGAATATACATATATATATATATTTATATATATATATTCACAACTTAAAAGGTGCTACATTCATTTTCTCATTTTTTCATGTGCAGTCTCATTTAAGAACTTCCAATGTTTAACAGTAATGTATACACCATACTTTTCCCTTCATTCTTTTCCTCAATCTCCATGTTTTCCTGCAAATCTATGAAGTGTATTAAGAAGGAGAAAATATAGCTTCCTCAATCAGTTAATATCTAACCCAGCACATTGGTACATAAACAAATGACCATGGTTAGCAACAATTGTGGTTACAGTACAGAGTTGAGATACAGTGTAGTAGATGACAGATTACATACCTAGGATACACTGAATATATTATTAGCACCTAGTATCTCCCCATATCCTAATCAAGAGATCTAATTCTTCTAATGCCAAGAGAAGAGCTGTCAGCTAATTAGTAACCTGAGTCAGCTCTTTTTCCTTGCCTGGTTCACTACGAAATGTTCCCATTAAATGTTGGAACCAGTGATCCAACAAGACCTTTCTAAGCTTTTAATATGATTTAAATGTTATTTGTAACAGGTTGCTGAGCAAAATTTTGTCAAAACTAAGTTCCCATAGGAAAAAAACATCTGAATGTTACCCAATGTATTCAAATCAGTGCCTTGTTTTGATTCTACCTCATCACCATTTATAACAGTCAAAGTAATAGTAATTTGTTCCATTCTCATTATCATAGAGAAAAACAAGAATGAATCATGGCTTCAGCTATCCTTTTCTCATTCTGGAGAAATGTGTTACAGACAAAGTGAAAGTAAAGACTTCTAATAGCAAAGCCAAAAATGCAAATGGAAGACCACAGTGAACCAAGCATTCTCTCAAGAAGACCAAGGAGATTCTTCACAAAAATCCCCACAGGTCTTGCCATGAGAGGACCCAACTCCTCAGGGCTTCACAGGGAGAGCAATCTGCAATACAGTCATGCATCTTTTCCAGCATGGCTACCTCCAGCTCTTCAGAGGTCTATAAAGAGATCTACCACATGGTCCAGATATACTCTTGGGCATATATGCAATGGACCGCACAACATCTCATCCATGTTCATTGCTGCTCTATTTACATTAGTCAAGAAATGGAAGCAGCCTAGATATCTATTGGCTGACAAGTGGTTAAAGAAGATCTCTAGACTTACAAAGGGGAGTATCATTCACTTATTAAATAAAAGTAAATTATTTAATTATAAGATAAATGAAAGCTATTTTAAAACTAATTCTGAGTAAAACAGTCCATCTAAAATACCAATGATCTGTCTTTGGTATTTTCTTTGTTTGTTTGTTTGTTTCTGTTCTATTATTTGTTGATGTTAACTTTGAAACCTAAAATACATATGCTCAATTTGGAATATGGAGAGGGGTCAGAAAACTAGTAAGGGGACCTGGTAAGGATTTCAGGAGGAAAGATTGAAATCAACAGAATAAAGCATTAAAGAGGAATAATGAAACTTGGAGGGCAAAATGGGTTAGGAGAATATAGGGAAGCATAAAAAAATAAGGTGAAGAGCGGAGGGTTGACTATCACTGAAGAACTTTCAAAAAGTGTAGTAAAGCATTGCTAACATGCAGACACACACACACACACACACACACACACACACACACACACACACACCTTCATGAAGCAGTGATAGTAAAAGCAAACTGCAACTACTTTGAAACTTGAACTTAACAAATAATGTAAAAACTGAAAATTTCTTCCTGTTGTCAAACCTTTTAATATCCAATTGTCTGTTAAAGAATAAAGATGAAGAATAGGTAGTGATATAAAAAACATGTATGTAACCAGGCGGTGGTGGCGCACGCCTTTAATCCCAGAACTTGGGAGGCAGAGGCAGGAGGATTTCTGAGATGGAGGACAGCCAGGTATACAATGTTAGTACCAAGACAACAAGGGAGGGCTATACAGAGAAACCCTGTCTTGAAAAAAGTAAAAAAAAAAAAAAAAAAGAAAAAAAATGCTTGTAAATCTGTTTTATTTTTGTTAAGACACATTACTATTTTATTTCATTTACAATAGACAATTATTTAAGCAAGTAGCTACTTATATGGATGAACATTTATGTGGCAAAGGCATAACACTATATCTCCTATGGGAGTCTATGAAATTAAACTGAAAAATATAATAACATATCTTAATTATATTAGAAAATTATACAATAATCAACAAAGTCAAAATGCAAAATAAATATATACCAGATTAATATCAGGTATGTAAAAATTATATAAAGATTTTCAAAGATATATAATCAGTATTTTTAAAAAAATGTGGACAAGGTAAAATGTGTGTTAAAGGGACTTGCACCTTGGCAGTGAAAAATATTACTACAGAGTTCATTCTATTTATCTTTTCAGACACTTCATTGTAATAATCCTTTAAAATATTATAATATGAATTATCTATATTATCATCTCATATTCATATTATTACTTGATTATCTAGTATTTGAGGCCTTATGATCTCTGTGTATATTTACAAACAGTATTTTGAAATAAAAAAGAAAACGTTTCTTCAAATATTACATGGCAAATTAGTCTCAGAAACAAGTACATTTTGCCCACTTCTTTTTGCTCTTAACAAGTGAAAATGACAACGAAATCAATAAGAAGAATTGTAAGGTCAGGATGAAAAACACTCTTGGTTCAGATCTTAATTTCAGGAACAATTTGCCTGACATCTGTGCCTCTCTTCATGGATGCTTAGCAGATCTGACAGCTAATTAATTATAAAGCAAGATTAGACACTGGACATAGGACCGGCAGAGGAGAATTCATCTCCAGTGTCAACAAGTTTCAAGATGTTCATTTTCTTAGGCCTGAAAGACATAGCTCTAGTAAATCATTGTTTATCTTTAAGCTCAAAAAGGAAATTGGACATGACATGAACAATTACTGAGATATTTTTAGAGAAATACATTCCTTAAAGAGAAACCAGGAAACACATGAGAACCTGTGTGAAGCTGAGAATCCTAGATGAGTTTGGCCTACATTATATGGAAGATCTGAAATTACTTTTCCTAAAATTATGAAATAAAAATACAAAGCTGCCAAAACAAATAAAATGTAGTGATATATAATCACTGTGAATTATATAATAGAGATATAAAACATATTATTATAACTTAAGAATTCAAAGATTCCGGTAACGCTGTAATTATCTGTTCTGAAAGAAAGCAAATATTTACTAGTACAAGTAATAGGGAAATGTAAATTGTGCAAAGTAAAACATTATTTTACATATCGAGGTATAAATAAACTAAAATAAACAAGAAGACTGCATAGATCAAACAAATCAATAATATTCTTTGGTCCATTAGAAAAAAATGATAGGCATATGAATTCATTCTTATCCCAGGAGTGAAGATATAAATGCAGATTACTCTAATTCAGTAGAACTGATTTCATTTAGACAAAACACCAATATAGACATAAGAGTCCAAAAATTAAATAGGTGATTGTGAGAAACTCACGGTGGAAAAGCCAGAAATGCAAACTACTCCAGACCCTGGGAAGACTCACACAATTTTTTTGTTTTTGCTTTTATTTAAAAAAAAACAACTATTATCATTAAATATACTTTGATCATATCCTTTCATTCCTCATTTTTTCCAGACCCCTCCTCTCTGTATCCTGCAACTTTAAATTCTTTCTCTAAAGAAGGAGAAAAATTCCATACAAGAATAACAACACGTTTTCTGTATCCATTCTTCTGTTGAAGGGCATCTGGGTTGTTTCCAGCTTCTGGCTATTATATATAAGACTGCTATGAATATAGTGGAGCATATGTCCTTGTTATATGTTGGAGCATTTTCTGGATATATGTCCAGGAGTGGTATAGCTGGTTCCTCAGGTAATGCTATGTCCAATTTTCTGAGGAACCTCCTGACTGATTTCCGGAGTGGTTGCACCAGCTTGCATTCCCACCAAGAGTAGAGGCGTGTTCCTTTTCTCCACATTCACACCAGCAGCTGCTGTCACCTGAGTTTTTGATCTTAGCCATTCTGACAGGTGTGAGGTAGAATCTCAAGGTCATTTTGATTTGCATTTCCCTGATAACTAAAAATTTTGAACAATTCTTTAGGTGCTTCTCTGCCATTTGATAGTCCTCAGCTGACAATTCTTTATCTCTGTACCCCATGTTTAATAGGGTTTATTTGTGTTGGGCTGTACTGTGCATGGGCATGTGTCCTGCGGGTTGAATTGTAAGTCCCGCAACTGCCCCTTCCAAGGGGCTAGGGCCATGGTTCAGAGAGGCGGAGGCAGAGGAAGTTAACTATGTTCACTCCACTCCAGTGAGGGCTGTGTGAAGCCACAGGACTCTGTTCCAGGGTGAGGGAACACAGTCTGAGGTACTGCTTGGGCAGGAGGTCTTGAGTTGGGGGTCCTCTGAGCCAAAAAGTAGTCTAGTACCATTTGGGTTTTAGGCTGTTGGGCTCTTCGGTGCTGCTGAGAGGCCATGGAAGGGTCGAGATGGGAGCATATCCGAAGAGGAGAGGGAGAGAAACTCTGACTACATTGCAGTGACTTGCTTTGCTGGGTCTTGATGGCTGGAACATAGATAGTTCATTTGTGGGAGATTAAGCAGCAGCTCGGTAGTTAAAGAACCTTCTCCACAGATCCCCATAGCAGGTCCCAAAAGAGAAATAGTCCATGGTCTTAAAATGTTTATTGTCAAGCTATATCCCACTATTCTCAGGGTGGGCTTGAGGTTAAATACATTTGCAAGGAGGAAGATCTGGAAAGAAATGCTTAATTGGCTACACCCTCTGGCCTTTAGGTATCTCTTTAATATGAAGAACTATCTTGATGCTCTGTGGCCTGTAGTCATGCCCTCTACCTGTGGAGGAGCTAGTAGGGGCATTGTCCTACATGCCTGAAAGGCATGGATTGATGGAGGTCTTTGGCCTTCAGTCAGGAGCCTAGAGTCTGGGAGACTGGTGAAATGTATGCCATTCCTTGCAGGAAACCTGTGGGGTCTCCAATCTGCTGTGTTTCTGGCCATCTCTAGCCAGTGCTCAACCAGAAACCATGCTGTCCTTTCACAGTCCTACAATTTGGTTCTCTGGAGGCCATCTTCCTGACTCCTTTATATATTAGATATTAGCCCTCTATCGAATGTGAGTTGGTAAAGGTCTTTTCTCAATCTGTTGGTTGCCATTTTGTCCTATTGACGGTTCCTTTGTCTTAAGCTTTGAAATTTTATGAGGTCCCGTTTGTCTATTGTTTATCTTAAAGCATAAGTCATTGGTGTTCTCTTCTATTAGATTTTGTGTCTCTGGTTTATGTGAAGATCCACTTGGATTTAAGCTTTGTGCAAGGAAATAAAAATGGATCAATTTGCACTCTTCTACATGCTGAGCTCAAGTTGAAATAGCACCATTTGTTGAAAATGCTTTTTTTCCCAGTGGATTGTTTTAACTTCTTTGTCAAAATTCAAGTGACCATAGGTGTGGGTTCATTTCTGGGTTTTTAATTGTATTCCATTGATTTACTTGCTTGTCTCTGTACCAATTCCATGCAAGATTTTTTTTTAAATTATGATTGCTCTATAATACAGCTTGCTTGTGGTCAGGAATGGTGATTACCCCAGAAGTTCTTTTATTGTTGAGAATAGTTTTTGCTATCCTGGGTTTTTGGTTATTTCAAATGAATTTGCAAATTTCTCTTTCTAACTCTATGAAGAATTGAGCTGGAATTTTGATGGAGATTGCATTGTACCTATAGATTGCTTTCAGCAAGATGGCCATTTTTAACTATATTTATCTTGCCAATCCATGAGCATGGGACATCTTTCCATCTTCTGTGATGTTCTTCAGTTTCTTTCTTCAGAAACTTGAAGTTCTTATCATACAGACCTTTCACTTGCATAGTTAGAGTCACATCAAGCTATTTTATATTATTTGTAGCTATTTTGAAAGGTGCTGCTTCTCTAATTTCTTTCTCAGTCTTATAAAATGTGGTACACTTACACAATGGAGTACTACTCAGCTATTAAAAACAATGACTTAATGAAATTCACAGACAAATGGATGGAACTAGAAAATATCATCCTCAGTGGGGTAATCCTGTCACCAAGAACAGACATGGTATGTATTCACTGATAAGTGGATATTAGGCTAAAAGATCAGAATACTCGTGATACAACTCACAGACAATATGAAGCTCAAGAAGAAGAAAGACCAAGTGTGGATGCTTCAGTCATTATTAGAAAGGGGAACAAAATACTTACAGGAGGTACAGGGTTGGAGGTACTTGGGAGGAAGAGAGGAGGTAGAGGAAAAAAGGGGGCATGATCAGGTGTGGGAGGAGATGGGAATGATATACAGAAGGTCAGGAAACTGAACAGAGGTGTGTAGCAATGGGGGATTGGGAACTGGAGGTAGCCACTAGAAAGTCCCACATGCCAGGAAAGCAAGAGACTCCCAGTACTCAGCAGGGACAAGATTAGCTGAAATGCCCAACAACATGGAAGGAGCACCTGTAGAGACCATATTCAGAGGTTAGGCAAGGCCCCCAGTTGGGTCATGGGGCCACCCACTCACCCTCAAATTTTTAATCCAGAATTGCTCCTGTATAAAGGAAAGATGAAGACAAAGTATGGATCAGAGACTGAAGGAAAGGCCATTCAGAGACTGCCTCACCTAAGTATTCATCACATATACAGTCATCAAACCCAGACACTATTATGTTTGACAAGAAGTGCTTCCTGATAGGAGCCTAATATAGCTGTCTCCTGAGAGGCTCTGCCAGAGGCTGACAAATACAGAAGTGATGTTCACAGCCAACTGTTCGACTGAGCACTGTATCCTAATTGAGAAGTTAGAGAAAGGACTGAAAGAACTGAAGGGGTTTGCAACCCCATAGGAAGAACAGCAATATCAACCAACCAGACATCTAGTTCTCCCAGGGACTAAACCACCAACCAAAGTGTATAAAGAGACTCATGACTTCAGCTGCATATGTAGCAGAGGATGTCTTTATATTGAATCCATGGAAGGAGAGGCCCTTTGTCCTGTGAAGGCTTGATGCTCCAGTGTAAGGGAATGCCAGGGTGGTGAGGTGAGTGTGGGTGGGTGGTTGGGTAAGCATCCTCATATAAACAGGGGGAGGAAAGATGGTATAGGGGGTTTGCAGAAGGGAAACTGGAAAAAGTGATAACGGTTGAAATGTAAATAAATAAAATAGCCAATAAAACTGAATAAAAAGTATAACAACAACAACAAAATAAAAAAAAAACCCAGAAAACAAAATAAAACACCACCCAAAGAGAAACAACAACAAAACCATACCAAACTGTAAACAAACAAAAGCACACAAAAACATATAAAGTGCAAATTAAACACTGGTCACCTGTTCCTGAACTTAAGGCCTGTCTAGAGTGGTTGATATACCCACTTTTTCTCTGGAGAAAACTCTTTCTTCCTCATTCATCAGGTATAAATGGCAGTTCAGTTGTTAACTTTTACCCTAGAGGCTAAGTTTACAGTTGTTCATTCATTCATTCATTCATTCATTCATTCATTCATTCTTCCATTCATTCTTAAATATAACTAGATAAAATATAAGCTAAAACAAAAACTATTACTTTGAACTTCGACAAGACAAACCAACAGAAGAAAAAGAGCCCAAGAAAAGGTATAAGAATCAGAGATCCACTTATCTGTATTCAAGTATTCCATAAACACACTAAACTGTAAGCAATAATATATGCACAGAGATCCTGGAGCACAGAGCTCACCAGGACCTCAGACTGCACTCTCCACCCCAGGAGCTTGTCCTGCAGGCTTCTCTTTGCTGGAAACCGCCTGGCACCAAGTTGGCATAAGTGCAGTCAAACTTCCTGTGTACCGCCTCCCTGAGCTGCCCTGCCATGGCGGAGCAGACGTGTAACCCACATAACCCAACCCTTGCTCAGTATCTAATGCTTCATGAATGAGGACTTTGTTTTCTTGTGATAGAAACTCAAACGTATTTGTGAGTAACTAACTTAACATAGATTTTCTAAGAACCGAGATGTTAAAAATAAAGACTAGCCAGTTAGTTGCCTTTGTCAACTACATAATCCCATAATGCCACACACATGCTTTTTTTTTTTTTTCTCTGTATAGCCCTGGCCATCCTGGAACTCACTCTATAGACCAGACTGGACAGGAACTCAGAAATCCGCCTGCCTCTGCCTCCCAAGTGCTGGAATCAAAGGCCTGTGCCATTACCGCCCGGCTCCCCACACACATGAAAATGCATGTAACAATAAATAAAAGCAGCTGGCAGCAGAAAAAAAAACTTTAAAACTCAGGTATATTTTGGAAGAAGAAAATTTGAGTGGGAGTTGGAAAAATAGAGGCATCATGGGGAGGATATAATCAAAATGTGTGTGTGTGTGTGTGTGTGTGTGTGTGACAGAGAGAGAGAGAGAGAGAGAGAGAGAGAGAGAGAGAGAGAAGAGAAATCAATTCTGTAATTCTGTGTAGTGGTCATTCCTTTCAATAGAGTCCAACAAAATCTGGAAAATATATATTATATATTTCATATATGTATATATATTATGCATATTTTAATATAAAATATATGTATATGCAATTAAGTTTAAGAGAGGCATTTTTAAGCACAACCTGATAAAAATATTAATTTCCAGAATGCATTTTCCATTTAACAAATTTGGGTCATGAAGATCTTGATGTGTACAGTCTGAATTATTTGTACTAATTTCAATAATTCATAAACAGACACTCACAATCCTCTGTGGGTAAATAGGTTAAGTGCTAACACTCAACACTCAGGATAAAGAATAAAGCAAAGTGCTCTGCTAATGCAGAGCTGTGTCTCCTCATTCTTCACTGTGAAAAGAAGATTTTCAAATTCCTGGATTACTGTGCTGGTGAGCTCTGTGCCATTCCAGAGATTTATAGGGAACAGCTCAGAAAGCAATTTATTGGAGTGTTTAATGACAGCACATACATAATTCTGAATCGACTCTCTGACATTCTACTAACTAGCTACCAGCTCAAAAATCCATTATCTTTGTATTTTGTTTTTCAGGAACTTAAAAATAAAGTGTATTTTGTTCCATGGTTGTTCCAGTTTTCTTTATCTTTGAAATTTTGAGGAACTCATAAGTATATTCTGTGAAATATAGTCATATCTAATCACATTTACTTCTGCCATTCTTCCATATACTTCATCTCTCCTTCCTACTAACAATATCAGTGGGTTTTTTCCTTCTAATAGCACACTATCTAGTTTGTGTTCTCCATTTATGAATAAGTCTGGGGCCATTGTGTGAAGCAGAAGAAACCTACCACTGATGGTGTCAACAATAATAATTAGTTCATTCCCAGCAACTACCCACTACAAATAGCTCCTCAGTGTATGGTGAGCTTAGGAGTCACCTACTTAATATATATTGAGATTTTTGGCTAGCTTGATCTTGTGTATGTCTTCTATAGACAATTACAGTTGCTGTGAGTTCATGGTTGAGACTTAGCCGTGCCATGTACAAAATTTAGATTTCTCAAGACTTCACCCTATTCCCTAATTCCTACATGCTTTCTACTTATTGTTCTGAGTGGCTCCCTGAGCCTTGGTGGTTGTAGTAGTATAAATGATTAATTTAGAAATTAAGTTCACAAGTTTTCTACTAGTACCCACAGTTACTCAAGAAATGGGTAATAGGGATATTTTTTAAATCGTATTTTACTTTAAAAATCTAAGTATAGCTGCATATGTAACGGATGATGGCTTGATCTAACATCAATGAGAGTGGGAGGGGAGGCCCTTCATCCTGTGAAACCTCGTGTCCCAGTGTAGCAGAATGCTAAGGCACTGAGGTGGGAGGTGGGGTGGGGTGGGGAGCACCCTCATAGAAACAGGGATAAAGGGGATGGGATAGAAGGTTTGCATAGGGGAAACTGGGAAGGGGTGTAACATTTGAAATATAAATAAATAAAATTACCAATAAAAATTAAAAAACAACAAAAAACTAAGTATTTTTAGCTGTATGATTTTATATCATTTTATATTTTAATACACGTATTTCAAAAGCATCACTCTTATGCTGTTGTCTTGTCTTTCTTTAACATCTTGGTTACAACACAATATTTTTTTATATTTCTTGCATTTTTTGAGACAAGATAGACTTGCTATCACAATGATACATATTAAAATAAGTGTGCCTGGTTTTAGGGAAAAAAATTAGTTAATGAGAAAACTCACCATACTACATACAGAATGAAATAGGATCAGAAACTTCTCTTTCACAAACACAAATCCATACAATCATGAACAAACTCTGAACAATAATATTTTATTCTTGAGTTTTTACCTCATCATTTATTTGGGGAATAATCAAGTTCCTTCTAAATATTTCTGAGACTATATTCAATTTTATTACACTTTAAATATTTTATGTTTTATTTTGTTGATTACAAACAGCTAAAAATATTAGCACATAAATTCTTAACACTATACTCAAATGCAAGCCTAATTAACCTTTCCAATATGGAAGATTATAATTTTTAAATAAATTATACCTATCCCTATGAGTTTGCCAGAACTGTGACAATGTTGTTGTCATATTTTAGAGTGTTAGTTTGTTTCTTCATAGTTATCTTTGATAGTTATCATTTGAACATTCCTTTGTAAATGTCTGGCAAATGACATAGAGGGAGTTGATGGATGAAGTGAGTACAGCAACTACAGCTTCCTACTGTGAACTTTTATTTCCTTCTCAAAACAGCAGCCACACACCTGAAATAATGATCTTATGTAAGGGAAAAGTTCATTTGAATTGAGGATTCTAGAGATTGTGATGCTGAGGGAATAGCCAAAACCTTAAACTATGTAGTTTAGACAACAAATATTTATTTTCTAAAGATTGGAAATTAATAAATTTAGTCCAAGATGGAAAAAAAAACAGTGATTCTATTTCTAATCTTTTTTTTCTTCAGTTAAATATCAAGTATTACATCTTGACTATGCAGAAAGAGAAAATGTTAAACATGAAGATATAGAGATAGAGATAAGAGACAGGTGAGAGACATAGAGGGGAAAGAGACAGACAGGCCAACAGACAGACGTAAAGAGTTCATGGAAGCTTCTTCCATTTAACCTTACGGAAATATCATTACATTCAATTGACAGGCTTCCAAACATTGTTCTTACTACACTTAGGGAGAGAACATTAATATTAAGGCATTCTAACAGACTACACAAGACCACAAAAGCCAATCAGAAAGACAAACTGTAATAGAAAAGTAATCAATCATTATTCTTAGGGTAACAAATCGAAGAAGAATAGAGGCCTGGTAACCTGACATATGCCTTCAGGGTATGTGCCAAAAATCTGATCTTTATAGGAAATGAATTAAAGGTTCCCAATGTTAGAGTTCCGGGCATCTTTGTTTAGTTGTGATCAATTTGATCATATAGATACTTGTTTAAACCAACAAAGTCTCTTGGTTCTTCACAATTAAGTTATGAAACTTAATTATTTAAAATTATTTATTTATTTATTTATTTATTTATTTATTTATTTATTTTATGTGTATTTTTAAGTGTGTTTACATGAGTTCATATACAGGAATTTGTGAAGCCTAGAAGAGGCCAAGAGATTTTCGGGGGCTACAGACAATGTATGATGCTGATAGGTGCAGAGAATTGAACCTGTTTCTGTAAAAGGAATAAGCACTCTTAACCGCTAAACTATCATCAGGCTCTTGAAAGTTTTAAATAAAATGTTCAACAACCAGACTTATTATTGATATCCAAGGTAACTGACAGATATAATGAATCAAAAATGTCAAGTCAGTAAAGTTATGTACAGTTAGTCAATTTAAGATGTAATGAACTGGCTCAGACTTGTAGAAGGACCTCCAGTTATCTGTAAGTAGAGAATCTGTTGATTGCATAACAGACAGATCCTAAATGATGACAGAATAGCTATGTTGTTCTCTACCTTC
Organism: Rhabdomys pumilio; assembly: GCA_030674055.1. Taxonomy (NCBI): domain Eukaryota; kingdom Metazoa; phylum Chordata; class Mammalia; order Rodentia; family Muridae; genus Rhabdomys; species Rhabdomys pumilio. Next base: position 6,311,183 of record JANHMN010000010.1, on the reverse strand, counting down.
TGGTGATGCTTTGTGACTCTGAACTCCCAAGTGGACGAGTCAGCCCTACTTTAGCAAAACCAGCTAAATGCTAGGACCTTCTCACATAATTACACTGACAATTAGGCTTCTTCATTTGAATATGAGAAAGAAATTAAAATCCTGTTCATGAACTATGCTCAGACACATTTGATAAAATGTCATTATTTTCTCCACATATTTTGTCATAAAGCAGAAATATGCAAAATACTACAAAAATGCAAAAGAACCTAAGGAAACAAGCTCTACTTTTCATCTACTTAGTCATCTGAATCAAACATAACAAGGCTCTTCCATTTATCTCCTCTTGTTCAAAGAGCAAAGTAAGCAAAGCAATGTGTCTTGACTATATTATGTTTCATAACTGAATATTCAATACACCCTGGGGTGTTTGTTCCTTAAGCTTTGTTCTACTTGAGAGAAACATATTTATAAAATTTATCCCTTATGGAAACAGTGAAATAATTTCACACTTTTATTTCAATTTCATCTGTTATCCATTGTAATCCATCTGAAAGAAAAATAAACACTAAAAAGCCTACTTCAAACGTCATATTTATGAGAACCATTCTTTTAAGAGCTTCATATATCTACTGTTGAGGTCAGCTTACAAAGCTAGTCATATTCAATTTTCCTGTGCCATGAAAACATGAAGTTAACATTTCAGCTTTGTACAGATATATCTGAAAATATAAGTATGGATTGCATCAATCTGTATACTTTAGACTGATATGGCTTATAAAGATATAAGAAGGTTTCAACTCCAAACACAAAATTACATTATCTTTTCTTGTATCTCTTATCAATCCTCTTATATTTATTTTTATCCTCTCCAGAAATAATGCCCATCCAACAAAAAGCAATAAATAGACTAAATACAATCCATCAAAATTTCAACACAGTTTTTTTCATAGAATTTGAAAGGACAATTTTTAGCTTCATATGAACACACACATACAGACAAAGAGCAGGATACCTAAAACAATTCTGAATAATAAAAGAACTATTGGAAACATTACCATCCCTGATTTCAAACTGTTTTACAGAACTATAGTAATGAAAACAGTATGATATTGTCCCAAAACAGACATGTTGGTCAATGGAATTGAATTGATTTCACAGACATAAATCTATGCACCTATGATTATTGATAAAGAAGCAAGAAATACACACTGAACAAAAGACAGCACATTCAACAGATGGTGATGATTAAAGTGGACAGCTGCATGAAAAGAATAATAATAGATTTATACTTATCACCCTGTACAAAATTCAACTCCAAACAGATCAAAGACTTCAACATAAAACCAGACACAATGACCCTGAAAGAAAAAAAGTGAGGAATAACCTTAAACTCCTTTGCACAGGAGACAGCATTCTGAACAAAGTATCAATAGTGCAAACACTAAGATCAGCAGTTAATGAATGAGACACGAAACTGAAAAACTTCTGTCAGAGAAAAGACATTGTAACAGCATTTTGGTTTGTAGTGTTGTTAAAATGTAGTTGCCTAACTTTATTGCTTTGTTATTGTCATTATTGTTTCATGTTATATTATTGTTGTTTGTTTTGATTTGTATATTTTAGTGCTTATAAAAAATATCAAATTGTAAACAGTATTTTTGTGATCTAAATGTATTTTCCAATTTGTAAAAAGGCATGTGGAACATAGGAGATGCACAAATGTTTACAAGGGTAATTTATTTATAAAGTTAAAATTTAAATTAAGAAATACAGTAAAAGGTACCTGTTCTATAATTGTACAGTTCAAATTCAATAAGAGCCTTTTGTATTAATCACCTGGAATAAATTCATTTTGATAAATGTTGATTAATTCCTGAAATTATAATGGAGTAAAATATTTATAAATATAAATTATACCAGTTTTGTTTGATAGTTTTAATAAAAATTTCTACACTACTACTGATTTTCCATCAGTTTTCTTGATTTCTGAGAGAGAAATTTGAAAATCCCAAATGACTGTCTTGCCTATCGTTAATTTTTCTATAAGATTTTTCATGTTGCAACATGCACACCTAACTTTGAATTTTATTTTTTATGATTTTAATGAATAATGAAGCTTTAGAAAATTAAATTCCAGTGACTTGTATAATTTAAATCCTGAATCTATCCAACATGCTATTTTTTTGTCTTGATTGTTACGGGTTTAAGTTAGTAAATTCTGTTTTTATATCAGTAGTGAACAATAAACATTTTCTAATATGAAGTTTTTTACATCTGTTCTGTCTAATGCAGCAGACACCAATGCTGTTCAGCTCTTGGAATGTGGCTAATCCAGACAAGGAAATGAACCTTGAATTAACTTTTAATCTCCATGGTGCTTGCTGGCAGCCTTGTGGCAGCCCTGTGCAGCTCCCATTTGATTAGGCTTAGAACACCACCTGCTTTCGTAATTTATGTTAGAAATCATTTTATTTTTAAAGTTCCTCTCCTTCATAGGGTAAAGTAAGAGCAATTTTCCATTGACTTCACAGAAATGAATAGACTGTAATGAATTCTAAAATTTATAAAGTACTTTTTAAAAAATATTTCTCAGACGTAAACTGGTATTAAAAGCCCAGCTTTTCAACTTTCTTCCTTTGTAGAAATGTTTCTTGGTAGCTAAGGACAGTGCACAGAAATAGCCTGTTTTCTTTCTTTCTTTCTTTCTTTCTTTCTTTCTTTCTTTATTTATTTATTTTTGAGTTCTAATACACTATATACAGTCATAGGATGTTATGTATCTAAATCCCATCCCGATTTTATACAGAGATCTGTTAGCATTCAACTTTCTAGGAAATGTAAAGACAGAGGTAATAATGTTATGCCTAAGGCAATTCTTGTGGAAGACTAGATGCAGAAGCAAGATAGAATGGAATCCCAGGCACTAAACAAAATTGACAAAGCCTTATTGGTCATTAGGGACTCATGTGAGGCAGATCTCAATAGGAACCATAATTGAGACAGAAATTTTCAGGACTAAATTTTTTGATGGGGTTCAGTGAAGGGTAGTGACCAGACCTCTAGAAGGAAAAGCCTGGGATTGCTGATCTGTATCTGGAGTCAAGCTATTTCTCAAACCACAGACACATGCTAGTGTCAAGAGACACCTTTCACCAATATTTTTGCCCAGAAATTACTTTGACTTCCTACCAAATCTTAATAATTGTCTTTTGAAACTCTGATAGTCTTTATAAATCTTAGGGATTATGCATTTTCTATGACAAAGGGACTTTCTCATTAACAAATAGCTATCTTTTTATAAGTCAATATTCCTTATACTAGGATTTTGTTTTTACCTGATATTAACATGCTAATCTAGAAACTTAGACTAGAAACACACCTAACACAGATACTGATATTTTTATTTGATACTAATATCCTAATTTAAAAACTTAATCTGGAAGCACACTTAACATGGATGCTAACATGTTAAAGCCTTATCATCTATCCTGACAGTAGAAGAAAATTTGCCTTTAGATAATGTAAGACAAAAAACAAAAATAAACAAAACCAAACTTAAAAAAACAACAACAAAAGCAGAAAGGGAGTGATGGCAGAAATAACCCACCAGTTGTTTTATTTCAGATATAAATGTATTTTTAAAGGAAGACGGTATGTTCTATAGAATACCTACTGCTTTTAGCCTCCACATAAAAGTGCACAGACACACACACACACACACACACACACACACACACACACACCTCATAATTAGTTTATTTTGTATGGCTGCAACTTACAAATGAAGGTGAGTTTAAACAATTGAATATTATTTCTAAAATGTGAAAAAGCAAATCCCCATATTCTATTTCTTCTTAGTGTTTTAGTTAACATTAGGATGGAGAATGCAAGAGTGTATTTTTGGCATGTACTGTTACATAATGTAGCACATTAAGATTAAAAAGTAGCACCATAGATCTCTGTTGGTCAAGTGCTATAATTAATTTAGTATGACATATTCAAAGACACTATGGATAATATTTAAGATACTATGATAACCACTAGCTCATTTTTATGTAAAAGTATATAAGAATATTATCTGTAAAGGATGTGTCCTCTTTAGTCCTATCTTCTCACACTAAAAATAGTATTTTACTAGATATTAAACTTTCAAATATAGAAACCTAAGAAGATTTTTGAGATGATGGTAGTTTTTGAAACTAGTATATCTATACTATATTATGTTATACTGAGATTATAATGAATTAAGTCACTTCAAATTTGCTGAGCAAGAACTATAACTTAGACCAACACATACCCCAGTGGGCCAAGCAGTTGCTGAATAAGCTAGACCTGAACTAAATCCTTGGTACAGATGCAAAGGTGAAAGGAGAGAGCTGATTCTGTAAAGATGTTCTCTGAAAGCCAACAAATACATCATTCAGTACATGAAACCTTTGACATAATTCACAAGTAATAAGTAAAGTGTTTCTATTATGGAAATTACTTGTGGTCTACTTTTTAACTAAGTGCTATATATTTACATTCTGGTTTTAATATATAGTCTTTTAAAATTTTATTTATGTATATAATACATTTATATGATAACTGTCCATACTCCCAACCATCAACTTTGCTCAGCCACAACATATCCCCCTACAAAATCCATGTCAACATTATTTTCTTGTGCAGATCTTATATAGAAGTTCATGGTTGCTATGAGTTCATATTTGTACTGGCCATGTCAATACAATAAGGCACCATTTAGAAACATCACTCCTCAGACAAGATGTGAAAAATTGCACTTACAGAATGTCTGGCCCATATGTGTGTGTAACAGCATGTGTGTGTGTGTGAGTGTGTGTGTGTGTGTGTGTGTGTGTGTGTGTGTGTGTGTGTGATATTGGGGACAAACATTTCATATTCACTTATTATCTGTTCTCTTACTAATTATGGGTCTCTGTATTAACTAACTACCATAGCTGCAAAGCGTAGCATTTTGATGAAGCCTGGGAGCTGCGCCAATATGTGGGTTTTAAAAGTATATATTTAGAAGTTAAATCTCAATTAACAAATTGAGATTAATATATTTTTCTTACTATGACCTACGACCTCACCACCTGTGGATTCTTAGACAAGTGTATGAACCAGGCATAAGTTCCCTCATGTGAGCATACCTTAAATCCAACAATGAAGCAGTTGTCTACTGACAGACTATTACTGCCCAAATTGTACCAATGGGCACATCTTGCTCAATTAATTGCTGTTCTAAGTTGCAGGGATCAGAGATGCGTAAGAGTTTCCAAGTTCTTTTTGTCTGGGAAGCTTGCATAGCAACTTCAGGTGTGGTAATCTAGCCAATAGGGAGGAGCTTCCAGGTCTGCACTAGTTTGATTTTTCCACTTTGTGTGAGACAATCGTGCTATCTCTTTTGCTCTTTTTTAAAATCAATGTTAATTTAAATCCTCATGTCTTCAAATAAAGTTTTAAAGTACTGAAGAAAAATGTATAGGTATTTAAAAGAAATTTTGTTATATATAATATAATAAACTTTATTTTTGAACAAAGAATATCTCTAGCACACACACATATTTTTAATTGTATTTTCCAAAGCAATGCCTCTGCTATGCTCAAAATGTCATTGGTCTAATTCATATTATGTACATACACTATTTCCATAAATTTTTAATACTCATTAATCTTATAAATATGTATATGCTTTAGTTCATTGGAATGTGTGTTACCATCTAATTTACTACAAATGAGCATGCTATAAGACTCAATGTATAATTGTGGATACTTGCAAGACATGTCATAAAGTCAGTTTTATGAACTCATGTAAGTGAATAATAACCGTAAAGAAACATTTAGAAAACTGGCAAAATTGTGAAAACAGCAGTTCAAAGTAGTAGACTACATGTTTAACTTATTAAAAAAATATTTTATTGGTTATTTTGTTCATTTACATTTCAAATGTTATCCACCTTCCCAGTTAACTTTCTGAAAATCCCCTACCCCATCCTCCTCCACCTGCCTCCCCTATGCTAGGGCATCAAGCCTTCACAGGACCAAGGAATTCCCCTCCCTTTGATGCCAGATAAGGCCATCCTCTGCTACATATGCAGCTAGAGCCATGGGTCCCTCCATATGTACTCGTTGGTTGTTAGTTTAGTCCCTAGGAGCTCTGGGAGGTTCTGGTTGGTTGATATTGTTGTTCCTCCAATGGCGTTACAAATCCCTACAGCTCCTTCAGGCCTTTCCCTAACTCCTCCACTGGGGTCCTTCTGCTCAATCCAGTGCTTGGTTGCAAGCATCCCCATCTGTATTGCTAAGGATCTGGCAGAGCCTCATAGGAGACACCCATATCAGGCTCCTGTCAGCAAGCACTTCTTGGCATCAGCAATAGTGACTGAGTTTGGTGGCTGTCTATGGAATTCATCCCTAGGTGGGGCAGTCTCTGGATGGCCATTCCTTCAGTCTCTACTTTACTCTTTGTCCCTGTATTTCCTTTAGACAGGAGCAATTGCAGGTTAAAAATTTGAGAAGGGTAGGTGTCCCCATCACTCAACCCAGAGCTGTGCCTAACCTCTGGATATGGTCTCTACAGGTTCTTTCCCCCGTTTGTTGGATAGTTCAGCGCTAATGTCAACTCTGTTGATTCTTGGGAGCCTCTTGCTTTCCTGGCATCAATGACTTTCTGTTGGCTACCTCCAGTTCTCCATCCCCGATTGCTAGACACCTTTGCTCAATTTCCTGACCTTCTGTATATCTTCCCCATCTCCTCTCACACCGGATTCAGCTACCCCCTTTTTTCTCTCCCCCTCCTTTCTTTGCCCCATGTCCCACCCACATTTGCTTCCTGTAATTATTTTGTTTCCTTTTCTAAGTAGGGCTGAGGCATCTACACTTTAATCTTTCTTCTTCTTGACCTTCATATGGTCTGTAAGTTGTATCATGGATATTCCGAACTGTTTTCCTAGTATCAACTTAGTGAGTATATACCATGCGTGGTTTTTTGTGACTGTTACCACAATCAAATGTTCAACATTCTTAGTCATCAGAAAAATGCAAATCAAAATGACCCTTACATTCCACCTCACACCAGTCAGATTGGGTAATATCAAAAAACTCAGGTGACAGCAGATGCTGGTGAGGATGTTGAGAAAGAAGAACACTACTCCATTGTTGGTGGTATTGAAAGAAGGTACAACCACTCCGAAAATCAGTCTGGAGGTTCCTCAGAAAATTGGACATAGTATTACTTGAGGATCCAGCTACACCACTTCTTGGCATATGCCCAAAAGATGCTCCAGTATATAACAAGGACACATGTTCCACTATGTTCATAGCAGCCTTATTTAGAGTACCCAGAAGCTGAAAACAACCTGGATGTCCCTCAAGTAAGAAATGAATACAGAAATTGTGGTACATTTACACAATGAATTACTGCTTAACTGCTAAAAAAAATGATTTTATGAAATCCACAGGAAAATGGATGCCACTTGAAAATATCATCCTGAGTGAGGTAACACGCCCACAAAAGAACATTCATGGTATGTACTCACTGATAAATGGATATTTAATTCAAATTAAATAATACTGTTCTCCATACTGATCTGAACATACAGTTTGGCTAATATATATATGTAAAGCATTCCAGATGCACTTTGAAATATAAGAAAAATATGATTTAAATGTTCTCTTTTACTAATTTTCTAGCTAATATGTTTATGTATTTAAATATTAAATGCCTACCATTGAATAGGAAAATATAATTTGTATAGTCTTTTTTTTTTGTTTTTTTTTTGTTTTGTTTTGTTTTTCTTTTTTTTTTTTTTTGGTTTTTCGAGACAGGGTTTCTCTGTATAGCCCTGGCTGTCCTGGAACTCACACTGTAGACCAGGCTGGCCTCAAACTCAGAAATCTGCCTGCCTCTGCCTCCCAAGTGCTGGGAATAAAGGCGTGTGCCACCACTGCCTGACATTTGTATAGTCATTTTGAAATGGATTAATCATCCTTCATTATTTTAACACAGTAATTGCTTTTGATATCACAGAAAATATTTGTATACCTTCTTTCATTTTCATTCTTAAATTCTATAATGTTTTCTTTAATTTTTACTAACCTTTACATTTATTTTCTGTTTTGAATTTCCTTTTGTAATTTATTATTTGGAAATCATACATCATGTACCCTGCTCTTACTCAACTCCCAGTCTTCCCATATCTGCCCCCCAGGAACTTCCTATGTGTCTTTCCCCTAAAAAAAAAAAAAGAAAGAAAGAAAGAAAGAAAGAAAGGAAGAAAGAAAGAAAGAAAAAGACAAGTCCATTTTGTGTTTTCCATATGCTCACTTCAGCATGGTCAAATTCTTAGTGGCCAGATATCTAAGGACGATGACTCTTTCTCTATCTGCATCTGCACCAGAAGCCATTGTCTGAGGAAAAACAAGGATGTTCAGGGCCAGCTTTCCTGTGAGGGGCAGGGATAGTTCTCCTACCCCATCTCACTGCTCTTATAAAGGTGTATTGCAGATTAATATTTTATATTAAATTATATTTTCAATAATTTCTCTGACAAATGTGAATCAATCATCTTAAATGTAATGCTGTTTATATCAAATTATTTCTTTGTACTAACCTGTTATTGGAGATTATTAATTGCTGACTGAATTATTATACTTTTGCCAGTCAAGCAAGTGTTTCCTTTGAGAATGTTTATTTTAGAATGGAGTAAAATTTGTTGTTCTTCGAAAAACTGTACTGGAAACTCATGTTAATTGTTCCATGTTCTGGACTGTTTTATAGTTAGTATCATTTTTACAAGCTACTAATCTGAAGATTTGCTTTGGAGAAACATTTTCTGCTTTCTGAAATATATACATTATTAAAAACTTCAAAAAGATTGAAAGTATGTAAATATAATTATAATAAAGAACTGAGTATGCTAATTTTAGTACCATCTCTGTTTATTACTAATGTAATTATTTTCCCTAAACTGTTTACATAACAAAATTCAATGGTTTTTACACTTTGGGAAAACAATTTGTTTTCTTTTACTTTAGAATATTTCAAACTTTACTTCAAATATCAATTGTAAAATATTATACATTAACTATTTACATAATAAAAATTATAAAACCTTTGTGATTAATTCTTTGTCTATCTTTCTGAAAAACAATGCATGTTGAGCAACTTATAATGTAAATTACAGTAGGAAATGTGTTAACTCAGGTAGTAATATCTTATTATTTTAGTGTATCCAATCACATTTTCTTATAGCTTTCTATAATAACATTATGGAAATTATCTCTGACATTGAGGTTGTCTAATTTTGTTCTCCACTCACTCACCTCCTTCTATTTATATTCACTCTGATTGTGTAAATACTCATTAATGTAAGTTGGGTAGATAAGGCAATCCTGGTTTAAGCTTCTAAAATGCCCTTATGTGATAGATTCAATATTACAAAACCATGTCATCAGTGAGATGATGATAAATCAATCTTTACTGAATATTTGTAAATATGATTGGTCAACCACACTACTGAAGGCAATAGTGTACTTAATTTTAAATGCAATTTTCAAATCTTATTAGAAAATAATAAGTGTCATAGTTTTGTTTTGCTCAATAATCTGTCAGACAAACCATCAATACTGCTATATTCTTTAATTGGTTAATACCTCTGTTTATGGGACTACCCTGTTAAGCATGTTTGAGATTACATAGTTCTCTTTTTCAATTGCCACTTTCCATGTCTTCCAGTCAAATTAATATATTAAACAATATGATGCAAAGAAATTACACAAAACTATTTTGAATCTAATTTCAGGAACAAATAATGAATTGACTTTGATTTTACAATGTATTCACCATGGAGAATTAGGGCTTATAAATATGTTAAAAGAACATACTATACTAAATCTCTAATACTATGCTAAATGCTCCTCCAAATTGGTAATATAGCTTACACATCTGAAGCTTTTAAAGAAGCTAGTAAGTACAGGGAGATTTACACATGTTACAGGTGTCATTATAATTGTTTTTTTGCTGCCATTAACACTTGAGAAGAACTTCTTGACCATATAGATAATAGATCAAACAACATAGATAATATATATGTCTTGGTTTGTTTGCCAGTTTCTGAAATTAAATACCTTGGTAATAACATAATAAAGAAAAAGGTTTATTTTGGCCCATAGTTTCAGAAAGATTCTATTATTGTAGTAGGGGTGTATGGCAATGGACAAAGGAGGCTAGATGACAATGGTCAAAAGGTAGCTGCTTACAGTTCCTTGACTCTCAAGAAACAAATAGCAATCAGGAAGTAGGACTGGGCTATTCAACTATAAGTCCAATGGACCCACTTCCTCAAACAATATCCCATGTTCTATGGGTTCTACATCCTTTCCAAATACAACCAGTGGTTGACACACAGTGGTAAGCATGAAGCTATGGAGCACATTTCATTATCAAACTAAAACAATGGCAACAAAATATTATTGCAGGATAGGTTCAAATTTCCATGGCTGGTCTAGCTAGCAGAGTATCTTCTAGAAGGAAAAACAACACCTACTATATTATAGCAACCTAATTAACATACACATGTATTTACTAGAGTTAATAGGAACTGATTAAAGTAAAAATGTTCATTGGTTAGTGATGTAGAGATTTCTGGTTTTTTTAGAGAATTTCTTTAGTTGTGCTATGTGATGTTTTTCTGGAAACTGTCTTATAAGACTATGTTTCTGCTAAGGCAGACACATTGGAGGATGCTTTGCTAAAAACAGACATGTCCTGTTTTTCTGAGGTAACCTGGCAAACAAGCATATGATATTTTGCTATATTGTTGCTTAAGAGAACATGTGATGTTTTGAAACTATATAAATATAGCATAATAGACAGTAGACAATGCTAGAAGGTATTAGTAAGCCATGGTATTATTTGCTCATCATTGTTATACTTTACTGACTCTGTTTTTTGCTGAAGATGCTGGGTGATATTGATCCACCTTACCCTCCTATGTTGGTCATCCTTTGTCATGACATTATATAGAGAAACACACACACACACACAAATCTGGTGGTGTTCCAGTGGCTTCTTGCTGCTTTTGCAGACGCAGGCTCATTGGCAGAGCCTTGAAGTTTCTTCTGGACCAACCTGCATTACTCACACATAAATGATGTTTGCAAAGAGACTGAGCTGCTGTTATTGATTCATGCTGGGCTGTAGCTCACGCATGGACATATGTCCTCTTAGGCTGTGTTGTAGTTCCTGTGTGTCTGTGACAGCTCAGGGAGGCAAAAGCACAGGAATTTGACTGAGTTCACTCCACAGGGTGGTGGGCAGATGCTGGGCTGATAAGCCAGGGGGCTCTGCCTGGGCATGGAGAGGTCTCAGCCTGAAGTCCCACAGGGACAGAGCTCCTAAGTGGGGGTCTCCAGGCTGAAGCAACTGACCGGGAGACCAGTGGTCTCTGTCCTTGGGCTCCCAGATGCCGCTGGGAGCCATGGAAGAACTGAGACAAAGTGAGCATAAGGGCTGGATCAGCCTGCAGCTAAGAGGGAAGAGAGGGAGAAGCTCAAGCAGCACCCACTGGGCTAGGTGAGAGACTCTTGGTTATAGCACTTGCTTTGCTGGGTCGGCTAGCTTGCTTGAGTTGGCGTCCTTAGTGGCTGGAACATAGAGAAGTCTTCTAGAGGGAGATTACGCAGTGGCTTGTTAGTCAAAGGCCTTCTCCACAGTTCTCCATGATGAGCCCCAACAACACGGGGAAGTCCATAGTTTTAAAAGATTTATTGTCATGGCAGAAAGTAGATGTGGCTGTACCCCTGTACTCCCAGGGCAGGCCTTTGGTTAAATACTGTTTGTAAGGAGGGGGGTATGGGAAGGAATGGTTAATTGGCTATGCCCTCTGGCCTTTAGGTATCTCATAAATATAAAGATCTCTTGAGGCCATTGCCACAGCTTCCTTTAATACAAAATATATAAAAATATTCTGTAAAAATAAGAGTATTTACCTTCTCTTATAGAAGTGAGAGCAGAAATGTATGTCACAGTAGAGAGGGACATTTTACTTTTTCAGTTGTTAATTGATTTTCCCCAGGAAGGCATAATATATATTATAATATATATAATCAAAATATAAATATAATTAAGAAAATGTTTTAGGAGAAAATAAGACATATTATCTAAACTTATGAGAAATGTATCAAACTAAGAAAGACTATAATTGATAAAATTAAACAAAACATGAAATGTCTGAGAAAAGCATAGTCTACACATGCTGATTGGTACAATTGAACACACAAACACACTAGTCATCGTGCAAATATGTAAGAGTTGGCAAAAGAAAATGTTTGGAAACTTTTGAAAACTAGGCTTAAACTGAGATAAAGAAGAAAGAATGGAAAGAAGCCAGTTTATATGAGGATGTGAGTAAATGGAAAGACAAGTAAATACAATGTACTGAGAGAGTCAAAAGGAAGAAATCACGAAATGAAATGTAAATGACCATTTTAGTGTCACCTGAATGTATCAGGGCATATTGAGGGAAGGACTAGAGATTATATTCATATATGCAATTCTACAGTGTCATTCTGGCTATCAATATGGTAGATTTTTAACTGAATTTAAACAAAATAGTCTCAAATTTTCTCTAATGAATTCTTGATAACAAAGAAGATGGCTTGAGAGAAGATTTTTTATTTTGTAAAAATTGAATTCTCACACTACATATAATATTTATTGAAAGTCTTTTTAAGAAAATATATTAACTGTGTTTATTGTTTTTGCATGTAAGACCTTTTGACAAAAAGAAACAAATGAACAAACAAAAGGACAAATATGCCTTGAGGTTAGAGTCTAGATACCAGCATTTTATATCATAAGATGAGTCTCCATATATTAACTAATTGGGTGTAGAGATTGCGATGAATTTGGGAAAAAGTAAGAAGTTTTGAAATATACAATCAAAAAATAAATAAAAATCAAGTGAAATGAATTTGAATTACTTATGGCAGTATTTGCCCTACAATTCAAGTGTCTGCTCTCAACACTAGCTCTAAAGGCAGTGTAGGCACACCTTGTGCTGTACATGGGGCTTGCCACAATCAAGACAGCAAGAGGCTGTCTACAATAAAATTGACATTAGAAATTATTCAGTGTTATGCAAACCAAGTTTCCACTGTACAAAGATTTTCACTTTCACGAAAAGATAATGTCATATGTATAGCAAACTTTATATGATTTTGCTGTCATTCTTCAGTAGGTAAATCAGTAAGTATGTCTTTGGATGTAGAATATAATCACCCTTTATTACATTTTTATTGAAAACTTATTTTCATAAAATATGTATTGACTATGATTTTCCTTTACCCAATTCCTCCAATACCCTTCCAACCTCCCACCATCCGATTTCATGACCTTTCTCTGTTTCTGAGATAAAATTCTTGAAATATCATTTTCTATTGGCCATCTACTATCGGTCATTGGGCTTATCTTTAAGTGTGGTTAATGTACTCAATGAGATTTCATTGAAGGAAGTTTTTTGTTAGTTTGTTTGTTTGCAAGATATCTATTGGAGATAGTTTCTTCATTAGGTATGGGATCAAGTATCCAATTTTGTCCCTCAGTCCTATGCCTCCACCTGGCTTGGACTTTGGTAGGCCCTGTGTAAAAGGAATTAATCATTCTGGCTTGCCCATATAAAAAAAAGACACACAATCCAGGTCTTTTACTTACAGACTGTAAGCATAGATTGTGCAGATTCTGGAGCTATTTTCAATTATATACTAACCATATGTCCCTTGTTCCTTGCTGTTTTTCTTGGCCATGTGCTGATGGCCCATCTCTTCTCATAGCAGCCTCCTCCTCCATCGCTCCTCTTATTTTTCTTCTCCTCTCTACCTGAAATCCCAACTCTTCCTAGCAAACTGAAAAACTAAACTAAGCTCACCTAATACAAGATTGTAATTCCAAGATTGTTCACAATAAAGAGTAATTCAAGACAGCAATGTTGAGCTTCTTTATTGATTTAGTTACTTGATTATCAGACTATCAAAAACTCATAAACTAAGAACGCCAGTTTTGAGAATTTTAGCAAGGCTGACGTATTTCCATAATAATAGTTCTGAGTTATTTATGTGTTTTATTTACCCCTATTTTCTACAATTTCTAAAATAAATCTATTTCTGCTTTTGTTAAAATCAAACATTATCCTTGATTCCACACCAAGCAATAATTTCATGTATTGATTGAATCTACTTAACTATCCGGAACAAGTGGAAATCCTGGGGCAAAGAAACAAATAAAAACAGTGAAACATCTGTCTGAAGGTCTTCAGAAGGTCTCAAGGCAGTGAAATTTTCTACAACAGGAAAGAAAATAAACAAAAAGAGCAAATTCAATAGCAGGAGCTGTTTCTTTCCTTGAAGCAGCTCAGATTTCCACAGGAAAGGTCAATATGTAAGCTGAGAAAAAGCTGCTTACAAAAGCTGGAGGGGACAAAGGATGTTCACCTTAGACCAAGGATGAGGAGCCAAAAAGCACACAGGCTTGCTGTGTACCATAAATGCTATACTTGGAAAGATGACAGCAGGAAAGATGCAACTTTAGCAGAGACTCAGTCCTGCCAAGAGCTGTCTGACAATGTAGGAGGAATTATTTCAGGAGGAAGACAAAGCAGTAACAAGTTAGCTAACTTAAAAAAAATCAAACAAGTGGAAAAACAGACATTAAAAAGAAAAAATAGCAATGATGTAATTTGCATCTCCCTGATGACTATATTGGCAGTGACTCTTCATTGACTACCTAACTATTCCTGACTTCTTTGGAAAATGCATCATATTACTCTTTCTGTGCATATTTTAATTTCTTTCTATGTCATTTTTGGATATTTAAACCTAGAAGTTTGCAAATGTTTTCACCCATTCTATAAGTTGTCTTTAAGTATATTGGCTTACATGCTGTTCAAAGGCTTTTTTGGTGTAATATCACTTATCTACTTTTCATTTCATTCTTGCGAACATTCTCTTTTATGTAATAAATTGTTGACCAGGACCGAAAATCTTTTCACCCTTCTTTGAAGCATTTTAAAGTTACAAATTTGATATGTTTCTGTATGATTATTTTGGCTAATGTTTTAAAATAGGCACTAAATTTTATTCTACTGTAAATGTATTTTAAACCTTAACCACCCCAGTTGATAAAGATTTTATATTTTTCTTCATAGTATAGTATCACTTCTGTTAAAGTTCAGTTGATGAAGATAGATGATAGATTATATGTATATATATGTATATATATACATATATATATATCAGACATAAAGTTACTTCTGAATTTTACTATGTTTTAATATTCTATATGTTTGTCAATATATGAAACAATCATACTAAATGCAGTCTGTTAGGTGTATTATCAAATTAAGAAATGAGAAAGCAATATACAATTCTCTGGACAAGTTTTAGTAACAAGAAAAAAAAAATTTTCCTAGAGGGCTGACATTTTTTTTTAAAGATGTTGGTTCTAACAATGTTTTTCCCCCCTTTTATGTAGTTGGTTATAATATTTACATTAAAAAAATTGTATAAAAGCCAAATGGAAAAGGGGGCACTGGATAAGCATTTTTCTAGGGAGGGGAAATAGGGAAAGAGATTGGCATCTGAAATGTAAATGAAATATCCAATAAAAAAATGAGAAAGCATTCTTATTCTTCTCTTCATAGCTACTTTAAAAATTAGAATATTTTTGGTTCCATTGCACATTTTAAGATGCTTTTATTTAAGTTCTATGAGCCTATTATAATTAATGTAATCATTGAATATGTTGATAACTTAAAGTAGAATAAATATTTCAGAAGTATCATTAATAGAGTCTATGAACATAGGATAATTTTTCCATTATTTTTGTCTACTATGCCTTCCATTACCAGTTTTATTTTAGCTATATTAAACAACAGACAATTCAACATGAGTTAATAATAATTTAAAAAAAAAAGCTTGAACACTGATGTGAGAGACATAAAATTGGACTGCTATTACTGATTACCAGATGAAAGATATCAGTTAATTATTGGTAGAACAATATGTGATGCTGCAAGTTGGATATATGTCCTGAAGAATTAGAATCAATAATCTCAGAAAGCTGCCAGAATGTACAAATTGACTGCAACATCACTCGTCAAAAACCAAGAAAAAAATCAGAGTCAATTGACAAAGAAAGGAAATTGTGCTATATACATAAGGAAAACAAAAAAGGAAAATAATGCCATTTGCAATAACTGAAGTGTATTATGTGAATCAAACAAGCTAAGATCAGAAATAAGAAAGATGTTTAATTTTCTTTAGATCTATTTTATAAGCAATCAAACTCATACAGAACAATACAAAAATAAATTGCAGAAAAATAGAATAGGTGTCACCAGAGGCTAAAGGGAAGAAACAACAAAGTGCATAGCACATATGGTGGTTGGTTATATTCATATAACAGTAATAGCCAGGAAACCTTCATCTATTGTGTTAGAAATAAAAATATAAATATCATGTCCATTGGAGAGAGTCAGGTGTTGAAATCTCCCATGATTAATGTGTGGGGTTCAATGTGTGATTTTAGATTTAGAAATGTTTCTATAACAAGTGTGGTGCCCTTGAATTTGGGGCATAGATTTTCAGAATTGAGATGTCATCTTGGTGGCTTTTTTTTTCTTTTATGAGTATCAAGTTTTTTGCCCATTGCTTTTGATTAATTTTGGTTGATTTTTTTTATTAGATATTAGAATGACTATACCAGATTGCTTCCTGAGTCTGTTTCCTTGGAAAATCTTTTCCATCCCTTTATTCTGAGGAAATGAGTGGTAATGTCTATCTTTGTTGTTGATAAGTTTCTTGTGTGCAACAGAAACAAGATCCTGTTTTTGCATCCATTGTGTTAATCTGTGTTTTTTTATTGGGAAATTAATTCCATTGCTTTTAATAGATATTAATGTAGTAATAGTAGTAGTAGTAGTAGTAGTAGTAGTAGTAGTAGTAGCAGCAGCAGCAGCAGAATGTGTGGTAACATATGCATGTGCCTGGGTGTGTGAGCATGATCCTGCCTGAGTGGCTGTGAGCTTTTCTACCTGATCTCTTTGTTCTCAAAATATCAACTCAGACTTGATTGTTCATAAATAAATGCCTAGTCCATAAATTTTGGCTAGCTTATAAGTTATATAACCCATTTATTCCAATCTATGTCTGTCACATGGTTGGTTACCTCTCTTTAGTTTTAGATGTCCACCTTCCTCATAGTTTGTGGCTAATCTCATACCATTGACTCTTTCAAAGAATTCCTATATCTTTCTGTGGATGTCACATCTTCTATTTCCTACCTCAGCTAATAGGTCATCAGCTTTTTATTGAATGCTGATGCTTCCACATTCTATATAATAGAGTTTCTCTAGTACACACAGGCTTCCTTTTGCTTGTTTGTTTGTTTGTTTGTTTGTTTTTCTGGTGTGAAATTATTTATATCCTCTATTTTCTTGGGTGTAGTTAACCCCTCTGGGTTGAAATTTTCCTTCTAATATCCTCTATAGGGCCAAATTTATATATAGATATTTTTAAGTATGATTTTGTCTTAGAATATCTAGTTTTCTCCATCTATTGAAATTGAAAATTTTGCTGGGCATATTAGTCTGGGGTGGGATTTATGGTATCTTAGAGAGTGCAAGACATCTGCCCCAGACACTTATGGATTTTGGAGTTTCTGTTGAGAAGTTGTGTGTAATTCTAACAAGTCTGCATCTATTTGTTACTTGGTCTTTTTTTCTTCTCAACTTTAAAATTTTTTCTTTCTTCTGTACATTTAGTATTTTGATTATAATGTGGTGAAATGATTTTCTGTTTGGTGCATCTATTCAGTGTGTGTAAGTTTCTTGTACATTTATAGACATTTGATTCTACTTGATCATGGTGAATGATCATTTTGATGTGTTCTTGGATTCAGTGTACTTTAAGGGCATTTATCAGGCAACTACTTGGAACAAGGTTTTACCTCAGTCTCATCATTCAAAAGCCTATAGCATATAAAAGTTGAAATAAATAAAACAAAAAATTTTCTATCAAAGTCCTATCAAGATAATAGAAACTGTTTAAATAGACTGTTACGCTTTATGGAAATAGAAACAGTCATTAAGAGTTTCCCAACATCCTGTGAGTATTTTGGTCCCCCTTCTAAGAAGGACCAAAGCATCCACACTTTGGACTTCTATCTTCTTGAGCTTCATGTGGTCTGTGAACTGTATCTAGAGTATTCTGAGCTTTTGGGTTAATATCCACATTATCAGTGAGTGCATACCATGTGTGTTCTTTTGTGATTGGGCTACCTCACTTAGGATGAGATTTTCTAGTTCTAACTGTTTGCCTAAAAATTTAATGAAGTCATTGTTTGTTATACCTGACTAGTATTCCATTGTATTAGTCAGGGTTCTCTAGAGTCACAGAACTTATGGGCAGTCAATAGGACAAGGCGGCAACCAACGGATTGGGAAAGATCGTTACCAATTCTACATCTGTTAGAGGGCTAGTATCCAAGGTATACAAAGAACTGAAGAAATTAGACTCTAGACTACTAAATAACCCTATTAAAATGGGGTACAGAGCTGAACAAAGAATTCTCAACTAAGAAATCTTGAATGGTTGAGAAGCACCTAAAGAACTGTTCAACATGCCTAGTCATCAGGGAAATGCAAATGAAAACAACACTGAGATTCCACCTCACACCAGTCAGAATGGCTAAGATTGAAGACAGGTGACAGCAGATGCTGGCGAGGATGTGAAGAAAGAGGAACACTCCTCCATTGTTGGTGGGATTGTAACCTGGTACTACCACTATGAGGTACAGTCTGGTGGTACCTCAGAAAATTGAACATACTATTATCTGAGGACCCAGCTATACCACTCCTGGGCATATACCCAGAAGATGTTTCAACATAAAACAGGGACACATGCTCCACTATGTTCATAGCAGCCTTATTTATAATAACCAGAAGTTGGGAAGAGCCCAGATGTCCTTCAACAGAGGAATGGATACAGAAAATGTGGTATATTTACACAATGGAGTACTACTCAGCTATTAAAAACAATGATTTCATGAAATTTTTAGGCAAATGGATGAAGCTTGAGAATATCATCCTGAGTGAGGTAACCCAGTCACAAAAGAACACACATGGCATGCACTCACTGATAAGTGGATAATATTTTGAATTCTATCAGACTTTCAAAGAAAACCTAATACCAATATTCTTCAAACTGTTCCAAAAGATAAAAATAGAAGGACCACTACCCAATTCATTCTGTGCAGCTACAATTAAAACTTAAACCAAAACCACAGGAAGACCCAACAAAGAAAGAGAACTTTAGACCAATTTCCCTTATGAACATCGACACTAAAATACTCAATCAAATTCTCCCATAATAAATTCAAGAACACATCAAAATGATCATTCACCAAGATCAAGTGGGCTTTATCTCAGGAATTCAGGGATGGTTCAATACAAAGAAACTTGTCAATGTAATCCACTACATAAAAAACACACACACACAAAAATAACTCTCAGTTTGACTATTTCCTGTCATCTACTCCTCTTGGGAGTATTTGATTGATTTTATTCTAGTGTTTATAAGTTGCTAGTATAAAATCTCTGAAGTATTTTTATCAGGGCACTTATTGCTATGAATTTTCCTCTTAGCACTGCTTTTATTTTGTCCCATAAGTTTGGATATGATGTGTTAAAATTTTCATTAAATTCTAAGAAGTCTTTAAATTCTTTCTTTATTTCTTCCCTGGCCAATTTATCATTGAGTAGAGAGTTGGTCAGTTTCCACATGTATGTGGTATTTCTTTTGTTTTTGCAGTTATTGAAAACCAACTTTAGTCCATGGTGATCCGATAGGATGCATGAAATTATTTTAATCTTCTTATATCAGTTAAGGTTTGTTTTGTGACCAATTATATGGTCACTTTTGGAGAAGGTACCATGAGTTGCTGAGAAGAAGGTGTATTCTCTTGTTTTAGGGTCAAATGTTCTGTAGATATCTGTTAAATCCATTTGGTTCACAACCTCTATCAGTTTCGCTGTTTCTCTGTTTAGCTTCTGTTTAAATGATCTGTCAATTGGTGAGAGTGGGTTGTTGAAGTCTCCTACCATTATTGTTGGGGTTCAATGTGTATTTTGAGCTTTAGTAAAGTTTCTTTTATAAATGTTGGTGCTCATGCATTTGGGGCATGGATGTTCAAAACTGAGAGTTTCTTTTGGTGGATTTTCCCCTTGATGAATAGGAAGTGTCCTTCTTCATCATGTTGGATAACTTGTGGTTGAAAGTCTATTTTATTGGATATTAGGATAGCAACTTCAGTTTGTTTTCTGGGGCCATTTGCTTGGAAAAATTTTTCTATCTTTTTACTCTGAGATAGTGTCTGTCTTTGTTATTGAGTAGTGTTTGTTGTATGCAGAATAATGTTGGATCTTGTTTGCATATCTAAGCAGCTGAAAGAGTCAGATGAGGAAATTTGCACCCAACCAATGATAAAAAACTGCTGACCCCTATGGTTGAATTAGAGAAAAGCTGAAAGAACTTGAGGAGGAGGATAACCCTGTATGAGCACCAGCAGTCTCAATTAAACAGGACCCCTGAGATCCCTCAAACACTGGACCAAAAACCAGGCAGTATGCACCAGCTAACATGAGGCCCTCAATACATATACTACAGAGAACTGTCAGTCTGGGTTCAGTCAGAGAAGATACACCTAATCCTCAAGAAACTGGGGGTCCCAGGTAGTTTAGAGTTCTGGTGGGATGGGGGTGAGAAGTGGGGACATCCTCGTGGAGACAGGGGGCCACAGAAGGAGGTATGGGATGTGTAACAGTTGGAGACTAGACCAGGAGGGGGATAAAATTTGGAATTTTAAATAAATATAAAAAGAAAAACCACAAGATCATTTGATTAGATGCTGAAAAGCCATTTAACAAAATTCAATATTCCTTCATGTTAAAAGTCTTGAAAAGACCAGGAATTCAAGGCCCATACCTAAACACAGTAAAAGCAATATACAGCAAACCAGTAGCCAACATCAGTCTAAATGGAGAGAAACTTGAAACAATCCAACTAAAAGCAGGGTTTAGACAAGGCTGATCACTCTCTCCCTACCTATTTATTATAGTACTTTATGTCCTACTCAGAGCATCTAGACAACAAAAGGATTTCAAAAGAATATAAATAGGAAAGGAAGAAGTCAAAATATCACTATTTGCAGATGATGTGATAGTACACTTAAGTGAAACAAAAATTCCACCAGAGAACTCCTCAACATAATAAACAACTTAAGCACAGTGGCTGGTTATAAAATTAACTCAAAAAAATCAGTAGATTTTATATACAAAAAGGATAAACAGTTTGAAAAAGAAATTAGGGATACCTAATTATGATACCCTTCACAATAGTCATAAACAATATAAGATATCTTGGTAGTACTCTAACCCAACATGTGAAAGATATGTATGACAAGAACTTCAAGTCTCTGAAGAAAAAAATTGAAGATGATCTTAGAAGATGGAAAGATCTCCTATGTTCATGGATTTGCAGAATTAAAATAGTCAAAAATCTCTATCAATTCAAAAGTAATCTACAGATTCAGTGTCATCCCTATCAAAATCTCAACTCTTCATTGAGTTAGAAAGTATAATTCTCATATTCATTTGGAATAACAAAATACCCAGGATAGGGAAAACTATTCTCAACAATAAAAGAATTTCTGGGACAATCACCATGGCTAATTTCAAGCTGTATTACAGAGGAATAGTGATAAAAACTGCATGATATTAGTACAAAGACAGGCAGGTAGATCAATGGAATAGAATTGAAGACCCAGAAATGAACCCATATACCTATGGTCACTTGATATTTGACAAAGGAGCTAAAACCATCCAGTGGGAAAACACTCAACATCAAATTAAGTGGAGAGAAAAAACAATTTCACTAAATTATGGGATAACATAAGACTTTTTTTTTCTTTTTATCTTTTCAATATAGTTATGACATTTTAGCTAGCTCAATAAGACAACTAAAAGAGATCAAATGGGTACAATTAAAGAAGGAAGAAGCCCAAATATCCCTATTTACATATGATATGATAGTACATAGAAATGACCCCCAAATTTTACCAGGGACTCCTACAGCTGATAAACATTTTATGCAAAGTGGCTAGATAGGAAATTGACTAAGAAAAATCACTAAACTTTCTTTATACACACGATGAATAAGCTAAGAAATATATTAGAGAAATAACACCTTTGACAATATCCATAAGAAAATAGAAAATATCTAGGTATAACTTCAGCTAAGCAAGTAAAAGGCTCTTATGTGAAGAACTTTAAATTATTTAAGAAAAAAATAGAAGGTGGAAAGATCTCCCATGCTTATGTAGGATTACATAATAAGCATTACCATCCTACTAAAGAAATCTAGTGATCCAAATTCTCATCAAAATTCTAACACAATCCTTTATAGACCTTGAAAGAATAATTGTCATCTTCTTATGGAATAAACAAACAACAACAAAACAAAACAAACAAAAAAATAACCAGGAAAGCTAAAATGATCCTGTAAAAAAAAATCCTGGAGGTATCACTTCCATATCTGATTTCAAGTTGCACTACAGAGCAAAATCAATTACAATCACATAGTACTGGCAAAAGAAAAGAAAAAAAAAAACAGAAAGATTGATAAATGGAACCAAATCAAAGTTTCAGAAGTAATTCTACATACCTATGGAAACTTGATTTTTGAAAGACAGCAAAGCCATATAATTAATGAAAGAAAGCATCTTTAGCAAGTCATGCTTTTCTAACTAGATGTCTACATTTAGACTAATGCAAATAAATCTACATCTATTACCCTGTACAATACACAAGTTCAAGTGGATTGAAAAACCTCAATATAAAACCAGATACAATAACTCTAATAGAAGAGAAAGTAGGGAATAGCCTTGAGTGCATTGACACAAAAGACAACTTCATTAACACAACAACCAACAGCTTGGGCATTAATATAAAAAATCAATACATGGGACCTTATGAAACTAAAATACTTTTTAAAGGACAATAACAGCAGCAGCAGCACAAACCAGAAGCATACACAGAGGGAAAATATTTTTAGCAATTTTGTATTTAACAAAGGGCTAATATCCAAACTACATGATGACCTCAAGAATCATGAGCAAATCAAATAACCCTATTAAAAATGGGGTACATATCTAAACACAGAATTCTTAATTGTTATTTGTTTTACATTTCTATTGGTTATTTATTTACATTTCAAATGTTATCCCTTTCATAGTTTCTCTCACACAAACTCCTTATCCCTTCTTCACTGCCCCTGCCTCTATGAGGGTGCTCCCCAACCCACTCAACCACTCTTGCCTCAGTGTCCTAGCATTCCTGTACCCTAAATTCTTGACAGAGAAATCTCTAATCTTTCAGAAGTACTTAAAGAAATGTTCAGTATTCTTAGTCATCAAGTAAATGCAAATGAAAATGACTCTGTGATTCCATCTTACATTTGTCAGAATGGCTAATATCAAAAATTCAAGTCAGAGAGGATGTGAAACAAGGGAAACATGCCTTCATTGCTGATAAGGCCACAAACTTGTACAACAACTTTAGAAATCATTTCAGTAATTACTCAAAAAATTGAGAATATTTCTACCTCAAGAGCCACCTATACCACTCCTGGGCATATATTTGAAAAATATTTCTCATCCCATACTTGCTCAACTATCTTCACACTAGCTTTATTCATCATATCAGGAAACTAGAAACAATCTAGATGTCCCTCGACCAAAGAATGGATAAAGAATAAGTGATCTATTTACACAATAGAGTATTACTCAGCTATTAAAAACAATTATATCATAAAATTTATAGGAAAATGTATAGAACTGGAAAAGACCATCCTGAGTGAGATAACTCAGATCCAGAAAGTCAAACAGGGTTCTAAATAGTTCATAAGCCTGTGCTAGTTTTGAAGTACAAGATATCCATGATACATCTATACATCTGAAGAAGTTAAGTAATAAAGAAGGTCTAATGTGAGATGATTGAATCTCACTGAAAAGAGGAAATAGATTAAACCTCTTAGGTAAATGGAGGGCAAGTCCTAGGCTTGAGAGGGTGTGAGGGTAGGAACAAGAGTGAAAATATGTGGGGAGCTAAGACTCCTAGCTATCATGGATATGGAGCATGAACTGGCAATCTCCTCTAACCAGGCTAGAATTCTAGTCAAGGAATTGGGACTGGGATACCAACACAGCCACAAAATCTAGATCAACAATTTGTTTGGCCTACAAGAGGTGCAAGGGTCACGGGTGAACTAGAATTTGAGAGAAGGGACAACCAACAACTTTCTGACCTTGAAACCCATGCCATTATTAATCATGTTCTGCTATAATTTCAGACAGTATCCTAGCATAACTGTCATCAGAGAAGCTTCACCCATCAACTGACGGAAGCTGATGCAGAGACCCACAGAGAAACAGGAAGCATGTTAAGCAGATCTTGGGAAATCCTGTGGAAGTGTTGAAGAAAGAATAGGAAGAAGTCAGAGTGGTTAAGGACTTGACAGGAAAATTTACAGAATCAACTAACTTGGGATCATAGATGCTCGATCTACAAACCAGAGAGCATACAGGGAACAGACCTAGCCCTCTTCTCATATGTAACAGTTGTACAGCTGGGTCTTCATATGAGATTCCTAAAGCTGGAGCAGGGATTGTCTCTTATTACATTGTCTGCTTTTGGGTCCTTTCCCCCTAACTGGGCTGCCTTGTCTAGCCACAATAGATTGAAGGTTCCCACTTTTTCTGAGGAGTGGAGGGGTTGATGTGGGGAAGGGTGGGGAAAAAGGACTTGTTGGAGAGGATGGAGGGAAAGCTGCATCAGATTGTGAATTAAATAGATAACATAGTTAAAAGTGGGGGGTCAAAGAAACTATAACGTATATTTTTACTGTTAATGTATGGTAACAGTTTTATTCAGTTATTTGAAAACTAAATAGGGGCAAAAGAAATAATATAGATACGATGGTAAATATCTAGAGAAATGTTGAGAGACTTGCCATTCTAAACCAAGAGACTGATACACAAACTCTTTAAAACATGGGGAAGAAGTCGCTTCTGAAAAACTTCTGTGACCTGTCCATGCACATCATGTTTTATAAATGCTGTTGTACACACACCCAATCACAATACACTTTGTTTTGATAAATAAAATATTTTTAAAGTTAATTAAGTTGAATAGTATGATACTTTTAATTTTAATAAAATGAAAATAATAATTTATTAACTTAATAAAATAATGTCAGTGTTTTTAGCTATTCTCCACCTTATTTATTATTATTTTAGCAGAAATAAAAATTTGCCATTAAATTGATTAAAATTACTAAATGTTTATGATGACTAATTTTAAAATTGATAAATCTTGAATCATAACAGAGAAACTTTTGTGAATTCTTCTGAGAGGTATCTTGATTTGGGTAAGTTGAGTTGGCAATACTCATCTATCTTGAATATGATTGATATCATTTGTGTGCTGGGATGGAAATCTTGTTGAGCACTAAGATTCATATGTATTTGAATTCTGACAGTAGATACCACATAACCAGATGCCTTAAACTGGCTCACATTACTTCTCCAGGTGATGGCCTTTACTCTCTAACTGTGAGATAAATCCTCACTCCTCAAGTTGCTTCTGTGACAGCAATGAACAAAAGTACTGATAGAGTGCTTTAAAAGGAAACAATTAATTTGTAATGGTACAATTGCAGTATCTGAAACTACTTGTTCAAGCCATACTTTGCTAGAGATTTACTTCAGTATTTTAGTTGAAAATATTGTTCATAAATAATCACATCTAATATAGTCTTGGACCATGGATATTAATGTTTATTCTAATTATGTGTATGGTATTTTATGTATCCAATACATACAATACAGCATATGTGTGAAAGTTGCCTTAATTAAAAATGATAGGATCTGATGGAAGAAAAGACAGTAACTATGACCGATAATTGAGGAGTGAAATAAAATGATTGAAAACAATGAATTCATTAAACTCTTAGAAAAATTGATGGAACTAGAAAATATTGTCCGGAGTAAGGTAACCCAATCACAAAAGAACATACATGGTATGCACTCACTGATAATTGGATACTAGCCCCAAAGATTACAATGCCCAAGATACCAACTCACAAACCACATGAAGCTCATGAAGAAGAAAGACCAAAGTGTGGGTATTTCAGTCCTTCTCAGAAGGAATAACAAAATACTCATGGGAGCAAATAAGGATACAAAGTGTGGGACAGAAACTGAAGGAGGGGCCGTCCAGAGACTGCTCCACCTTGGTATCCATCCCATGTACAGTAACCAAAGGCAGACACTAATGTGGATGTCAGGAAGTGCATGCTCACAAAAGCCTGATATAGCTCTCTCCTTAGAGGTCTGCCAGAGCCTGACATATACAGAGGCAGATGCTCATAGCTAACCATTGAACTGATCATGGGGTTCCCAATGGAGGAGTTAGAGAGAAGACTGAAGGAGCTGAAAGAATTGTGACCCCCACGGGGAAAGCTACAATACCAACCAACTAGAGCTCCCAGGGTCTAAGCCACCAGCCTGGGAGCACATAGGGAGGGACCCATGGCTCCAGCTGTATATGTAGGAGAGGATGGCCTTGTTGAGCATAGGTGGGAGAGGATGTCTTTGGTCTTGTGAAGGCTGGATGCCCCAGTGGGGGTGAATTCGAGGGTAGGGAGGTGGGAGGGAGTGGGTGGGTGGAGGTCCATCCTCATAGAAGCAGGAGGAGGGGGATGGGAGAGGGGGTTTCTAGGTTGGGGAGAAATGGGTAAGGGAGATAACATCTGAAATGTAAATAAAATATCTAATAAAAAAGAAATAGGAATCAAAACGATAACAAGCAAAACGAAGGGAGAAAATGTATTTATTATAACACCTAAAACCTCTCTTCTTGATCTAGAAATTATTCTATGTCATAAAAATGTAGTTAAAGTCTTCATATTTATGTAAAGTATACTTAACCACAGTGTATACAATAAAACTGTCTTTCAGTTACTGGCTAAAATAATCTTGTCACTCCTAAATTTTAAACAACTGCATGTATTTGGAGTTTGATGTAAATATGTTCAAAAAGTAGAATTTGTTTCTTTTCATTTTTTAATCAGATTTCTTTTTCCATTAATTTAACTTTTACAAAAGATGAATTTTACTTTCCAAATTCATTCATTGTAGTAGACCTTGCCATCATTTATCTTGAAAATATCATCATCCTTTCATTTCATATAAATTAATCCTTGGACACCCTGAATATTAGTACATGGGGTATGTTTAAGCTATATTAAGCTATATTATATTAATATATAATATATTATATATTAATATAATATTATATATATATTATAATATATATTATAATAATATATTAATATATAATTATATTATATTAATATATTATATTAATATACTAATATAATATATTAGCTATATTAAGCTACAGTGTAATGAAAGCTCTAGTATTGAAGAGGATAAAGCAGGGTTGCTTTAAGTTATTTATTAAAACATAGTCGCATTAGTACTTAAACATTTAGGAAGTGAGAACTTTTCTTACCTGGATTCACAATGTTGCTACATAAAGGTGAAACTGATTTTCTCTTCATATTAATAGACAGTCTTCTGTTATTTTCTGTACTCTGAAATAAAATACCTTTTGGAATTATCTTGTATTGATGTAATGATCACAGGATAGATAAATCACATGAAGTTACAAATAATACGACTCTTATACTACTGTTGTGCTCCTATTAGAGATTAATCTGTCAATTTAAGTAAAAAAAAAAAAAGTTCCGAGAAAAATGTAAGCACTAAACAAAACCAGGCATAGACCCACACTAACCTCAAATATACAGAGACAGTTGCCATTTTAAGAATGTTAGAA
Source organism: Rhabdomys pumilio (assembly GCA_030674055.1). Taxonomy (NCBI): domain Eukaryota; kingdom Metazoa; phylum Chordata; class Mammalia; order Rodentia; family Muridae; genus Rhabdomys; species Rhabdomys pumilio. Next base: position 6,283,182 of record JANHMN010000010.1, on the reverse strand, counting down.
AATCTGGAGGTGGTGTTATGACCATTCACTAAGAAATATTTCAATGCAAAAGAAGAAATAAATATTTTAATTCCTTTAAAATTATATAGTTATATCATATTAATTAACTCATATTAAGTAATAAAAGTTACTAAGTCATGGATGTTACTGAACCATAGAATTAGGCACTGCTTTTTAGTCATTCGTATTTTATTACATATTTATAATTAGTTTCAGAAATATACCATGTATGAAAACTAGAATCAAACAAAGTAAAATGAATCATTTTTGTTTCCACTATTCCTGTTACTCAAAGAAGATATTTATTATATAACAAAATAATTTGGAAATACTCAGTCATCAAAATGATTTAAATCACTTTATTTTAATTATGTATCATTGTGTATTGTTTTTTTCCTTCACCTCATAGAAGTTAAAGAAAATTCTTCACAACTATAATGGCAGAATCTGTAAATTACTTGAAGTGAGATCTTGAAACCTGATTTTGGTTGTCAAACTCTCATGTTTAAGCTTAGAGTTCTTCTGTATTCTCCACACTAGAAAGATGGAGAAAGGTAATACCCCGAAGTTATTGGCAAGACAGCCTAATCAAATAGGAAACCTCCAGGCTCAGAGACCATGACCATACATAAACATGTGAAGGCTAATAGTGGAAGATACCAGATGTTGGCCTCTTGCCTATAGATAAACATATACATTTAAAACTGCACACAAATATACATACATACAAAACTGGTACCAACAATACATATAAAAAGAATAGGTGAGAATGCTGATTAAACCCTTTTATGGTTGAAGACAATAAAAAAATAGTGTTTATGCCTCAATTTTTGAGCTCCATGTAACTGAATTATACACAAATCTGAACTGCTGTGTACAATTTGTTTCAATGCATAGAATCAGAAACTGTATTTTATCCTGCACATTATCTTTTGACAAATTTGTTAAGAATTTTTGTGATTTTATGTATTTATGAAATGTATATGTATATTTGTGGCTGTATATATTTGTGGGAGAAGTGCATGTACTTACGTACCCATGCAACTATGTATAATTGTATGTCAGTGTCTGTCAAGAGCAAGTTTGGTGTAGAGAATTTTTTTTAATCAATTTTCTGTCCTATAATCTGAAGCAAGGTAATTAGACTAAAACTCATAGCTTCTGTAGCATTGTATTTCCTGTGCATTCTTTTCAAACAGGAGAGTTTCAGGTGGACTAATATCTACTGTATTAATCATGTTTCTCTGGAGTAACATAACTTGTAGAAGGAATCTCTCTGCCACCCCACCCCCCGTGTGTGTGTGTGTGTGTGTGTGTGTGTGTGTGTGTGTGTGTGTGCGTTTGTGTGTCATCTCTAAGATATGTTAAAATAACTTACAGGCTGAAGTCCAGTTTCTCTGGAGTAACATAACTTATAGAAGGAATCTCTCTGTCCCCCAACCCCTGTGTTTGTGTGTGTGTGTGTGTGTGTGTGTGTTATCTCTAAGATATGTTAAAATGACTTACAGACTGAAGTCCAGTTAATCTAACAATGGGTGCCTTTGAACAGAAGGTCCAAGAATCTAGCAGTTGTTCAGTCCATAAGGCTAGCTGCCTAAGCTGATCTTCAGTGCATGGCTGGATTCTGAAGAAGTAGGCTCTAATGTCAGTAAATGAATGGACTTGCTAGAAAGGGTGAGAGCAAAATCTTTTTGTTGTTGTTGTTCTTATGTAGGTTTCCAGATAAAGGTGTGGTACAGATGAAAAGTGGATATTATCGTCTTAAAAGATATGGATTAAAGGTTTTCCTTCATACCTCAAAGATCCAAATTAGAAGTGGATCTTCCTTTTGTTGGGCCCTGATGGCATATGCCTTTAATCCAGCACTTGTAAGACAGAGAGACAGGTGGATCTCTGTGTTAGAAGCTTCTTTGGACTACAGAGTAAGTTCTTGGGATATACAAGATTACACTGGGAAACCCTGGCTTGAAAACTCAAAACCTAAAACAACAAACAGACACACAAAAAACCTGAGTCTTCTCAGTTGAAGTGATTCATTAAGAAAAATATCACTTGGGCATTAAGTAAAATCTTTCAGATTTTACTTAATTTAGATGTAGTCAAGTTGACAACCAAGAATATCCATCTCATCTACCCAAACTTTTAATATTGTTTTAGGGACCTGAATCATCTTGTTTCCTTGGCAAGCATTTTGACTGATGAACCATCATCTCCTAAACACCTACTATGGATAATATCCATATTTTTTCAAAACTGAAACAAATGTAGAATAATAAATACCAACACAAATTAATACAGTTGGTACACTTCTTTAAATCTAAATATTGTAAACTGAATGGACTTATCCATTTGATAAATGTAGCATATTCTCACTATCTATTGACTTAATCATTTCCATATCTAATATCTTTTATTCATTTTTCTTTCCTTTATATCCCTTTCATTGATACCTGAACTTTGATAATTGCATGTTCAAATATTCACTGACTTTTATTTTGACATTTTTCGTGTTTTAGTTGGATGGATGTGTTATTTTAACAGAGATCAATAAAATATTACGAAGTCTTTTTATATCAGTGTCTTCTAACTGCTGTTTTCAGTCCTTTCCAATTTTTAGTAATTATTGTCTATTTGTGTGATCACTTGTTAGTCTAGTGCACACAGCAATTAGAAATTTGACATTATTTAGGATAATTTGTTCTTACATGTATATCAGGTTTCAAAAGCAAGAATTTGTCTTTATGATTTTCACCAGAATATTTAGCACAGGTCTTGCAACTAATTAATTGGTAGAGAAAAGAAATGAAAAAAAATATTGAGACTTAGCTTTACACTATGTGGCAAATGTGTGTATTATTCAGGGAAATTTAGAGTCACATTATGGAATGAATCTCTCTTGCACACACACACAGCGACATACAAATGCACACACATATACATACAGACACATATACACACATATGTATGTATATATATGTGTGTGTATATATATATTGAGAGAGAGTGAGAGAGAGAGAGAGAGAGAGAGAGAGAGAGAGAGAGAGAGAGAGAGAATTTGAGAATTTGAGAATCTGAGAATTTGAGAATTTATTGGAATGACTGCAGCCCAACTAATTCAACAATGGCAATTTATGAATGAAAAGTCCAAGAATCTAGTATTTCCTCAGCCCCAAGAGATTGGGTATTTCATCTGGTCTTCTGTAGAAAGCTGGGATCCTAAGAATTGGGCTCTACTAGATGTGTTGCCAAAGTAAGTGCAAGCATGTGAAGAATAAACCATACCTTACTTCTTTCATTGTCCTTATATAGGCCTCCTGAAAAAGATATGGCCCAAAGTAAGGGTGTCTTGAGATCAGAATTAAAGACCTGTGTCCAACCAGATTAAAAGTGTGTACAATGCCACCTAAATATCTGGATCAAAACCCTGTGTCTTCCAAATTCAAGATCTAGATCAAAGGCAAATTGTCTTTGTGCCTCAAGTTCTGAATTACAGGTGTGCTCTCCATTTCTGAATTATGTTTCGTTGCAGACATCATCACTTTGACAACTGAGAATAGACATCACAACTTGTATAACTTCTCCACTTGGATTGATGTTTAAGGAAATTTATCTTTATATTTTTTAGGTAACTAATGTATACTCCTGTATCTCCATATGCTTTGTGGATAACAAATTCTTAAGGCATTTGTGCTTTTCTTTACTTCTGATGGGAAATAGGTATGTGAGTGGTAGGCCATGTTTGAATAGGCTTAGATGATATTTATTTGTCAAACAGATAACAGTGATGAATACTAATCAATAGAGAATATATGTTTTAAAAATTTAATTGATTTCTTATATTCATGCTATTTTATAACTTAGAAAACACTATTCATTATTCTATCATATTTAGGGTGCCTTCTACAGTCTAAATATATATTTATATGTTATTTGCTTCCTCTTGCTTCTGTTAGTCCTCTAACATACAATTAAGATGTGGCAGCAGTATAATTAGTTTCTAATTTTTTCTTCACATATCTTAGAAATTGTAAGTCCATAGGTATCTTTACTTGCCAAAAGTCCTCTAATTTTTTCATTTTGATTATAAGCTTTTAGAACATCAATTATAAAATATACTCTGACTTGAAATTTCTGAAGAGTTTTGATCAGTTATTATCTAAAATAAAGTAAGTTTTTATCTATTTTTACAAAAGTATTCTACATATGAGCTTATGGTGTTTTAGTTTCTAAATGTCTTGAGACACTTTTTTATGCATCCAAGACTCTATTAATTTAATAATTATATAGTTATGAATATATAAATTTCTCAATTATTCATTTTACACAGCTGCACAAAGGAGATATTGATTAAGCAGCATCAGAAAACAAAGTGTCTACATCCGGAGTCTGATGCCTATTTTTTGGTTTTACACTCTTGCCAGTTTTATTTGTTTGTTATTTACCTAAGTTCCACCTAGCTTGTACTGTGGAACCTAAGTAGGGGTGGTGAGGGAATAAAGAAGCTAATGTTTTGAAATATTTAAAAGATAGGAGAATAAGTTACTGGATTGAAAACAGAAAGCTAAACAAACTAAAAGATTTCACTTCAGCCAAACATTATTTTCAACCATCAAAGGCTTGCAAGAAAACCTAAGATATTTAGAGATCAATGTTATAAAATATTTACAGAACAGAAGCATATCTCAGTTCAGAATTTACAATCTTAAAGAGCTTAGCATATATATATATATATATATATATATATATATATATATATATATATATATATGCTGGTTTCCTAGAGTTGTAAAAAAAAAAAAAAAAAGAAAACAGCAACAACAACAAAATAAAAATCCGGGAAATGGTATGTTGTATAAGATTCTCAAGGAGTGTGATATTATTAGCTTTGAAGACAATCGTGGCTAAGGGCAGTTAAAAATCTAGTTTTTATGAAGCAATAATATTCAGTCAGTCTAAGTTGATTTGTGTGATCAGTGGATGTGTCATTTCTGGACTCTACTATGCATGGAAATAAAGCAGGGATTTAACTTAGCTTCTGATTCGGGAAACAAAATGCAGACAGAATTACTGCCTGAAATTCTTATAGTCTAGCTGTGATACAGAACGGAATTAAATATCATATACTATCAAATCAGAGGACATAAACTTACATTTTGATTCTGGAAACAATGGCACTGAAGATTTTAAGACAGCAAAATGTGAGACAGTAGAAGGGGCTAGGGCTCATTACAGAGGTTTTTAATCTGTGGGTCACAAATCCTTGGAGGTCTCATACACATCTTTATATTATGATTCATAGCAGTAGCAGAATTACAGTTATGGCATAACAAAAAATAATTTCAAAATAATTTTATGTTTAGAGGAGTCCACCAAACACTAGAAGCTGTATTTAAGTTTGCAGCATTAGGAAGTTTGCAAACCACTGAGTTAGTTAAATATGCTGTTCTTGGAGATTATGAGTTTAGATCCCAGTATCAAAACTGTGGCTCATGACCATCTGTATCTCTAGATTTAGAGGGTCAGATGCCCTCTTCTGCCCACTGCCACCATCATGCATTCATGTGGCACACACACACATACATACAGAATAACACCCGTACAATAAGATAAAATAAATATTTCTTAAAAAGTTCTTAAAAAGTGCTCAATGTTATTCATTTTTTTCCTAATTACAGTATCTTAAAAAAGTCTGTGTTGACTTTTATGAATTTAAAATATATTTGAGGGATACATAAAAGCAAAGAAGTTTACACATTGGTGGGATGCTCACTAAATATGGAAACAAAACATGGGACAGAAACTGAAGGAGGGGCCATCAGGAGACCATTCCACTTGGGTATCCATCCCATGTACTGTCACCTAAGCTAGACACTGATGTGGATGGCTGGAAGTGCATGCTGACAAGAACATAATATAGCTGTCTCCTTAGAGGTCTGGCAGAGACTGACACATTCAGAGGACAATGCTCACAGCTGACCACTGATCTGATCAAGTGTTCCCAATGGAGAAGTTACAGAGAAGACTGAAGGAGCAGAAAGGGTTTGTGACCCCATGAGGAGAGCAAAAACACCAACCAACCAGAGCTCCCCAGGGTCTAAACCACTCGCCTGGGAGCACATAGGGAGGGACCCATGACTCCAGCTGTATATGTAGGGGAGGATGACCTTGTCGGGCATAGGTGGGAGAGGAGATTCTTGTTCCCATGAAGGACGAACACTGAGTGGGGGGGGAATGTGAGGGTGGGGAAGTGGGAGTGGGGGTGGGGAGTAGGTGGGGACACAGCTTCATAGAAGCATGAGGAGGGGGCATGGGATAGGAGGTTTCTCGGTGGTGGGGGAAATGAGGTAAGGGGATAAAATCTGAAATGTAAATATAAGACCCAATTTAAAAAAAAATTAAAAAAAACTTTGAAATAGATGAAAATAGGTTTTAAATTATATTTCTATAATTCATAATGAGACCTAGCACTGTATCTCTATCTCAGTCTATCACTTTGTCTCTCTCTCTTTCTCTCTCTCTCCCACTTTCTCTCTGTCTCTCTCTATGTATATGTATATATATGTGTATGTGTATATATATATATGTACATATATGTGTATGTGTACATATATATGTATATAACATATATGTGTATGTGTACATATATATGTATATATGTGTGTGTATGTGTACATATATGTGTACATATATGTGTACATATATGTGTACAT
>JANHMN010000010.1:6264574-6276462 GCA_030674055.1 Rhabdomys pumilio | reverse complement strand
ATATATGTGTACATATATGTGTACATATATGTGTACATATATGTGTATGTGTACTATATATGTACATATATGTGTATGTGTACATATATATGTATCCTCCTCTTCTTCTTCTTCTTCTTCTTCTTCTTCTTCTTCTTCTTCTTCTTCCATTTATTTTTTTATAGTCTAGTCACTACCTGCCTCCTGGTCCTCTCTCTCACAATTCCTCATCCCATTCCTCTCCCTGTCTCCAAGAGGATGTCCCCACACTACCCCCATCCCACCTTCCACAAATATATAAAACCTCATACTATCCCACTCCTAAAAGGATACATTGATATGAAAATACATTTGTGGTGGACAATAAGAATTTGCATATTTTGGATATTAGAGTCTAACTTGGCAAGTACAATTTTCCTATTTATGAGTTGTCTTTTCACCTTTATAGCATCTTTGATGCACAAAAGTTTTATATTTTGATGAAACAACTTTATATTTTTCTTTGAATACCATGATATTAGTAACTACAGGAGTTTAATATGATTCTCTTATATTTAGATTTTAAATATGTTTTGGATTCTTGGTTCCTTTGTAGGATGAAGCAGTAGCCTGATTTAACCTGAATTACTTTCATCATTTATTGAAAAAGACTATTTTGCCTATCAAATTTATTTAGTATTCTACAAAAGTTGACTGTATAAAAGGATAAGTTGGGTTAGCAAGATGTGTATGTATGTGTTTGTATGCCACCACACAAGATAATCTGTCCCTCTATTCTTTTATAGAAAATGGAATAGAATATTCTCTGACTTTTATTCTGTATTATCTTTAATAATTTCATATATCCAGTAAGGATGTGCATTTTTCTTTGATTCAGTCTGCATATCAATTACAAGAGTTGGTATTTATATTCTTTTTTAATAGTGCATTGCCATTTTACATCATGAACATATGTGAAACATATGTAAAATACATGTGGATGCTAATGAGAAAATAATTATCATCAATTATCATACAACATAAAGTGTCTATCAGTTCTAAATTATTAAGATTTTATATTTTTTCTCAATTTAAAGTAATTCTTATTATCCACCACAAATATGCTTTCATATCAACATGCCATTTTAAGAGTTATATTATGAACGTGTGGGATACTGTGAGGTTTCTCATACTTATTAATTTTGACCTAAGGGTGGTAATTTTATTTGGTCAAATCTCGTGCCATTACACGTGCATCACTTATGTTTGTTTGCATCACAAAATGATGTTTAGTTTTGCACATTTTGGTACTGGCTGTCCACAAGTTATTCTCATAGAAAACCAAAATAAAATGATATTTTATAATACTTATTTTATATTTCTCATTGCAGCATCGAATATAAGAGTACGATTAGTTCAGAATTAGTTGTGAAAAGAGCAGTTCAGCCAACACCGTACCTTCCACAAAGCACATTCTCTTGCAGACGGATAGACTAATTTTTCACAAAATAAATGAACCTTGAGTGTTTTCTTTTTGTATGTGTCTGTGACAGGGCTTGCAAATTCATGTATTTCTGTAAATTTTAGTTTCTATTTTTGTTTGTTTGTTTTCTTTTATTTTTTTCCTCTGTAATACAATGATGAAGCTATTTCTCCACTCATTGAATTCTTGGGTTGGATCTGCTTTTGGTTGAGAAGAGTGCCCATGGGCTTCTTTAATTACACGTATATTGGGAGTGAAGATCATTTGCCAGGAGCTCTGGGATCTTTCTTCAGTACAATTAATTAAGTTTAGTTCACAGGTTTTGACATAGAGATTGCCTGATCATTTAGGCATCTTTCAGATTTGCAGCAGGTTATTTAACTGTGTCCCAACAGAGAGTTTTCAGACTTTTGAAGTTCCAATGATTCCCCTTTGTTGTAAACTTATTTTATAAGAGATTAAGACTTTTTTTTTAAAAAAATGAATATTGGATCTAGGTGATGAGGAGATCTTACAATATTCTTATCTGTAAATTGTAATTCTTATCATACCTAATTTGTAAATAGTATGTATTATTTTACATTTTAATGAATTTGTTTTAAATGCCATAGACAGTTTTAGTAGAGACAAAATAACAAAACCCTCATGACTGAACTAAATCTAATTATCTTAGTGGCTTTATTCCCAATATATCAGATGTTATGGCTTCACTCTATGAAATTTGTAGTAAAAGAAAAATAAAACTTAGTCCAAAACAGCTGAGTCTGAGACTGATGGACCATGAAATACCAATGACTTCTGAAGAGGAATAAAAGTGGCTTCTAAGTGAATGATTATATGTGAGAACTAGCCACACCTGTTTCCATTATCTTGGCAAATGGACTGTAGAGTTTTCTAAAGGTCATTCATATATTGTAGAAAATCATGTGCTACTGGTACATAGCACACAGTATAGCAGGAAAAATAAACTCTGCCCATCGAAGAGTTATTTTTCTTTCAATTTAAATTCAGTTCTATACTCCCACACAAAAGACACAATGGTAAAGAAAGTTGCCAGCTTACCACTTGTACAAAATCACCATGTAGAACCTTCTGTAGACCAGCTATTATATTACCTTGACAATTTAGCTACTTACAGTAAGTACTCATGCAGACACATTTGTGATGTTAGTTCAGCATCAGTAGATTCAATGGAATAATGATCTACAGGTATTGGTAATACACCTAAGCTTTCATTATACTAGAGAATATTCTCTCAGACATTTTTAAAGATGAATGAGTTCTGTCCCTAGGTTAATCATGCTGTTAGGGATTAAATAATTTATACACATTGTTCAGTTCATTTTTGAAAATTTTCTTATAGTCCAGTAGTCTTATAACTTTACCAAGTTAAAAGAGTTTAACTATAAAATATGACCATCTCAAAGCTCTCTCTGAGTGCTTACATCAGACACTATGAAGATCTAATTATGCTACGGAAATTCTGAAATCATCAATTCTAACAAGTCATATGTATAAGGGGTATATTCTCTAGAGCAGTCGTTCTCAACCTTCTAAATGATGTGACCCTTTAATACTGTTCTTCATTTTGTGATGACCTACAACCATAAAATTATTTTTGTCACTATTTTATAACTATGATTTTGTTACTGTTATAAATCATAATGTAAATATTTAGCATGCAAGCATCTGATGGGTTGAGAATCATATTTTAATACCAATATGAGAGCTGTAGCTCAAAACACCACAGCCTCTAACTTTAAAAAGCAACACATTCTATTTGTTTTTATGAATGTGGTTTGAGTCTTAAAAAAGACCAAGCAAGCCATCTTGTTTTATTCCGTCTTAGTGACACAGTGAACACACACTTTTCCTCTCATTATAGATGGAAAACTGTACTGTGACCGTGGCCAGAAACACCAGCAACTGTCTGAAAAGGAAACTTCCTGACATTTGATGTCTCTTTTGTTTGTGCAAAGTCATTTACTGCTAAATGATAGGAGGTATTACTGACGTCTCTCTTTCAGTGACCTATCAATGTGTAGATACCAACATGGTGCAGTGGGATACTGCCTTTTGAGATACTAAGTCAAACTAAAATAGGAGAAATTTAATGGTCACAGAAAATGTGAAAGAAAAAGAGATAATAGAGGTCTTGTGCCTTCATTACAAGTTGGAATCCAACTGTTGTTTGATGCTCTCTATGTACTGGAAGAGAGCAGAATCTTTTGGCAGTTTGATGGCTGCATAATAGGTGCCAGGGGCGATGGTAATTGCTCCTATAAAAAGAGTACATCTGGAACAGCAATTGGGGTGATCATCAGATTTTATGTGTTGTCTCTCACTCCTACCATGCCTGTCTTTGTAGGCCAAACACCACACACACACACACACACACACACACACACACACACACACACACACACACACACACACACACACACACACACACACACACACACACACACACACACACACACACACACACACACACACACACACACACACACACTCACACACACACACACACACACACACACACACACACACACATCAAACAGATTTCTGATAGAAATAGCTGCTGTCCCCTCATTTTGGCCCTTTCCCCAGGAATGCAACAGGGAATGTATAGATTAATTCCTTCTGAAAAGAAGGGTCAGATTTAAATGCTAACAGTTAATTCTCTTTAAGCACTGTATCCACTGTGTAGGCGACTCATGTCTAAACCCCAGAGGATGTTAGATAGATTGTGGGGAAATTTTGGCTCTTACAAAAGTAATCAGTGAGTTTTATTTCTAGTTGTCCATCTGAGTTCTAGTAAACAGAAGTATTTGTCTAGAGTGAGGCACCTCTGACTTTAAAACTAGATTTTCACAAAATCAAATGAAACAACTTAAATAAACTTCCAGTACTACCAGAAATACTGTTGCTAATGGTTGTTTTTTCACATTTTTCAGTATTTCCAAAAATGGCCACACTCTATTCCCATTTTATATTTGCTTGCTTCACCAAAACACTCTACAAAAGGAGAAAGTCTACCACTCCAAACTTTACTTTGTTCAGTACCTTTTTGCCAAATATGTTTTATGGACGTTACAGTCACCATCCAGGATTCAACCACAGAACTCCAGAATCAGTGCAGACCTGGTACAAATTCTAGAGTCCTATAAATAGAAATCTTTTATTTTTCTTCATATACTCTAATGATATGAATTAGATTAAGAAAATTGAAACCAGTCTGACTAAGTATTTTTATGAGGTACTTTGATAAGTCTAAAACCACTGAAAGAGCATGTTCCTAGCTACCAGCAATAAATATCCACAACCAATAAAGAATATCAGACTTTTTTATTTTAAATCATCCCATTAAAAATTAGATGCATTATTTCCAACATACTCCCCTGAGGGTGAATCACAATGAATGAGTAAACAGATCCAAGAAGTGACTTTTGCTGATGCTGCAACCTTGAATCAACATTGGAAACTGAAGGAGAGTATAGAATCAGCTCTGAGAAGTGGCTGATAAAAATCTTCACAGGGCTACAACCTTATCAGCCAGGAAAATGGAAAGAAACGTCTATAAATTGCTTTTTATCTTTCAAATATCAGTTGTCAGACTTTGAGTTTGGAATCATATTTTACAATTGTGTTTCTCAAAAACAGAGCCATATCTGTTCCTCTGCCTTAGCTGTTTGCATTTTATTGTCCATTGCTGTTCTACACCACAAGGTTATTTTCTGTGAAATCATAAAAGTGAAAATATATCCATATAAATCTGGTGTAGAATCAAATCCATTATGGAAAGGATAATAGGTCAAAAATTTAATCAGAAGTAACCTCTATGTCAAGTTCAACTGACAATTAAATTAAAAATGATTAGATATCAGTGGTATAAAGTTATCTGGAGGAATGAATAATATACTCCATTTTACAGAAAGGAAAAGAGGCAAGTATAACCTCAACACCTTACATACTGTGGAAGAAGTAAAGACCTGTTCTAAACATTTTATATTGAATATTTTTCCAATAACTAGCATTGAGAACAGTTGCTAAGGTACAGAATCATGAGTTTAAATGTGTCATTTTAATTGTAGATTGCAGTATAACCTACCTTCAGTCAAAATATTTTCTCTTTTGTTTGAATAATATTTTTCCAGATCAATTTTTTTGTAGCCCAAGCTGGTCTCCAATTTACTATCTTCCTACCTCAAAATAGGTAAAATTACATATAGTACTGCATGACACAAGGTCTGATATTAATTTTTTCTATAAAAGCTTATTATTTTAATTATTATACATGCTATTTATTTAAACTGCAAAGGCTTTAAGGGCAGATAGAATTAAGTTTCCAAGAACAAATTCTTTAAGAAAAAGAACAGAAAAAGTTCCTCTATTTTCAATGAGAGTTTAATTTTAAAGTTTTTAAAATTGTATCTATTATTACAGAGTAAAAACAAACACAGAGGAATACATTGTGATTAGTAAATATTGTTAAAACACACAGATATCCACGTAACTATTAAATACACAGGCAAAAATGGTGTAAACAAGCATACAAAGCTATTAAAGTAAACAATAGATCAGGATTCTTTGACCTTAATAATCATAAATATGAGCTCTTATTTTTACCCTGAATCTTCTCTCCTTCTATTCATCTTTCTAAGTCAAATGATGAATATACTGGCTGGCATGAGATAAATAGAGGAATTTTGTTTGCTTTATATTTTTTATCTACACAATCTTTCTTCTTTGTGGACCCAACATTTGAATAAAATTAAAAGAAGAATTGAAGGTTATACTACAGTGAAAATGGACTGTCTCACCATGGGCCCCCAAAAGCAACGAACAAAAAAAAAGGGATTAAAATATTCAAATTGTGAACTAAAATTTACATTGTTCTTTAAATAGTGACACTCTGGTATTTTGTTAAAATATTGGAAGCTCATAACAATTTATTTTTGTTTTTGCCATATTTGTACCTCATTAAAGTAATTAATATACAGAAATTTTATAATGGCATGTGATATGAATGATTTTTTTTTTTTTTTGGAAAACTAATGTAGAGATTTTTTTGGTTATAGTTTTGTCTCTAAACAGATATTAGTCATTGAAGACTTGTTTTCATCATGGCCATAGTGAGGATTGTACAACCATCAAAAACAGTCTTTCTTTTCCACAACATATACTATTTTCAGCCATCACTGACAAGCCAGAAGTACTTGAGAAAGAAAAGAGATAAACACAAACTCCTTCATGTCCACAAACTAATAAATACATACTGTTATATCCTTAGAATTATACTTTATTCATAAAGAATAAAAATGATTTATTCAATAAGTCATTCTTAGCATTTAGATTTTAAAATGCTATTTAAATGAAATATAGCCATAACAAGATAAGCTGCCATGTGCTCTTTTTGTTTCAAGTGTTTCCATATCATACATTTGTGAATTGAACAGCCATCAGTCTATTGGATTCGCTCCTCAACTTCACATCGAAGGCTCATTATCCTGTTCAATTTTAATCTATCCCCATTTCTCGTGTTTGACCAAATGCTGTCTATACCAAATTATTTAATAATTATTCAATGTCACAGTGTAAATGTAAACTCATAAAATATAAGTGTATAGCAATCTAATTCAGAAATATGGTTAACATATCTTTGATATGTTATGGAATTTTGATGTTGTGAATTCTAGATTTTGTAATATAAGAGATAAACTTGGAAAGGAGAAAATCAGATGTATTTCAAGCAGTGCATTAATCTTACCTCTAGATTACAAATTGAAAGTGGCATCAGTGAGCAGCCTCCTGGAAGAAAATGATCTTAAATCCATGATAGCAAAAGTAACAATTTTCTGTCTATCAATAAATTCATAGCAAAATCTTGTGAAAATAAACTAGTGGAAGCAGACCTAGTCTACAAAACGATTTCTCCTCCTAGATCCTTGATGTAGATTGACATTGACGAGGAACATTATTCAAATTAACTTTATTTCAAGTTTTAGGAGACTCTGGTAGTCATTATTTCTATCTTTAAATCTAGTTATATAATTTGTCTTTGCAATTATTTTTTATTCCTACTAATAGATAAAATATCTGTTCCCAACAGAATACTGTCAATACATAAAAGAAAATATTTTAAAGCTTTTGTTTGTATCCCCTTTGTTAGTTATCAATTACATAAGTGTAATTTTAATATATCTTTCCAGTTTATCTATAATAAATTGTGATGTAGATTATGTATGTTTTATTTATACTTATATACACACATACACATACATATTTATATAGCATATCTGTATATATATTTATATAAATATAAAATATACATGATATTAATTTGAGTACATACTTTCACACATGTTTATAATTTATAAATATTCAACAGAAAATTATCTTTTCTTCATTTTAAACATATTTCTCTATTAGCTGATTGCTGGTGAGCAGTGAAATTTTATTTCGTCCCCTTAGTGTGTGAAAGCAAATAGTTCATACCTGTCTTCTAAAATTTGCATATCTCTAAACAGATAAGTAATCACAATAATGAAATAGTATCACATGACCCCTGTTATACATTCAGTATATAAAATGAATAAAACTTTTGGAGAGACAAAGGGCTATAAATTTATCTGGCTGCATAAAGTTTGATTGTCCACAAATCATGCTTTTTTTTTTTTTTTGTCATAGACTTAAAGAACAGCAAGAAACCAATGCTAGCCAAACTTTTGTATGAAAAACTCCTGGCTTATTAGATCTCCATATGAGTGGTATAAATTTCTGTGTTTCTTGTTTATTACACATTGAAGACTGTAGTTTTAGTAAGTATGTATAGTTGCTATTTTCATGTGTCAACGATGGGAGCAAACATGGAAAAGTTCATAGCATTAAATGCCTCCATAAAGAAATTGGAGAGTTCCCATACAAACAATTTAGAGTCCCGTGAAAGCTCTAGGAACAACAACAAGAAAAAAAACCACATTAAGGCTGAAATTAAATAAATTAGATACAAAGAGCAATACAAAGAATCAACAAAACCATATTCAGTTCAAAATAGACAAACTCTTACCCACAATAACTAAAATGCAGAGGGACAGGACCCAAATTAACAAAATAAGAAATGAAAATGGAGACATAAAACAGATACTGAGGAAACTCAAAGAATCAGTAGTTCTTACTCCAAAGTCTGTGCTTAACAAAAATTGGAAAAATCTAAATGAAATGGATGATTTTCTATACAGATACAACTTACCAAAATTCAATTAAGATCAGATAAACTATCTAAATAGACTTATAACCACCAAAAAATAGAAGTAAACATTAAAAGTCTCCCAGCCAAAAACAAAAGCCAAAGGCCAGATAGTTTTAGGACAGGATTCCATCAGATATTCCAAGAAGAGCTAATACCAATGTCACTCAAACTATTCCATGAAGCAGAAACAGAAGGAACATTGTCAATCTTGAATCAAATTCAGTCTCTCTGAATTGTCTCAGAAAGAGAAAAATAAACAAGGTAAAAAAGGAACACTAAATGATAATGGAGACAGATAATTTAAGCATATAATTCTAATAAAATTATATCTCAGAATCAAATCTCTCAGAAAACTAACTGGGTTGTTCCTAAAGTGACATGAAACCTGACTTTTTTAAATTGATGTTTAAAATGGCATACCTTTTATATAAAATGATATACCTTTTGTATTATTTTTGTATAGGAGAAACATTTGCTGACTGTAGAATATTATAAGCTGAACTCCTGGAGACAGAGCACTGAGTTTGTTTAAGAATGCAATATTCGACTAAAAAAATATAACGTGATATCTAGGGGAAAAACATCAGTTAGTAGTCTAGAGAGTGAAATTTGCCAGCAGCTATGAGAGAGATCTTGAGAGTTCTTACTCTTCAAATGAGAAAAAAAATGAAGCTGTAAAGATAACTTTTATAAGTTAACCCCCAAATCACTTGAAATGAATAAGCTGTTACACTTATTACACTTGATCCAGAAAAAAAAAAATCCTCACTATTAAAAAAAAAAATCCTCTTCCCTTTAGCTGCATGATATGTGTGCTAATTAGTAACCAAAGTGCAGCCTGGAGGAACATCAGTAGAGTAATTTGTTAAAGTAAAAGCAGAATTTGAAATGTGCTGTCAGCTCTAATTGAGTTATGACAAAAATCCCCTGGAAGATTTTTTTTTAAAAGATAACAGTTCAAATTTAAAAGAAATCTTTTGACAAGAAAGTAAAACTGAGTGAAGAACAGTTTCAAGTCTGTTCTCACACTGCAGTTTGAAAGATATTGTAATAAGTAGAAAATTACTTTGTGGTTTTCTTTTTATTTCTGAAAGAAACGTTATCCAGGAATTAAGGGGACAATGGCAGGACACCCACTTAAAGCCAATATTAGTAGATAATGATCTGTAATGTCAATAGTCATCTCTCCAGTCCTTTCACCAAAGACAAAATAGGTTGAATCAACTGTAGGCACAGAACCTTATCAATGATGTTATCCACAGTTATATGCAGACAGAAAATTCAACTGTGTTTATTAATTTTCATTTTAACTGAGTTCAAGAAAATCCTGAATAATATCATAAGTTATAAAACAAGACAAAACATGTGCATTATGGTGTCCGTGATTATATTTATTTGAGAAAAGCACATTAAAATATAGAGATTCTCTAATAATGGAAAAAACTGTACTTTCAATTGTTAGACTGGTAGAGTAATTTATGATTGTTGGTATTTTCATCACCTATAAGCAAGGAGTAAAGATATAAATTATTCAACTCTAAGAATAGTTTGCAAAATAATAGATAAGACATGTGTCATAAAAGCAGAGATAAGGAATTCAAAGACATAATGTGCTTGCCCCAGTGAGTTATTAGCAAAAATGAGACTATATATTTTTAAAGTTTCTTTCTGAAAAAAAAAATTGTATTTACTTTTACGCTTGGAATATAAGATCCATTTTAACTTGAGATGCCCTCCAACTCATAATCTTCCTGTGTCGGCTGTTAATATTTTGATAACAACTATTAGCCACAATATTGGACATATTTTGGGAATTTTTTGGAATCAAATCTTAAAAGATTCACATTGGTGTTGCTTTGGATAAAATATATTTTTATGTAATGCTATATAGAGAGAAATAATTTCTTCCTTCCTGTCTGAGGGATGAGTATATGCTTCCCCCTCTGGGTCATGTGGTGATCAGAAATACGTTGATGGAGTCTGTTCTCACCTTCTGTCTCCATGTTCAGCCCAGGGACTGAATTTAGGCCATATGGCTTTCATTGTAGAGCAAGTATATTTACACATTAAGCCACCTCTGCAGGCCCAATTAGCATTTTCTAAAATATTCTTAACCCTCTAGATGTTATGGTAATTGTGAGTCTTGAATTTAACTGTAGACCATAACTAGTCTTAACTCCTGTCTTTCATTTTTCTTTGCAGTTCATTCCTGAACTAAACAAGGATTACCTGTGTGACAGGGTGTTACAAATACAATAGCTTGGAATTCTGGGACTGAAACATTAATTTCAACCTCTTAATTCTAAGGTCTCTTTTACTCACTCTGAGTAGCACTGTGGGGAAACCAAAACATTACCTTGGAGAAGTTGACACTGTATGTTTAGTTTACAAATGGTCTGAATAATATCTAATTAATAATATCTTTTTTCCTATGTTATGTATTTAAGTTTACAATTTTAAACAAGCCATAGAAAATCTAAGTTATGCATCTTCTCCCAAATGAGTCTAAATTAAATTAATGAGCTACATCTGTAGTAACCAGTGGTGACTCTGTAACTCCCGGATCACAGCCCAGTAGCTGATCTACCACTCACTAATCACATCACACTGACAGGACCAGAGTATAACAAGAACACCTGAGGCACTCCATTGTAGCCTTTTCACTAAATTAGACTTTGTGGGTGTTTGGTAAATGCTAACCTGATGCATGTACTGAACTATCTTAACTGTTACCTTTGGAGAAATGTGAATATACTTTATTCAGAGGCAGAGCAATGTGATGCATGAGCAGGTGGTAAATTCTGGAGGGGATGAAAATATGCTTAATTCAGAAAGTATCTTACTTATTAAAATTCTCCTTCACTGACATTTATTGTAATTTCCATCAGAATAACTGCAGAGCTGACAAGTTTTAAATAGCATGATTCTACTGGAAGAGGGTTTGAGATTTTGAAAAGAAAATTAAAATATTGCCAGTTTCACCGGGAGTTTTCATGTTTAACTTCAAAGCCTTATTCATTTAATCAAACTGATTCTCACTTTTGAGGGAAGAGAGCTACTTTCGATGGTGTGTTAATTATGATTATGTGCTTTTCCACAGAAGGGTTTCAAGAAGAGAAGTAAAATATTCCATTTAATATAGGAGACAGTGTGTGTGTGTGTGTGTGTGTGTGTGTGTGTGTGTGTGTGTGTGTG
>JANHMN010000010.1:6203203-6256647 GCA_030674055.1 Rhabdomys pumilio | reverse complement strand
GAGGAAGAAGAGAAGGAAGAGGAGGAGGAAGAGGAGGAGGAGGAGGAGGAGGAGGAGGAGGAGGAGGAGGACTACTTTGCTGCCCATATACTCACACATTCTTGGTCAAACTTCTTGTGCTCACCTCCTAAAAAAATCTTTCTTTCTCCAGATGCACCCCCATCAGAAGTCATCAGTTATGGAGCACTACAATTCAGCAGCCTTACCAAAAAATTCAAGAGTTTTCTTCAAAGTCTTTCTGTTTAGTCTAGGCTGTTATTTTTGTGAAGATTGAGGGTAGTAGTGGGAGTTGCATAGAAGCCTTTTATGTTTCTCTTTCTCAACTCTGAGTCTACAGAAATCAATGTTACCGCGAATGTAGCTTCCTTGGAATTTACAGTCAGCAGGAGTATGAATCATGGGCTTCAACTTGATTTCTGGCAACACCATGGACCAGGAACATCCACAGTCTCCAACATCATCACATACCAGAGACCTCAGCAGGTCTCCAATGTCCTTACAGACCTCAGATATCGACACAGCCCTCTTGTTTTAGGTGAGCATGAATATATAAGCTGTATAAGTTATAGTGCCTGCTCTATGTATTCACAAGTTATATAGTCAATAAACTTCACAAGTATGATTTCAAAAATATGGTAAAATGATTCATAATTTTTCTAAGACTGCTTGAACATTTTATTATGACATTGTTCCTTTAAACACAATAAGTCTTGTAATCCTAGAGAATACATATCCTAAATAAAATTATCAAACAGATTGTTTCTTTCAATCTGTTCTGAATAAACCCATTACATTACATCATACCATTTTGGAACAGCCATTTTTGGCATGTTTTGGTAGACTCATAAGGCCAAAATCTGTCTTTACTTCAGTATGTCCCTGCTTTCTGTTGTTCCTTCACCTTTTCATTTTGTGGCCCTGATTACAACTCTCACCTTTAATGAAGCTCACTCTAAATTCAGAATTATCTTAACTCAAGATTCTTGGCTTATTTATGTATTTGTAGAGAAAAAAATTTCTAATGAATATTTCATTTTCTTCTAACCGGGCTTTAGAAATGAACTTACTCCTATTTTTCCTGCATCATACCTTAAAGAACGTCTCATTCTAGAATCTTTCTTTGATATGTATCTCTGTATAAATAGATTTACTTTCATTGCAATGGTTTTCAGATTCTCAGACAATTACAACAGAGGATCTAAGTCCTTTCTACTATTTAAATCATCATAATTAAATAATCACAGTTCACAAAGCCCTTAACCACCTGTGGGATTTTCATTAATCAAATAAACCAGGCATGGATGAAACTTGCTATAATATATTCTGGAGTAAAAATTTTATTTATATATAATTTGTAGCAACAATGGGAAGTAAAAAGATGATCTACCTCTACTTTACAATGGATGCACAGGCACAATAACTGCTTTTGTTCAGAAAGGAAACAAAAAGGTCAGAGGATAGGACATAGGGTGTAGAAGTAGGCATTGAAAAAAAGGTGAAAACAATTCAGCTGAAAGACAGGCAGTAAAAAATATTCAAGAATGAAAATACCAATAATAGCAAACAGAGAAGATTACCAGCTGAGACTACAAGATTTAGCCTGCTGGGAAGAATAAGCAAAAGTCGGTATCAAACAAAACAGCACAATCTACTCCTCAGATAATCAGTAAAGGTAAATACACATGGCTGTTTCTTACAATAATCACATGCTCCCAGTGCTCCTAGTATGGTTCTACATGGGTTTCTCATTGAGGGCGAAGAATAGGCCTGAAACAGACAGTCTAGTTTAAGTAAATACAACATCTGAGAAAAATTAGAGTTCTGATTTTGGTTTTATACATTGAAAAGTGTGAAGAAGATAACATAGGTACTCATTGAGTAGCAATAGCATCATGCATCTCATCAATAAAATTCAGTTTCATTCTCTCTCTCTTTTTTTTTTTTTTTTTTTTGGTTGAGACAGTAATAAAGCATGATTCATTTTGTTTCATTTTCTCTTTAGAGACAAGCTACCATTCATTGTCTGGGGTAGGTGAAGTGGCCACATCCAAGATGTACAAACAAGAGTCAAGAAAAATGATGGAGCCAATTATGTGAAAAATTAGTTGAAATTCATTCAATACCATCAATAAAATATTAAATCTAAATGGACAAGAACTCTCAGGACTAGAATGAAAGAAGGATGACAATCAAGATGATTTCTAGGAGCTTCTAGATGGTGCAACATAAAGGATCCTTGAATGTCAGATGTTAGGGCAATCTTTTAATCTAAATCTAACTTGCCTGCAAAAATGTAATTATGTTTCCAATAGAAACAGACAAAGAAGGAAAAGAACAAGGATGGGGGTGTGGAAGAAGCCATAGTTTAGGATTTTAAACTAGCACAAGGAAGGCCACTTTGCCTACTCAGCAGTGTCTCTGTCTTCTTTAAGGACTAAAACTAGTGTCTCATTGAAATAAAATTTTGCACATTTGTTTGCTTGTTTTTATTTGTTTGGGTTTGTTTCTGGCTTTGTTTTTGATTTTGGATTTGGTTTTGATTTTTGTAGTTGTTCAACTTAGCTGTTCTGGCTCAAACTCCAGTCCAAGCTAACTGATTAAATCTGGCTTTTCTCAGCTACTCACTGAATTGCTCTGCTTGGTCTCAGACTAAATCTGGTAATCTTGTTCTAGTCTTCTGGCTCTTCCTTATTCTCTGTCTTCAGTTGCCACCACTGAACTGCACTGAACTTCATGAACTCACAAAAGAATGAAACTCCACTGCACTGCACTCACTGCTCTGATTTCTGTGTAACTGACTTTCCCTGTACTTATTTCTTGTGCTGTTCTCATGAGAGTTGGGCATGCCTTATCTCTGACTCCTTCTTTCAAATTTATCTCCTATATGTCACTTTGCCTTCTACTCAATTAGATGTCACCTTCAAACTTGGCCGTTCCCTTCTACAAACTAATTTTATCTTAAAGGTATATACCAAGATTGTGTCCTTATTCCGATGGGATCACAGACTCAGGATTTGGATGTGATCCCTTGCCAGAGTAGCCACTGGGTTAAAATTCCTAAAATTTATGGTGGACATCTGAGTTTATTCTTATGTTATAAAATTGGTATATACTGGTTTTCCACTTCAATTACATGAATCTGAAGCAATAATTTTATCACTTATTTGAAAAAACATCTGCATCTCTTTAAAAATGTGTTGGAAGAAGATTCACAATCCATATTTCATCTCTGCATTTCTCTTTGTTAAAGTTGTCTACTCACCATCTCCAATCCAACTCGGAATAACACATTCCATTTTCTGGACAGAGAGAAATATGTAATACGAAAAAGAAGGAGCAGGAGGAGGGTGGTGGGGCAGGCAGAGTAGGGAGGAGGAGAAAGCCTTTGAACAAAGAAATAAAAATACATTCTGAAATTAATCTTCCCAGCTCTTATTATATGTTCACACATAAACAATGCACTTGCCAGATTAAATATTAATGTAAAAACAGAAGACACAAACCATACCAGCTTTCTTCAAAACCAGGATGAATCTGGAAGAAGATGCTCAACATATCTGACTGGCCAGTTGGCTACATTGGCTAAAGTTTTTTGTGCTTCTAAGACAAAGGGAAAACAAACAAACAAAGAAAAATTACTTCACAGATTTACTCATAGATATAAGGCATGACATGTAAAATAAAGAAATAATGAATTTCCTTAATGACGTGCTATCGCTGATAGTTCACTAAGGCACTCTCTGCACAGGACAGAATCTTCAGGTTCTCTGGCCCTCTTGCTTCTTAAGGTGTCTGCTGGGAAATGTGAATGAAGTCTCCTTCTCTATTGTTCCAAGGTATAGACAAGTGCTTCAGATAGGGAGGGGTGAGAGGCCAAATGCCTGCTGTCCTAAGGAAAATGATCTGTTAGCATTTGTGTGAACCTCTATTTACAGTGAGAGGTTGTGCCTCTGTCTTTAGGGGTGTACTGCTTTCCATGCTTTTGAAAGAGGAAGGTGAAGCAGATACTCTATACTTATCTAGATTTCACAACCATGAGCTCTGCTGTTTGGTCATGGCACAATGTTGTGAAAAGAAGGGTGGTGACATCTGAGGATAGGAAAGGGAGGCTGTGTTCACATACTGAAGCATATTTGAAAAGTTAAAGAGAAACGAGGCCTTATCTCATTTAATTACATAATTTTGATTTATTAAATACAATGGGCTCTGCACAGTTAAATCTCATTCACTCTAGATCATTTGTGAAGGTACTCACAGGTATGGTAAAATAATCTCCTTTTCTTGCAAATCATTTTTATCATTTGCGTAAATTTAGTCTTAACTGAATAGAAAAGTAAAAGGTCTAAAAACAAAATGAAACGTGAGATTATTTTTTTTAAATTCTGTAATAATAGAAGGATCATAGCAGGATGAAGATATAATAAAATTATTCAAAATCTAAGTTTTGCAGATTTGTGTCATAAGCATTAATTCGTAAGGATTATGAAAATATTTTTGAACTGGATAAAATAGTCATTTCTTATTTTAGAACTTGGAAGTCATCATCCATTTCTAAGACTACATACAATTAGAAAAATATAAGAAATAACAACTTTTTATACCCAGAAAGACCAGGGCTTTCATATCAACTGTCTCAGCAAACACAGAGAACTACAGAGATAAAGAAAACAAAGTTTCCGTTGGTCCTGTGGAGAATGATGCCCAGCATATGGGATGCTAAAGTGATGAGGCTAAAGTCGGTGAGTGGGGGAGCATCTTCTTAGAGGCAAAGCAAAAAAGAGGATGGGATGGCATGTTTGCAGAGGGGAGATCAGGACATTTGAAATGTAAACAAATAAAATAACCAATTAAAAAATGAAAGGAAAACAAAGTCGAGGTTAGGTAAAATTTGAAATTACCATTTAAGTAGTCATCCACCATTTCCTCTGAATATCTGCCTAAAGTCTCTAATTTTCTTTAGTAGGACTGTAGGACTGTACTTTTATATTTGTCTCATCACTAAATGAGAAAGACACTTAGTACCAGCCTCGGGCTTCCATACACACATGAACAGGCATACAGGAACAGTTAGTGATACATACAAAGAATACAAATAAGTTAATAAACACTGTAGCAAACAGAGAAAAAAGCTACACGAATAACAGCTAGCAAATCTTCTAAAAGTAATATATAAGTTATATTGTTGACATAGCAAAAGTGTTTATATGAGAAGGCCTAGAGACCGCTATGGAAAATGTAAAGTGTGATATTCACTTTCACTAAAATAAGATTGCACATGTGTTAAGATGATATTATAGATGCCCTTAATCAGGAGAATAATATTTAAGACAGCAAGTTTAAGAGAGGAAAAGGTTCATTCTACACTTGAACATTATGGTGAAGGTGAAGAATCCCATAGCAAATCTGTGTTTACAAAATGAATTATTTGAATTCTAAGTGTGATCTCCACAATTTTGATAATTCATCCATAATTTTCTAAACTGTACTTTTACAGTAGTTCTCTTCATTTTTAAATGTTATTTTCATGTAACATAGCCACTTCATTTTATAAACATGTTTTACATAGTTGTAAACATATCTGGCATACAGTTCAAAAATAAAAGCACTCAGTATTTATTTTTCTTTATAACTGGTCTGAAATGATGATATTTTTAAATACAATAAAGGGTAACAAAAGCCAAAAATTTCAAGACAGACATTTTATTCTTTTTAAATTATTAAATTAAAATTACATAAAGCTATACTCATTTACAAAATTAAAGAAAAATGAATATTTGATACTTCAAATATCATTGTTATTTCATAGGAAGTTGTAAATCCTGAACAACCAAAATTTGATTACCTTTAACACAACAAAACCCATCAAAGTTGGATTAGGGCTATGACTCCCAACTGGATTTGCATATGTAAACCATCTGTACAGAAATGCTGCAGGAAAAACTTCAGAAACAATGACAGCATGATTTCTGCAATAGTGGCTATCATTCAGACTACTCTAAGATATGTATTTTAATGTTGAAAGACACATATACCAGCTGTTTATAGCTAGGTAGCTGTGTTAGAATTCCATCCCCTGTCTCTATAATATAAGCCTTGGCAGGTACTAGAAGGCTCATGGAGATTTTCTTTTCTTTATGACCTAAGTTGACAACTGTGACTTCCTCTTTGTGGTTTTCTGATGGTTATGCCATATGAGAATCACCTTCTATCATCTGAGAAGCTGCTGACAAAGAGTGCCATTTTGATGGATGACCTGAGCTGCTGCTATTCCCCACAGAGAGAAGCAGCAAGTTTTACAGGAAATTATTAGCGGAAGGCAGAGAGAAAGAAAACGAATGCCATGCACAGCTCACAATGACTGACACAATGATTTGCTTACAGTTCCAAGCTGGCTCAGCTGAGAACAGAAGTGAGGGGGGAAAAGTCTCATCAATATTTAAAGAGCTGATCATATAACCAACTGACAGGCCATTTGTGAGTGCAAATTATAGAACAGAACTGAAAGCAATAGGGACCTTTTTTCTAACCTGCACTTTTCATAGTTGTGGGCTACATAAACTTAAAATGAAAGCTATAAGACCATGTGCCTGAATTTTTCTCTATTCCAGCAATTTTCCAACAGTGGCCCCTTCCAGCAGTTAACAGAGAAAATTTACAGTGTGCATGTGAATACACATGCTAGACCTCTGCAACAACAACTGCTGTGGCAGGCTCAGCAAAATTTGTTCTACTAGATCTCTTCAGATGAGTATGCTGCAAGCTGAAGTTCAAGGATCACTGTGCTCTGTAACACTTGCCTTCATTTCAATGACACTTCATAGCCTTGTGGCTTATATAATATGGTTGATTTATGAGTAAAAATGATTGACTGATTAAATCCACTTACACAACCAAAGGCATGTGATATTTAATTCTCATAGTAGCCATTTTAATAACAGTCATTACATTAAAAATATTATCAAAAATTTGAGATTGCAAAACATAAAATCAAGCTCTTGTTTAGAATAAAATAGTTCTTCATGAACAAGAAGACAGTGCACTGAGTGAAAGATATTATATGTTTATCCATTTTATACTTTAATTACGCTGGTGAAATGAACTCCATCATTTGCCATTGTTTCAATCTCAAAGGCGTTAAAGCCAAGTTAAATTACAATACACGTGTAGGAATTTGCATCAAAAACTGTGCAAGGTATGGGAATATGAGAATCACTAGAGAGTCAGAACCACTCTCAGCTAAATGGCAAGTTGTGAACATTTCTTGCTTAAACAAGAATATTTGGTAATTTTTGGTAAAAAAAAAAGTACAGCATTACTATAGAAAAGTAAGAACAGCAGAAGTTTGAGGTGATACATTATGTTGAAAGAATAAGTCAACAGAAAATTCAAGGGGCTAAAATGTGAGCTCATCCTGTCTAACCTGCAATGCTAATTTTGAACAGATTGGAGGGCCAGGTAACTATGTAAGGAAATATAATTTGCGACAGTCATTTAGATTTCAGTTAACAGCATTTATTGGAGATAAAAAAAAAAAAAGCTTGGAAGGGAATTTTACAGTAGGGATGGCAGCTTTCCTCAAAGAATTATCTTCATTGTCTCAAGACTTTGTAGGTTTGGAACCCAAGCCATCATTCACTACTTTTATGCATTGGAGATATTTTTTTCAAGAAATTGAAGCACAAAAATATTAAATATACTAAATTAAAGGTCTGCAAATTGCTATGTCAGATAAGATGATCAAAAATTTACCTTCTACGATTTAGGAAATCAAAAGTTAAGATAATTACTCAGAGCTGCTGCCAGTAATCCTAGTTTTTATACACAAAAAAGCGTAATCAGTAGTTCTGTCACTTGCCAACCCCCCTTGTTCCATCTGCTATCAGAGGATAATCTTATCTGCTATGTTTCATGTAACACATCCACCTCTAGGTGGGAAGTTATAAATGCAACTCTGTTGCAGAAGATTTCCAAACATATATTTTCTACTCTCCAGATCATGTGAGACTGAGGAATCATTAAATGGAAATAAGAGTAGTAGAAAAATTACAACAGATTGACTGGGATAGTCTACCTCTTACATTAGCTTTCAGTTTTATCCATTCCATAAAATTTAAGTTAAACACAAACAGATATCTACCTAAACGTTTGTCACACTAAAAAACAAGTAAGTGTAATTTCCATAGATGAAGAGCAAAAGCTTCATTAAAGAGAAAATAACAATCTAGTCAAAATCATGAAACTTTTCCCTAGGTAACATTTTAATGTATATTTATTTGAGATTTGGTTAATTCTTCTTGTCCAAGATATATGAAAGACATCAATGTTTAACATGTTTAATAACATTATCCATTATGTTTTCTATTTTAAATTATAGTTTTTGAATTAATTACTATCTAAAATATTCTATAGTACAATTGGTATGGAATGAAAAATTCAACAATATTTTATTAATAAAAAAGAGAGTCAATACTACAGTAACTACATCATATATACATACACACACACACACACACACACACACACACACACACACACATACACAAAACTGAGAAATTTCATTCATTTTTGATAAGTATTCCATCTGTAATTGTCATTTGTTAGGACAAACTGTATTCCTTATAACTTAATTTTAGTAATCTATGTCACATGTAAATATTATGTCATATATAAAGTAAAAAAAAAAATCAGATCTAGATAATAATGGCTAATAGTTTTAACATAATCCAGAGGATTCTTTCCTTTTTTATTGGATATTTTGTTGATTTACATTTCAGATGTCATCTCCTTTTACCATTTTCCCTTCCTAGAAAACCCCTATCCAATTCCTGCTCCTCTCTTTTCCTTTGATGTCATTTTAATTACATGCAAATATTAGGGTCAGTTCTAGGTTAAGGAACTAGCAATACAATAGATGTAAATAGTCAAGGAACAAGCAAGAAAATAAACACAAATAGTCAAAGAACAAGCTAAGTAATAAGGAAAGTTTCTTGAACACTTCTGTGATCACTGTTTCTAAGGGCTTATCAGGATGACCACAATATCTGAACCTAGTTTTCTCCTAGCCCAAAGTCATTTTCATGTGTGAAGCCTACTTCCTTGTTCTAGTCTAAGACTTAGATTCCTGGTCGAAATTGCTTCTTTGTTCTAGCTTAATATTTAGATCACTGCCTGATATTATTTCTTCTTTCTAGCCTAATGTCAGATTCCTGCCTGAAGCCCACCCAATTCATTGTCCTTGGCCAATGTCATATTCCTGACAATCAGCCTATTTCCTTGTCCTTGGCCCATGTCAGATTCTTGCCAAGCAGCCCAAAAAGTTTTCCACTTCTCCCCTTTTTTTGCTTTATAACAAGACAGAGACTGTCTTTTGTTGTTCTGACAAGAATGCCTTCCTTACTTGTCATGAAATATGCATTAGCAAAGGCAATACACTTATGTCTTAGATTGGTAAGTCTGTGCAGAGTATACCTGTCCTTGGCTTGCCAGCCTGTTAATTTAGTAACTCTGTCTTGGGGTCCATTTTCAGGTTCAAGCCTGGTACTTTGGCTGCCAATGTGTTGATTTTGTAAAAGACAAGCTTTAACACTATTGGCAGGAATAAAAGTATTTCCAGGACCAAAAGGGCTAGCAAGATCAAGCTATGTATGCCATTCTTGAAGCTTGACCTAAATGGAAATACTGACCTTAGGTCATGGATAATTTTATCAGCAGTATCTGCAGTATCAAAGTGCAGCATAGCAGCACTCTACATTCATAAGCTCACTATGCAAAGTTAAATCTAGAGAGGTGTTAGACTTATGCCAAGTACACTGCAATTGTCTTTAAACTTTTTTCTAGTTATAATGATGCCCCTGTAAATTTTGGAACTAACATGAATCCAAATGTATTTGGCATGACACTCAAGATGGCTTCTTACTCTTAAACTCTGAACCTCCTTCCAATAAAATGAATAGGATAAAGAGCATTAATCCATTGTTTCAAATGCCTATCGAAATCCTCTTATATATTCAACATATTAGTAACATTTTTTTTGCTAAATTATTTACAAAAAGTAACTGTCTTAACTTCTTGTGTCAAAGTAATTGCAGAAGCAGTGGTGCTAGCAATTAATGTGATTAAAGCTGTTATACCTGTATTAATCCATCCCACTATCCTCTTGCTTCTGCATAAAGCATAACTCACTTCTTCCAGTTCAGTAATTTTAACTTGACAATTAAAAGAGTCTTAACACATGTACTAATACTTGTTTAAAATCCAGATACTGTCTCAAATTTATCTCTTGCTAGTGTCACATCATAGAGAACTTCAGCTAACTTCTAACTATGTCTCTGAAAATGTCATGATCCAGACTTCCAAATTAAGATGTTATTTCCAATTTTGGATTGATTTCTAGACCAGTGCATGATTGAGTCTGAATAATTGGTCCCTTTAAGAAAAATACTAGAGTCATTATAACTTATCTTTTTGATTCTCTGTTCCACAAGGTCTAAAAACTTGAGGCAAGAATGTTTGTCCCATTTAGGGGACAGATAACAAAGGTGGGTCAGGAACACATGTCCAATACAGTTTCTCAGTCACCATTGTCCAGGCACTCAGCAAGCTCACAGTCAAGATCCTTCTTTGTCCCAGCATAAGCATGTCTCACCCATTGCTCAGTGAGCTACCATGTTACTACAGCATCCTGCAGAAAAAACAACAACAACAACAACAAAACCCACCACATGCTCTTTTTCCCATATTAAATACCTGATCAAGATCAAGACGTATGCCAGTAAGTGGATCCTTCCCTTTCACCTATGCATAAGTATGCCTAAATGTAGAGGGTCATAGACACTTAGCAGAAAGTTCCTTGGCATCCAAATTTTTTTAAAAATTTAAAATAAAAAGAACATGATTTAAATAAATTTGTGGTGTACATTGATATACATCCCTCTTTTTAAGTTATAAATATATTGTTTAAAATCCATGGGCCTATTCTCCAATACCTTGTCCTTGAGGATTATATAGAATTCCAATAATATGGATAATATTAAATTGTTGACAGAAAGTCTCAAATGTTTGACTGCAATATTCACTTGCATTATCTGTTTTATTTTCTTGGATATTTTATTTATTTACATTTCAGATGTTATCCCTTTTCTCCACTCCTTCTCCCAGAAACCCCTTATTACAGCCCCCTGCTCCTGCTATTATGAAGCTGTGCCCCCACCCATCTACCCCATCCTGCCTTCCCACCCTCAAATTCCCCACACTGGTGTGTCCAGCCTTCAAGAGACCAAGGACCTCCTTTACCATGTATGCCCCACAAGGCTTTCCTCACATATAGAACTGGAGCCATGGGTCCCTCCCTGTGTGCTTCCAGGCTGGTGATTTTGACCCTGAGAGCTCTGCTTGGCTGTTATTGTGGCTCTCCCCATGGGGCTGCAAAACCCTTCAGTCTCTTCAGTTTTGTCTGTAACTCCTCCATTGGGAGCTCCTTGATCAGTTCAATAGTTAGCTACAAGCATCTGCCTCTGTATGTGTTAGGCTTTGGCAGAGCCTCTAAAGAGACAGCTATATTTCATCAGCATGCACTTCCTGGCATCTACAACAGAATCTGCCTTTGGTGAGTGGAAATGGGATGGATACACAAGTGAAGCAGTCTCCAGAAGGCCCCTCCTTCAATTTCTGTTCCACACTTTGTATCCATGTTTGCTCCTGTGAGTATTTTGTTATTCCTTCTAAGGAGGACCAAAGCACACACAATTTGGTCTTCCTTCTTCATGAATTTAATGTGGTCCATGAGTTGTATTTTGGGTACTGAGAGATTTGGGGCTGATATCCACTTATCAGTGAGTAAGTACTATGTGTGTTTTTTTGTGATTGGGTTTCCTCACTCAGGATATTTTCTACTTCCATCCATTAGGAATTTTATAAATTCATTGTTTTTAATAGCTGAATAATAATCCATTGTGTAAATTTACCATATTTTCTGTATCCATTCCTCTGTTGAAGGACACCTGGGTGCTCTTCAGCTTCTGGTTATTTTAAATAAGGCTGCTATGAACATAATGGATAATGTGTCCTTGTTATATGTTGGAGCATCTTCTGGGTATATGCCCAGGAGTGGTATAGCTGGCTTCTCAGGCAAGGCTATGTCCAATTTTCCAAGAAATGACCAGATTGATTTCCAGAGTGATTGAATCAGCTTGCAATCCCACAAAAAAATGGAAGAGTGTTCCTCTCTATCTACATCCTTGCCAGCATCTACTATCACCCGAGTTTTGATCTTAGCCATTCTGACTGGTGTGAAGTAGAATCTCAGGGTTGTTTTGATTTGCATTTCCCTGAAGACTAAGGATGTTGAACACTTCTGTAGGTGCTTTTGGACCATTCGAGTTTCCTCGGTTGAGAATTATCTGTTTAGCTTTGTACCCCATTTTTAATTGGATTATTTGATTGTCTAGAGTCGAATTTCTTGAGTTCTTTTTTATACATTGAATATTAGCCCTCTATCAGACATAGGATTAGTAAAAATCTTTTCCAAATTTGTTGGTTGCCATTTTGTCCCAAATTTGTTGGTTGCCATTTTGTCCTATTGACAGTGTCCTTTGCCTTACAGAAGCTTTGCAATGTTATGAGGTCACATTTATCAATTCTTGATCTTAGAGCATAAGCCATTGGTGAGCTGTTGAGGAACTTTTCCCCTGTGCTCAAGTATACAAGGCTCTTTCCCACCTTCTCTTCTATTAGTTTCAGTGTATCTCGTTTTATGTGGAGGTTCTTGATCCACTTGGACTTGAGCTTTGTACAAGGACATAAGAATGAGTTGATTTGCATTCTTCTACATGCTGACCTCAAGTTGAACCAGAACCATCTGTTGAAAATGCTGTTCGTTTCCACTGGATGGTTTTAGCGCTTTTGACAAATAACAAGTGACCATAGGTATGTGGGTTCATTTCTGGTTCTTCAATTCTATTTCATTGATCTACCTGCCTGTCTGTGTACAAATACCATGCAGTTTTTATCACTATTGCTTTGTAGTACATCTTGGGATCCAGGATGGTGATTCTTACAGTAGCTCCTTTATTGTTGAAAATAGTTTTCATTATCCTGGGTTGTTTTGTTATTCCAAATAAATTTGCAAATTACTCTTTCTATCTCTGTGAAGAACTGAGTTGAAATTTTGATGGGGATTGCATTGACTCTGTAGGTTGCTTTTGGCAAGATGGGCATTTTTACTGTATTAATCCTGCCAATCCATGAGCATGGGAGATCTTTCCATCTGAGAATTTCTTTGATTTCTTTCTTCAGAGACTTGAGGTTCATGTCATACAGATCTTTCACTTGCTTGGTTAGATTCACACCAAGGTATTTCATATGTGTATAGTGTCATTTGCCTAATTTCTTTTTCGGCCTCTTTTTCCTTTTTGTAGAGGAAAGCTACTGATTTGTTTGAATTAATTTTATATCCATCCACTTTTCTTAAGCTGTTTATCAGGTTTAGGAGTCCTCTGGTGGAAGTTTAAGGGTCACATAAATATACTATAATCTGCAAATAGTGACAATTTAATTCTCCTTTTCTATTTGTATCCCTTTGACTTTCTTTCGGTGTTTAATTGCTCTGGCTAGGACTTCCAGTACTATATTGAATACATAGAGATTGAATGGGTAACCTTGTCTAGTCACTGATTTTAATGGAATTTCTTCAAGTTTCCATCAATTTAGTTTGATACTGGCTACTGGTTTGCTATATATTGCATTTACTATGTTTAGGTATGGGCCTTGAATTCCTGATCTTTCCAGGACTTTTACCATGAAGGGGTAATGAATTTTGTCAAATGCTTTTTCAGCATCTAGTGAGATGATTATGTGTTCTTTTTCTTTGACTTTGCTTATATAGTGGATTACGTTGTTGGATTTTTGAATATTGAACCATCCCTCCATTCCTAGGATAAAGCCTACTTGGTCATGATGGATGATTGTTTTAATGTGTTCTTGGATTCTGTTTGTGAGAATTTTATTGAGTATTTTTCATCAACATTCATAAGGTAGATTGGTCTGAAGTTCTCTTTCTTTGCTGTCTCTTTGGGTAGTTTAGTTTTGAGCTTAATTGTGCCTTCATAGTAAGAATTGGGTAATGTTCCTCCTGTTTCTATTTTGTGGAATAGTTTGAAAGAATTGGTATCAGGTCTTCCTTGAAGGTCTGATAGAATTCTGCACTAAAACCATCTGATTCTGGGCTTTTTTTTTGGTGGGGAGACTTCTAATGACTGCTGATATTTCTCTAGGGGATATGAGACTATTTAGATGGCTTATTTGCTCATGATTTAACTTTGGTACCTGGTATCTGTATAGAAAATTGCCCATTTTGCCCAGATTTTCCAGTTTTGTTGAGTATAGGCATTTGTAGTAGGATCTGATGATTTTTTAAAATTTCCTCAATTTCTCTTGTTATATCTCCCTTTTTAGTTCTGATTTTATTAATTTGGATACTGCCTCTGTGTCCTCTGATCAGTTTGGTTATGGATATATATATATATATATATATATATATATATATATATATATATATATATATGGATATATATATATATATGGATATATATATATCCATTTTTTTCAAAGAATCGGCTGCTTCTGGTTTTGTTGATTCTGTCTTTCTTTTTGTTTCTACTTGGTTAATTTCAGTCCTGAGTTTGATTATTTCCTGCCATCTACTCCTCTTTTCTGTATTTGCTTCTTTTTGTTCTAGAACTATCAGGTGTATTTTCAAGCTGCTAGTGTATGCTCTATCAAGTTTCTTTTTGTAGGCACTTTGAGCTATGAGTTTTCCTCTTAGCACTACTTTCATTGTGTCCCATAAGTTTTGGTATTATGTGCCTTTTTTCATTAAATTTTAAAATTCTTTAATTTCTTTCTTTATTTCTGCTCTAACCAATTTATCATTGAGTAGAGTGTTGTTCAGTTTCCATGTGTATACAGGCTTTCCATTGTTTTTGTTATTATTGAAGACCAGACTTAGTCCACGGTGACATGATAGGATGTAAGGAATTATTTCAATCATTTTGTATCTGTTGAGGCCAATTTTGTCACCAATTATATGGTCTATTTTGGAGAAGGTACCATGAAGTGCTGAGAAGAAGGTATATTCTTCTGTTTTAAGATGAAATGTTCTATAGTTATCTGTTAAATTCATTTGGTTCACATCTTCAGTTAGTTTCACTGTGTCTTTGTTTAGTTTTTGTTTTCATGATCTTTTCATTCCAGAGAGTGTGGTGTTGAAGTTCCCCACTATTATTGTATGGGGTGCAATGTATGCTTTGAATTTTAGTAAGTTTTCTTTTATGAATGTGGGTGCTCCTGCATTTGGACCATAGATATTCACAATTGAGAGTTCATCTTGGTAGATTTTTCTTTGGATGAGTATGAAGTGTCCTTCCTTATCTTTTTAAATAACATTTGGTTGAAAGTCAATTTTATTTGCTATTAGAATGGCTACCCCAGCTTGTTTCTTGGGACCATTTGCTTGGAAAATTGTTTCTAGCCTTTTACTCTGAGGTAGAGTCTGTCTTTGTCATTAAGGTTTTTTTCCTGTATGCAGCAAAATGCTGGGTCCTGTTTAGTATCCAGTTTATGTCTTTTTATTGGGGAATTGAGTCCTTTGGTGTTAAGAGATATTAAGGAAAAGTGATTGTTGCTTCCTGTAAGTTTTGTTACTAGAGGTGGAATTATGTTTGTGTAACAATCTTCTTTTAGGTTTGTTGAAAGATTACTTTCTTGCTTATTCCAGGTTGTAGTTTCCCTCCTTGTGTTGGAGATTCCCATCTATTATCCTTTGTTGTGCTGGATTAGTGGAAAGATATTGTGTAAATTTGGGTTTTCTTGGGTTTAGTAGTCTGGGCTGGCATTTGTGTTCTCTTAAGATCTGTATGACGTCAGTCCTGGATGTCCTGGCTTTTATACTCCCTGGTGAGACGTCTGGTGAAATTCTTATAGTTCTGCCTTTATATGTTATTTGACCTTTTTCTCTTACTGTTTTTGATATATTTTTTCTTTGTTTTGTGCATTTGATGTTTCAATTATTATGTGACAGGAGGAATTTCTTTTCTGGTCTAGTTTATTTGGAGTTCCGGAAGGCATCTCTTTCTTTAGGTTAGAGAAGTTTTCTTCTATAATTTTGTTGAATATATTTACTGGTCTTTTAAATTGGGAATCTTCACTCTCTTTTATACCTATTATACTTAGGTTTGGTTTTCTCATTCTGTCCTAGATTTCCTGGATGGTTTTGGTTAGGAGCTTTTTGCATTTTCCATTCTCTTTGAGAGTTGTGTCAATGTTTTAATACAATGTTTCCATTGCGTCTTCTGCACATGAGATTCTTTCTTCTATCTCTTGCATTCTGTTGTGATGTTTCCATCTATGACTCCTGATCTCTTTCCTAGGTTTTCTATCCCCAAGGTACTCTCCCTTTGAGATTTCTTTATTGTTTTTACTTCCAGTTTTAGATCCTGGATGGTTTTGTTTAATTTCTTCACCTGTTTGGTTTGGTTTTGTGTTTTTGTAATTCTTTAAGGGTTTTTTGTGTTTCCTCTTTAAGGGCTTCTACCCATTTACTTGTGTTCTCCTGTATTTCTTTAAAGAAGTTATTTATGTTCTCCTTAAATTCCTCTATCATCAATGTGAGAAGTGATTTTAAATCTGAATCTTGCTTTTCTGGTGTCATGGGGTATCCAGGACTTGCTATGGTGAAAGAACTGCCTTCTGGATATGCCATGTCACCTTAGTTTCTGTTGCTTATGTTCTTGTTTGCCTTTTTGACATGTGGTTATATCTAGTGCTATCTGTACTCACTGTCTCTGACTGGAGCCTGTCTCTCCTGTTATCTTGGTTGTATCAGACCTCCTCAGACTCCAGCTACCTCTGTGATCATGTGATCCTGAGCTCCTGGGTGAAAAAGCTCCTGGGACTTAGGCTGCCTCTGGGATACCAAAGTCCTATGATCATGGGTATGTTCGAGTGCCAGGGAGTCCAGCTTCCTCAACTGCTTTGAGTGCAGTGGATCCTCTACTCTTCTGAATGCAGTGGTTCCCCCACTTCTCTGAATACAGTGGTTCCTCTAGAATGGATCAGGATATGGTGTCTTCACAGGAGCAAACTAGTTAAGAGTTTGCCCTCAGGAAAAAGGCCAGAAGATTCTTTCTTAATGACCTTTACCTGTTATTCTATTCTCCTGAACACTGATATCCTAATCAGTACGTGAATATCATCTACATCAAATTCTAGGAATGAGGTTTTTAGATGCAATAAACCTTATAATATTAAAAATTTGAACACTGTGTGTACAACAAGTAATGCTGTGTTGACAGGGAAAATATGTATGAAAATTCCTAAAAAAAAAAAAAATGGTTGTGTTTGACTAGAGAAAACAACAACAAACTCCTAGGATCTGTATTTGTAGAGGCTGATTGAACAACTTGAAATTCATTTTTGTGGGGAGATTCCAATTTTGTAGGTTCATAGGTTAATCACTTTATCTTAGGCTATTTTTAGCTCTGTAGAAAAATCATTCTTTGCCCCACTCTTTATCTGAGCTAACACCCTATGATAATAAATAAAAACCACGTAGAAGTCATTAGTTTAGTAGAACACTAGCTTCCACCAATTCAAGAGCAGGAACATCATCAGATAGCATCTTTGGCCTTTGGTCTACATCCCATGGCTTCTCTGTGCCAAACAGCTATTAGCTTTGTTAATTTGACTCCTGCTGATAGCAACAGAGGATTAAGAAAAAATGCTTAGTTTTTCTCTGGCACAAGAATTTCTCACTGGCCAGGTGAGAGGCTTGGAGTTCATTAACTCTTCACAAGACCGAAGGAAAAAAGGAATAAAGAGAGAATTCAGGCACACACATAAATACACACATGTGCACACTCTTTGACCAGGCCCAACAATCTGTTTCAATAATTATAGTGTTCATGCATACTTACACACACACACACACAGTCGGATGCATTTGCCCCATTTAGAGATGTAACTTATTAATTGAGTTTTGAGTTCATTGTGTGACCATTTTGTGGGTTGAGAATTTACTAATATAAATCTGACTGATAGATCACAAGCCTCTAGAGTTTTGATTTTAATGGGTTAGTGTTACAAACTGCACTCTCTGCATGGGGATAACCATGGAGGCTATGAGACTGCCAGGGCCAGAGTAGCTGGCACCAGCACATGATGGTATCTTTTTAATATTTCCCACTACAGGTTTCAGGTGTCATCATATGTAACAGGTACTATATTAATCAGACATACCAACTCATACTATGTGGAAAAGAGAGCCACATAAGAATTATTTAAGAGGCTAAGTATATTTTTGCATGAATTTATGGGATATGTGTGGGTTCTTCCTTGTAAAATGCTTCCTTCTCCATAAATTTTGGCAACTATTATTTATGCTTATTTTAAATGCTTGATATATTTACATATTTTCAAGTGTGTATATAATAATGTATTTTAAAGTGCTATTGTTTCTTGAACATTTACTATTCAGATATTTTAAATTATTATAATACTCATGAATATTTAACCTGAACAAAAATACATAAGCATTTTTTTCTATGAGGAATACTTATGGTTTAATTTACTTAACATTCTAGTATTTGAATAACTTTATATTTTGGTGTGCTAAATATTATAGTTGATGCCCAGTCTTAAACAGGTGTAAATAATTCACATAGCTTAATAACAAAAATTTCATAGATTTCAAAAATGTAAATTTTGACTTTTTAAAAATTATATATTTTTACTTATTTTGAACAAGATTTTTCTCAATACATGATTCACTATTTACACTATTTTATACGTGAAAGTATAAAAATATTAGATATATTTGGTCTAGATAATAATGAATACTTTTTCTCATAAGTATGTTTCAAACATTAATGACACATGTTAGTAATAAAAGTGTTGATTGTTGAAGCTGGAGAAAAGTTGCTATTACAGAAGATGGGGGCTCAATGACTAGCCTCAGCATAGTGACTCATGAACACAACAATCAGTTATCCCAGTCACAGGAGATCTTATGCCCTCTTCTGGTGTAGGAGATGCACAAACATATGCAGTCGCAGAATCCATAAACATAAAATAAAGGAGAAATTTATATGTGCACGTTATTAAAGTTCAAATTTACATGGGATATCTATATTTTATCTTTCAGTCCTATTAAAATTTGACAAATGGGTAAAACTAAAACATTTAATTTAGCATTTCTAATTATGAAAATAAAAGTTAAGTTTATTACTGTACATTCACAAATTTAAAAGTTTAAAAACATGTTGACAAATTAAATACTTATATGCACTTTATTAGTAAATTTTCATTATTTATTGTTCAAAGAAGTATTGTTTTTCTATTACCACAAATATAGCTGTGATTATGTATTTATATTTTCATTTCTATCATGAAAACATAAATATATTTCAGAGTACTCTGTTTTAAAAATTCATATACTTTGTATAGCAATACACATAATTTCATTAAACTGTGTAAATAGAAACTGGCTGTGAATTAGAATTGACAGACCTACTAAAAGTACTGTTTTTAATTCCCTTACTCTGAGAAGTATGTCTCACCACTTTTTATTTGTCTTGCTCCCTTTTATGTAACAGTGCTTTCTTTGTGTCTGTTACTTTGGTGTTTTTAATTTTTAAATTTTATCTTCAAAACCTATGAATGCAAAGATTTTGCCCTAGAAAAGTTATTATATAGTTTTAAGTATACTACCACTCATCATAAATGAACTTGGTAGGTTTTTCAGTTTATAAACTATAGCTACATATTAAAGGTATAATTTTGATGCAAACCTAAAAGCTTCTGGACAACATCCTCAGATTATGCCATCCTGACCTATTATTCATAGCGTGTTTATACTCTATCTTTTTCAAGCATTTATTCGCTATAATGAAGGAAAATCACTAGACACAGAATTACCCCTGTCAAATATTAAAAGCAAACACATTTTCCTAATTACTGCTAGGTCAAATTAGCTACAGTTTTTTAATAATTCTGCCAACTAATCATGTTTGGTAAAGCTATTCTTATGTCACTTATTATTAAAAATAGCAGCATACAGTGTATTAGCTTTAAGTATTTTATTTTTCATCACATTTCTATTAATATTCTCCTTCATACTTTTTCCTCCATGCCCCAACATATTCCCTCCTCTCATATAAGGCCTATTGTTTCTATTCCTTTCCCAACTCTCCTCAATACCTTGTTTCCCTCTGTGGTCCTCATACCATGTGTATAGATTTTAACCACACCCAGTCCTACTTGTAATCATATAATAGGTATTATTAGGTAAGACCTTTATATGAGAAAATATATGTATTTTTTCCATGTCTGGTTTACTTTCTTTGATAAAATCCATTTTAGATCTATTTTTTTTAAATTATCACAGAGCTAGTTGTTAGTAACTAATTTAAAAACTTATGCCCTTACAATGATAGTCATAATTAGGAAAAAATTGAAAAACACTTGCAGGGTATATGGCATAAGTCTAACACTTCTATGAATGTTTTAACATTGCATAGTGAAATTATGAACTTAAAGAATTCTTCTCTGCTGAGCTTTTATGCTGCAGATAATGCTGATAAAATTGTCCATGGCCTGAGGCCAGTATTTCTATTTTGATCAAGCTTCAAGAATCACATATATAGCTTGATCCTGTTAACCCTTTTTGTCCTGGGAATAATTTTATTCCTTCTCTTCATGTGAAAGCTTATCTTTAACAACATCAACATGTTGACAGTCAAAGTACATGACTTGAATCTGAAAATGGAACCCCATACAGAGTTACTAATTTAACAGGCTGGTATGCCAAGGATGGTCAAGATTCGCCACAGATCCTGACCAACCTAAGACAGAAGTACATTGCTTTTGATAACATATATTCCATGATGGGTAAGGGGGGCATTCTTGTCAGAATGACCTAAGACAGGTTTAGTCTTGTTTGTGAAGTGAAAAAGGGATAGGTGTGGTGAGCTTTGGAGGCTGCTTGGCAGGAATCTGACATTCCCCAAGGACACGGAAATGGGTTTCAGGCAGGAATCTAAATATTAGATTAGAACAAAGAAGTAATTTCAGGCAGTAATATAAATCTTAGGCTAGAACATGCTTCAGGCATGAAAATGACTTTGGGCTGGAACAGGGAAGTAGGCTCAGATATTTGGGTTATCCTGATAATCCCTTAGAAATAGTGATCACTGGAGTGATCATGGAACTTTGTTTATTGCCTTGATTGTTCTTTGAGTATTTGTGTTTATTGTCTTGCTTATTTCTTGTATATTCACATCTATTGTATTGCTAGTTCCTCAACCTGGAACTGATCTTAATACTTTCATGTAATTAAAATGGTATAAAAGCAAAAAGAGGAGGGGGATGGCATAGAGGGTTTCTGGGTGTGGGAGGAAAATGGAGTAAAGGGATGATATCTGAAATGTAAATATATAAAATATCCAATAAAAAAGGAATAAAACAAAAACAAACAACAAGAAAAAGATTTATCAATTGATTCAGTAGGTTTCTTTCCTCATTTGAAATCTATTTTATTCTATTTTTTTTAATTTTCACTTTATGCCCTGCCTGCAGATTTCCTCACTTCTCCCAGTCCTCCTACTATTTTACTAAATGCTTGTCTGTTTTAA
Source organism: Rhabdomys pumilio (assembly GCA_030674055.1). Classification (NCBI taxonomy): domain Eukaryota; kingdom Metazoa; phylum Chordata; class Mammalia; order Rodentia; family Muridae; genus Rhabdomys; species Rhabdomys pumilio. The sequence continues at coordinate 6,234,964 of JANHMN010000010.1, read as the reverse complement.
GTGTGTTCTACTACTTAAACAACTTTTTAAAAATTACTTTTCAAAATATAATTGTTCCAGTTTGAGCACCATGATTTATTTTTAATAGTGTATGTATACATAAAAAAACCATGATGAAATTGTAATTCAATGATAATTCTTATTATAGTCATCTATAGTAAATTTAATGCATTTTAACTAGAATTCCAAAAGATATAGCCTACTTAACAGAAATAGAAATTGATTCCCATGTTATTTTAAAACCTTTAATTTTTTCAAATATCATACTTGATGTTTGGATAACACATCAATGAAAAATACTTCTACATCAATGGGTCTGATTTAAACCTAAATAAAAATCAATCAGCCTGATGTTCTTCTGTGCAGCAGGGTGGCTGTGGAAATATCTAATAGATTGTACATTTCAAAAGGCTAAAGGAAATTTTCGATTCTTTTCTTCATATTGCAATAATAAGTGTTAGATGGGGAAAATATGTTTAATCTAATTTAAATATATGAAATATATGTATTAAAATGTAACTTTGTATTTATTAATAATTTTAAGTCATAATGAATGAATACAATAAAATCTGCTTTTTAAATCCTAGTATGCCAGGAAATAGAGAAAATGCTATGACATTAGATTATTTCTAAGATAATCCTTTCTAAATCAAACCCAATGTAGAAAATAATTATTAAATGGAAAAGCAAGCAGCAATTTTGTGAACATCATTCCATTTCACACTATACATAGATAAAAGATGAAATGTTCTTGGTATATGCATTCAAATTGCATCTCATCATATTTCTCATTCTATAAATATCAATAATATTCATAGTTCCTAGTTTTAGGTGATTTATTCTACTTCTCATGCTCAAATAAATTTCCAAGTGAAATCATTTTACCCTGAGGCAGTGACACACAAACCTTTTTACTTTTCTGTTTTTCCTGATATTTTCCTAAGGCTATTTCATCCCAGATAGATGAAGTAGTCTCTAATATCTGTTTATCAATGTCTGTCTGTTTATCTATCTATCTATCTATCTATCTATCTATCTATCTATCTATCATCTATCTATCTATCTATCTATCTATCTATCATCTAAGTATCATTTATCTATCTATTTATCTTTAACATCTATCTCACCAACTCTCCTGACTATATGTTGGTCTTCAATTGAGTCCTTCAATTCTAGACTTTTTTACTTTACTTTTTAATATTCTTTTAAAAGTTAAGATAGAATTACATCACTTTCCACCTCTTTTTTTCCTTCCAACTTTTCCAAGCTATCCTATCCTGAACTCCTCCCATATTCTCCTCAACTCAAATTTATAGCCATCTTTACTTTGATTATTATTTTATACTTATATCTATACATGTATATATATTTATAAAGCATAGATATATAGTCAAGACAGACAGAGACAGACACACATACATACACACACAAACACACACATACACACGAAACCACCACCACCACAGACAATACACAAAACTTGCTGTTGGCTAAGCTCATTTTTGCTGTTTATGTATAAACATAATGTTTAAAGATAACAAATTTGCCTGGACAAAAATAAAGGGGCTCATTCCTCAGAAAAGCTGTTAATGACCAGAAAGACTACTGTAAAGCATTCCCTTCTGGAATAGACTACATGAATAAACCAGAACACTGGCAGCAATGGGAATGGAAAATTTAATGGGATCCAACTCCAAGGCAAAGAGCTTCAGGTAACTCTATCTCTTTTCTCTAAGTTTATCTATTTCCATGAAATATATTAATTTTCTCCAAATGGTTTTTTTTCATACAATACCCAATATCACTATCTCTTATTACAATTTAGCATATAAAAATTCTCTTTTTTTCTCTCTGTGCAAGTAAAAGTCACATCTGTTTGAAAATACACCTGTAAAGATTAGATCACCTTCAAGTTATTAAATAACTCCAGATTACTTTCCAGATTACTAGAAGCTGACAGAATAAAATCCACAGCAATTAAAATTCAAATTGTTACCAGAAGAAAAGAATGACCTATTTGAATGTGAAAACTTAAGAATGTTTCATGCCAGGGTGGTGAGGTGGAAGTGAGTCAGTGGGTGGGGAAATACCTTATAGAAGCAGGGAGAGGGGGGATCAGATAGTGGGTTTGCAAAGGAGAAACTAGGAAAAGGGTTAACATTTGAAATGTAAATAAGTAAAATATGCAATAAAATAACGAATGTTTTGCCTTGGCAGTGAATGGTCCTCATATCAACTTTAGTTTTTGATCTTCAAAGTGAAAATTTTAAACTTGTAGAACCAAGAAAAATATTAAGACTCAGAAGAAACAAAGATGAAGACTACATGACAGTGAATGACAGGATACTGTATACTTCAAAACTTTAGATGAGATTTGGAAAAATTTTCGCAAAATAAAATGTATGTGTCTGATGAGATAAATATGTTGAATATAAACAGTAGCCAATGTATCCATGTATTAAAAGCTAGCATACAAATCATTAATGAGGATAGCCTTTATGTTTTGATATACTACATAAAATAGAACAATGCAAGAAAAATGACTGTGCACGCCATCATTACAATGTCACTTCAATGGGTGCAAACTAACTTAACAAACATAAACAGTGGAGTCCAAGAGTGTGTCCCTGCACATTTTTATTATGGTGAAAGATTGAAAAGATATAAAATTAATGTAGGATCTTGTAGATATTTAACTCTCTTACTTTTCTCTATATAGATTATGAAGGTAGACTAAGAATTAAATAAAATACCATTTTTTCTTAAGGAGAACTCTTTCTTATTTGATACTTTATGCAGAAAGCAGTATTTCTGTATTACCTGAGTCTGTCTGCTTTGAATTCCTCATTAAGCCCTAAACAATTAAGGTCTGTCCTATGCCTCTTAGTCTGCACATGTAACTATACAAGATTCCAGGCTTCAAACTGCAATGTGAAGAGGAAATGAGCTGAGAGTTAGGAAAATAATCAGTTTCAATAACCGAGAAAACTAAACCCCTTAAACTTTGTGAAGCGAAATTGTTAAAATAGACAGGTGCGGTTTTCCTAAAATACTGCAGAACTAAGAAATGATGGGACAATGTAACATAAAAGCTAAGTTTAAAATGACAGGTGATGAATAACAAGATCTTTTAAACATGAGCAGAAACATGTATTAACATGGTTTAAAAATAGTAGACATAAATATCCTGGAAACTGAAACTGAAATTTGGGTTTTTAAACCCTTTTAAGGGTCCTCAGGATGCCACACAAAACATCAAATTTAAATTATAAGTTAAGAGAACAGTTAATACTACTATCAAAAAGTAAGAGTTTCTGAAAGATTTGTGAGACAAATGGTAGATTATTTCCATATCAATGAAATACAATCTTATCTTGTATCAGAAGGAACATTGTTTCAGTAATGCATTTCAATTACTTTTTCATAAATGTACAAATTTAAGTATCTCTAAAAGAGTTCTGACTATTTTCTGGAATCAATTTTTTCATACACAGAAAGCGCTATGGGTTTGTGTGTGTGTGTGTGTTGTTTGTTTGTTTGTTTGTTTGTTTGTTTTTAAAGAATCTAGCTGCATGGGAGCCTGAAAGTAAGTTTGGAAGTTTAAAATAATTCATTCAGGAATAACTGTGCATTCACAATTGTAAATATCCATCGTCGAACATGGAGAAATGGCACAGCAGTTAAGAGCACTTGCTTGTCTTCCAGAAGACTCATATTCATTTTCTTGCACTCATACAGGTCAGACCCAACCACCAGTAATTCCAGATTCAGGGAATTCAATGCTCTCTTCTGGTTTCAGAAAACTTGCACACATATTGCAAACACATAGACATATACACATACATAAAACTTTGAAACATAATAAAATATTTTAATATTATGATTTATTTATTTATATCCTGTCTATTAGAATATTTTAAGCCTTTCTTGTTATAGAAATCTTAACCACAAAAATGCGTATATATTACACCCATAATCAGGTAAGAACAAGCACAATAACCAATGATTAAAAATGTTTGAGGAAAAACAATGGAAGACCAAAATAAACTAATACCTACAGTAATAATTTAGGTTTACCTTTTGGGCACTGTACACTATTAGAAATATATATATAATTTCAGTTTAAACATTGTAACCAATATTTATTGACAATTTTCTGTAAACTCAAAATCATTTTTTTTTTTTTTTTGGTTTTTCGAGACAGGGTTTTTCTGTGTAGCTCTGGCTGTCCTGGAACTCACTCTGTAGACCAGGCTGGCCTCGAACTCAGAAATCCACCTGCCTCTGCCTCCCAAGTGCTGGGATTAAAGGCGTGCACCACTTCGTTACTCCAAAAGAATTTATCAGTTTAACAGAGAAAGGCAACCACTGTCAATTGCTACCAGTTACAAAGTAGCTTTTGTTAATAAGTTAAAACAGTGTCACTCTTTGTCTTGTGACATGATAAACAGAGCTAATGGAGCTGGTGATAGAGCTTTCAAAGTCAATCTTCAGTTCCCCTGGATTTTAATTTAAAGTGACTTCCACTTCTTTTTAATTACAATTACAACACTCTTCATTAACAGTCTAGGCTATTCTTACTCTATTCTTCAACGTTGTACTAATGTTTGTATATGCTTGTATAGCCATATCTTTGTAGTTGCTTATGTCTCCAAAACACAGACTCACAATGAAAGATGTTATTCAGTTATACAATTATTTTCTTAGTTAAAGTTCAACATTTAAAATGTTGACTAGGAGAATTAGTTAATGAAATTTTACTGACAAGAAAATTGGCAAGTAAACAGAGTAATTTGTTCTTGGAAACCAATGTCCAAACCACAGGTACTTATTAAAACGGTTTATAAACACAATACTGTGGTGACATCCATGACTAATAAGATACTCAGAACACAGTGGGATTAGAAATTTGAACTCTCCTTAAGCAATGCCAAATTGAAAACGGTACAGGAAATTATCATTACCATACATCATTTCATGAACATGTGTAAACATGTGATCAGAAAACTAATTCAATAGCAGATTTTATTTAATGTTCAGTAACAGTGTTCTCTTTTACTTTGTCTACCTAAAATTGTGAAATGCCAGTAGAGAACTTATCTGAATTCTATAATGTGCTCCCTTGCATGCATTGCAAAGGCGTATGCAATATCCAAATCTATTAAACTACTAGAAGAAAATTTAAAGGAAAGTACTTTAAAATTACTAGTCTAAGAGGTATTTTTTTTTCTGTTTTTTTTTTTCACATAAACCCAGAAGCACAGAAAATAAGAGTGAAAACTTACGAACAGGATTGTATAATAGTTCAAATTTCTGCATGACAAAAGAAGGATAAAGAGAAGGAAGAAATATTCTACTAATATTGCTTTAAGTCAGTACAGCTGTTATAAAAATAGAAAGAATTATTTACCACAGGGTCCTATTATCCTAACAGTATCTATTCAAAAGGTTTGCCAGCCTATATGCAGGTTCAATACTCACAGATTTATTGTACTACTATTTCTATAGCCAACATAAATAATCTAAATGTTCATCAATAGATGAAAAGTACACTATATTGTGTATTCTCATAGTGGAATGTCACTCAAATATAAAGAAAATAAATAATATCAAAATTCTGTTCCACAGTTGAGCCATGTTGGAATAATGCTAAGTGAAATAAGTAAAGTATGAAAAGACAAATACCTTATAAATTCACTATTTTTTTTTTTTGCAAATTGGAGGGAAACTCAATTTAAATGAGGAAGAGATTAGCAATTAGCTGGAAGAAATAAACTCCAGTGTTCCACTGTACAGTGTGGCAACTAAACTGACAACAGGTATTACAAGTTATCCTCTAAGGAAAGGATAGACATTAAGGCGTCTGCTGTACTGCTTGCATTAAGCAGTTGGCTGTTGGTTGTATACATACACTGGTATATCAGAGTCCACTAAATAATGGTTATAGTTTTTACACATGAGCCTGCTTTCTTTCCTTGTTTGTATTCTGAGGATGCTCTGTACTTCTATTCCATGCTCAGATACATATTGAAATAACTTTATCGAACATTTGAAAGTCCTTCTAATAATAAGTCATTAACAAGTTGTCTTGTTCAGAAATTAAGATTGATTTTTTTTTCAGGGAAATAAAAGAATTCAAGAAAAATATCCAGGAAGCTTCTTCACATCAGGCACATATGCTCTTATATAAATCAGAATAAAACTGTACTAGGATACTGGTCTTTCAAACTTTATTGAAAATGTGCAAGTTATTCTAAGGATTATGTGCAGGATGGAAATTACAGTAACATATCATGGTTGCTATTCATGCAACAGAAATGAAAACACTAAGGCATTTCATTTGTCCTCCTCATTTGGAAATAGATGCTCTCTTTGACACTGCTACATTTAAAGTGGTGCCAGTCACAGTCAATAGCCTATAAACCAGTGGTTCTCAACCCTCCTAATGCTGTGAACTTTTAATATAGTTTCTCCTGTTGTGGTGACTCCCCAACCATAAAGTTATTTTCATTGCTAATTTATAACTGTAACTTTGCTATTGTTATCAACTGTCATGGAAATCTGCTTTTTGAAGTTCTTCAGATAACCCTGTGAAAGGGTCATTTGACCCTCATAGGCATCAAGATCAACAGGTACAGAACTACTGCTATAAATCTTTTACTATATTTCACAGAAGTTAAGAAAAAATAAACAATTATGTTTCTAAATAAGAATATTTGACTTATATAGTTAATTGTACATATAAGATAAATGTTATTCATACTTTTGTGAAAGTAAAGACATTAAATAATATGCACAATATCTTATGAGGGTGTGCCCCCATCCATCCACCCACAGCCACCTCCCTGCCCATGAATTCCCCCAACACTGGGGTATCCAGCCTTCATAAAACCAAGGCCCTACTCTCCCACTGATGCCCAACAAGGCCATACTCTACTACATATACAGCTGGAGCCATGGGTCCCTCCATGTGTGTTCCCAATCTAGTTATTTAGACCTGGGATCTCTGGTTGGTTGGTATTGTTGCTTTCCTAATGGGGCCACAAGCCCTTTCAACTCCTTCCATTCTCTAACTCCTCCACTGAGGATCCCATGATCAGTTCAATGGTTGGCTGTGAGCATCCACCTCTGTATATGTCAGGCTCTGGCAGACCTCTAAGGAGACAACTATATCAGGCTTTTTTCAGCATGCACTTCCTGACATTCACAACAGTGTTTGCATTTGGTGATTGCATCTATTGTATTTCTCAATCTAGAACTGACCTTAACACTTGAATGTAATTAAAATGGTATAAAAGCAAAAAGGAGAATGGGGGGATGGAACAGGACATTTCTTGGGAGGGGAAATGAGGAAAGGGAATGACATCTGAAATGTAAATAAATAAAATATTCAATAAAACAAACAAACAACAACAAAACAAAAAGAAAAAACAAAAAAAGAAAAAAAAACAGAAGAGTTGTCAACTCAGAATTTTATATTCAGAGAAATATTTTCTGAAAATAAAGATTAAATAAAGACGTTTTCAGTTAAAATATGCACAGTATTTGAAGGTATTGAATACACTATTTTTGCAAAGAGAATATTTGCAAACTTCTGGGCTAGTGCTTTTGGTGCTGTAGATATAGAAGGGCTGACAATCTAACTCAAATATCTCCATTCTGGGGATGCATTCAGACTGATCAGTAAGCAACTTTTATATACATGTAGCAGTTTTTAAATTTTGTTTATTAAGATTTCTATATCTTTTCCTCATTCTTTTTTCTTCCTCCAAATTCTCCTGCATACCAGTCTTTATTCCTCTTTGTTAGTATATACATATATTTCTATAAATATATATGACAAATTATGTTTATATATTTAAATGCATTATATATGTATATAAGTATACATATAAGTCATATATATGTCTTTAGATAAATAGACATAGATAGATATTGTTAAATACAAAAGTACATCCTGCTTAGTCAGTGCATTGTTATGTATATACATGTTTTCAAGACAGGTTATTTTGGATTGGGTAGCCAGTTAATGTGTTATTCTCTAGAGAAGACTATTTCTCACTCTTTGCTGTCTCCTTAGTTGTCAGTAGTTCTTTATTTAGGGTTGTGACCTCCTGTTTACCCCATCCACATTAGTTAGTATTGCATCTGTATTGTCATTCTTGTTCAGCTCCCATTAGGCAATTATATTAGTGAGACGTCATGCTTGTAACACCTGGCATTCCTAGGAGACACCATTTCACACTGCACTTTCTGTAGTTCTGGTTCCTACAACTTTTTTTGTATCTACTTCTGTTGGAACACTGTTATAGATATAGTCATTGTGATTGAGCTATATGACTCAACTGCTACAGTCATATCTAATTGGAACAGCAAAAGTCGTAATGCTAGCACAGCAGCTTGACAAAGATTCAGCAAATCAGAGCCCAATGATGCAGTCATTGTCATATGGTCTTACACAGTTCATCTTGATCTCCATGTATTGCATGCTTGAAGGACTTTTAACATTTGCACAACTTGGGGATATTGGATTGATGGAAATTTTTCTTATGAATTGTGTATGCCCTTTCCCAGAAGTACTGTTTTAAGTTTCCACAGATAAGTCCTGAACATACTACCCCTTCTGCTTTTAGGGAGATAGCCTTATTTGTCCTTACTTGAAGTTCTTCCTTATACCTTGGAGGATATTTGTTACTCATTTTAACACGCCAGAGGTCTACTTTTAAGTAGACTCAAAGAAACTCTTGGAACATCTGTCCCTGTACTTACTCAGGAACAAGATAATCAGAACAAAGTAAACTTAAAAAGATAAACAAGAGTCAATGTGCTAGAGACGTTTGCAGCATATCTGATTAAAAGCCTAGCCTCTTTCTATTATATGCTCCGGCGATTGTATGACCTCAAAGATTGGGACTTTATATGGTATGCCCCTCAAGGAAAGTTAGACTGCCTGAAGTTATCTCTGCTCTACACAGGGGCTTATATTGATGGACAAAGGATGGTGTGAAGAATGATAACCGAATCAGGAGCTCCCTTTCTTAGAAAAGTTAGCTCTTCAGGGCCACTGTGGTGTTGTATGACAAAGGAACAAAAGAATACTAATGTAAACATATAAACAAATAATACAAAGATATAAATCTTGTATTATCGTAGAAATTGAATAAGAGCAGCAGCTTTGGTCTGAAGACTTTTGGGGGGGGGAGGTGCTGATGACAATGCTGACCATTAAATGTTGATAATATATTGTTCAGGAAATGACAATCTGCCCAGACTAGCTTGGAGATTTTCTTTCTGTCCAGTGCCCTTGAAATCATGAGAGCTACGAACCTGAGAATGTAATGCTTTGGCAAAATATGCCTCTAGAGTCTTAAAAGTTGGCTTATAGGTTAATGAGAGAAATTATTGTAAAAGATAACTCTGTTCTGCTAGTTTATCAATGCTGACTAAACTTAGGAGCAAAATGAAGTTCAAACATGCATCTGGGGACAAAAATGATATGATCTATGTTTTGGAATGACATGAATCTTTCCCTGTCTACTGAGTTCTGTATAAATAAAAAAAAAAAAGTGCCCAGAATTTCAATTAAGTAGACTGCCAAATCCCCCTTGATCCTTGAGTCTGATTCACTTCTCCCATGCTGACTTCTTAGATGTCCTCTGCAGGACATGGCTATCACCAGAGCTGGCGTCAGCCATTCAGCATTGTTGGTTGATATTTCCTGTAATGATCTATCATCTGTTGCAAGTCTACAATGGCCATTTTACTAAATCAGCACAATCCTTAACAACATTCTAAATATCTATCCTTATATCCATCCATATCCTCATTCTGCATCAAGGAACCTTCTGTTTGTAACAGACTAGACCACTAGAAGAAATCTACAATTCACAACCTTATAAAATATTTCTTTGTATATTCGACTTAATTCTAAATCTTATATAAAGAATGGTATTTAAATTTAAAAGAGAAAATAAAAAGACAGTGATGAAACTCAAAAGAAAAACCGGATAATATTTTCTGCCACAATTGGTTTCCATTCAGAAACAATGTTTTTTTAGCTTTGAAAATCTGAAGGTAAACACTAATGTGCACTTGGAGCAAGATTTACCAAAATGGGCTTCCACAGAATGGGAGAAGCCATGACTGTGTAAAGGGCATCTGTGAGAGGAAAAAAACAAAAACAAAAATCAAAAAACATCCACGGTAGCACTCTGCATATTCTGTTCCTTCTATGGCATCTGTCAGCAGTATCCTGAGAAACTTTGAAAAGAGAAGGATCTAAGAACTAAATATGAACTTTTATGTTCCTTCAACATTTTATGAGGTATAAAACAAAAGGTTCATTCTGCTTTTTTTTGTCTGTATTTGCTTTTAATATAATTTCAACATAATTTTAGTTTCCTTATTTTTTTCTTCTCAGGTGATGCAATTCAAAAGCTGAAGAAGCATATATAATTCACATTTTCAGAAAACGTGAATTAATATGCCTATATGTTTAATCTGATAAGATTGAACAGTATCTTATAATTATATACCAGAAATAATATTTTCAATTTTACTTGTTTTACAATTATACTATTCTAAAACTTTAATTTCTCCTGTTTTCCTTTTAATAGTTTCAAAATTATTAAGAGATGATTCTAATTTGACTAATTGGTTTTATTTCATAAAGTTGCTCATTACTTGCATTTGAAATATATTTTTTAAGTTAAAGGTCACACTGATGGCAGCATCTTGTCAAAAAGGATGTGTAAAACCTAAAGATTTTGAATTATTTTTATCATACAAAATTTGATTATGTGTAACACATAATTTTAAAAAGCAAAGTATAGATTTAGAGATTAATAATTAATTGTGTGCTATTTCTAAAATGCTAGGAATATATAATATAAAATCAGTTAATTAGGTACCAACATTTAGAAGTAGTTTTAACTTAAGGAACAAAGGTCAGAAACTTGTAATGTTAAGTATCTCAAATTATTTCCCAATGTTCAGAGCATGTTGATCTGAGACATGTACATGCAATTTCCTTTCTTTCTATTACCCTTTATGGTCTTTCTAGCTCTGATCATAGACTGTGGTGTGGGTCTACATATTTTAAAGTAATCTGACATAATAAACATTTTAAAAGTAACAAATATATATGTCATACATTGTAATGATCCATAGATGAATTTGAATTATTTTATGTGTTTGGATACACATATTATTTAGGGTTTTAAATTTAAGTCAACTTAGAATTCATTATAAAAAGTAGTATATAACAAGTATAAGTTATAAAATTAATATAATAATGAAATAAATCTATATAACATTCTTTGTAGAGTTTTTGTCTTTTAAAGTGGTGTTCATGTAAGCAATTTTCGGTAGCTGTCTCCAGAGTGTGAATTTCTCTGTGGCACTAAAATATTCCATTTTCCCTTAGCACTTGCTCTAAATGTGCATGACAACTGCTTTTATGTGGGTGAGCAAAGGAATAATGTTTTAATCCTAACACTAAAAGAATTGGTCACAGGAAAATGTGACTTGAATTATTAAAAAATAAATAAATAAAAGGAGAAAGAAATTGTACTACTTATAGCATGGTCTCTTCCTACATGATGGCATCTCATTCTGTTCAACATATATCATTCTGAAAGGGTACCATAATGTGATGGACAAGCTGTGAAACTTTGCATAGACTTAAATCCTTCTGTGTACTAAGAGGGTCACTACTAATGATTACTTTGTATAAGAGTATTCCTGTATTTTGAAGGGCCTTGTTATAGATGGAATGGAAAGAGGATGACATATTTTCTTTCCTTTCCCTCTTTTTAATGGAAGTCTTTAGAACTCCTTGTTAGTACAGTAGGTACTAAGGAAACTAAAGTAATAAATTCAAAATTCACCAGAATGGATCTAAGTTCAAAATGTATTGTCTATTCTGACATTTTCAAAATCATATTTAATGTAAATACCAGATGCTGATAAGTAATACTGTCATGTATTGGAGAGAGTGACATTTATATAGGAGCATTAAATTTAGAGATAATTTATTTTTCTCATTTTTTATACTGTACTAAAATACATTGGGTGTGCTTAACTCTACTTGAAGTTAAGAAAATGTCTAATCCTTGTATATGAAAACATAATACCTTTATTTTAAATATATAATATTTGATACATATATATATATATATATATATATATATATAAAACAACTCAATATAAACTTAAACTATTTAATTTAGATGAGCTTTACACATTTATAAAATTAAAAGTATCCTAAAGTATACTAATTCCTTATTGACTGCTAAATTATTTATATTATTTAACATAAAATTGACATGGGACATGGTTAACAATGACACTAAATATTTATGTACAATTTGAAATAAAAACTTAGGAGTTAATTAGAAAGTCAGTTGTGTTAGATGATGTCTTGCTAGGGCATACACATGAAGGAGTATTTTCCTAAAGTGGATACAAGTGAAAGACTAAGACAGAATTGTGAAGGAAACTTTCCCTGAAGCAGAGACATGAGAGAGGATGTTCTGTTAAAGCAAGCACATGAAAGGACACATGATGAATGATTCTTTGCTGAGGACAGACATGTATTGGTCCCCCTTAACTTGTTTATTTGAGCTCCATTAGTTGGGAACTCTATAGAGAGAAATGCGGGGTTGTTTGTTTGTTTTGATTTTTTTATTATTATTTTTTAAATTTTTGGTGGTGTGCTTAAATTTCTTGCCTCTTCCATGGACTCAGGCTGATTAGCAGAGTGATATCGTCTGAGACAGACATACAAGCTGAGGCAAACATGTACTGAGGCAAGACATCTCCTGAGGTAAGACATATGGAGGACACATGATGTTAGGAGGCTACAAAAAGGACTTGAAGAACAGTAATGAAGGCTGAACTTGGCTTTCCTATAGAGCTAGAAGTGCAAAGCTTGTGGGTCTGTTATTTTCGCTGATCTTTGCTTTTCTGAAAACTTCTGGTGTTTCCCCTGGTCCTTCCTGCTAATTTGTGCCTTGTAGTTGCTCCATAGAACCATCTTAAACAGGTCCATTTCTCTCTTATCCTTTCTTTCCCACTACCTGTGGTGTGTGATAAACTAGAAGGAAGATTAGTTAAAATGTTTTAGAAACATCATTAAAAATAAGACTTTAAAATTTAAAGTGATGCTTACAAACAGAAGCCTATCATGACTGCCCACTGAAAGGCCTAACAAGCAGGTGAATGAGTCAGATGCAGATATTTACACACAAAGAATGGACAGAATCCTGGTGAATCCTGTGGTGGAATTTGGGAAAAGCTGGAAGAATCTGAAGAGGAGGGCGACCCTGTAGGAGAACCAGTAGTCGCAACTAACCTGGACCCTTGAGATCTCTCAGACACTAAACAACCAACCAGGCAGCATATGCCAGCTGATATGAGACCCTCAACACATATACAGCAGAGGATTGCTTGATCTGGGTTCAGTCAAAGAAATTACACCTAACCTTCAAGAAATTGGAGGCCCCAGGGAGTGGGGAGGTCTGGTGGGTAAACGTGGGGGCTATGAGATCCTCTTGAACAAGGCACAAAGATGGACCAGGAAAGGAAAAAAGTCTGGACTGCAAAAAACAGATTAAAGAATAAATAAAAATATTTTAAAGTGTACAGTCACAACAATTAATAGGTAATGACTGAAAACTCAAAGTCTGCCTTATATGAGGTGAATCTACATCACTGCAAATCTCATCTTCTAAAAATAATTTGTAATTTTTATACTTTAATTGTAATCTCTTCTGTTTGGTGAGCCAAATTAAATTATTGTTATTTCTTTTATGTAAGTGAGATAATGTTCATAAAATTATGGCTATAATGCTCTTTGTAACATCAGCATAATTTTTGTTCTTACTTTGTAATTAGATGTTTATCATCCCCTAAATAAAGCGACGGTCATGATTTTATACTCATTTCCAATCACTGTTTATTTTCAGAGCATGTGTCACAATGTAGGACATAAGTTGTACAGAAACAAATATATTGTATATTATATAACATAGGTGAACAGTACCCAAAATTGTTGAGAAATTATAATCCCTTGATATCATATATTTTGTAAGAATCATGTCTACACATTACAGTTTAGCATAGGGTCATGAACTTGTTAAAATTGAGCAAGAATCAAGAGAATTTCTTTTGCTACCCATGACAGGTCTTACTATCAACATGTACAGAATGTAAGCAAACAGAAATAGTAAATGAAGAAATGCAATGGAAACATAAGAAATGAAAGTATGCTTACCTACAGATGATTCAATTCTGTACATAGAAGACTCAACCAGAAAAAATATCTAAAATTGATAAAATCTTTGGCAAAAATTGTGGTAGATGAAATTACCATATTATGTCCTGCAATATTCTTGTAATAACCATTTTTTTTGTTTGTTTTTCGAGACAGAGTTTCTCTGTGTAACCCTGGCTGTCCTGGAACTCACTCTATAGACCAGGCTGGCCTCGAACTCAGAAATCCGCCTGCCTCTGCCTCCCAAGTGCTGGGATTAAAGGCGTGCGCCACCACCGCCCGGCACAATAACCATTTTTATAAGAACTATAATCATTAATTCTGAGTGAAAGTATAATGATTAGTATGCTTAAAATAGTTGACCTGATAATATATAAATTAATTGTTCCCATTAGTTTTTTATCAATGAAACACAAGGTAAACTCATTTGGGAAGAGACAACAGCAAATAAGAAGATGCATTCATCCAATTATCATGTACAAATATCTGTAGGACATTTTCTTGATAAATAATTTATGTGGTAGCACCCAGCCTATTGTGGATGGTGTTACCCTTTGGCATTTGACTTTTGGTTGTATAAAAAGCATTCTGATTGTGCCAAAGAAAGCATGCCAGGTAGCAGGATTCCTCTATAATTCTGTTTTAGTTCTTGGTTCCAGATTCCTGCCTAGATTTTCTGCCATAACTTCCCTTCATAATGGCCTGTTAGATATAAGATGAAATTAAATATTTCAATAAGTTTGTCATGGTGTTTATCACAACAAGAGAAAACAAACTAGGACATTGCTTATAAAAATTATTTTCAAGTGTTAAATTTTAAGGGAAATATTAGTTTAGTTTGAAGTCTTTCATATATACATATATATATGGTATGTAAACATACTAAAACAATTAACCAAAATAACTCATTTTAAAAGTTACTAGGATTAAAACTCAGGATTAATGTAAAATAAAACAATTATTTTTACAAAATTATGCTTAATAAATAATGGTTTTCCTTGCAGCTCTCAGGACATCCAGGGTGGTTGCATATTAAAAATGTTGTTAAAAAAAAAAAGAAAATGTTGTTGATTGAATAAAAAAACTATGTAAATTGATGGAAGAAATCTAGTGTAAGTAATAAACTATGAAGAGAAAAGATCTTAAAAGGCTGGTTTTCTACAATAATGACATTTGAGTCCTGGAGTATGTTCATAGCATATTTTATGCATTTATTAAAATGTAAAGTGTTATATGTTTAAGTCTTGTATCTGTAAGTGGATTTGTAATGATAAATAAGTCATGCTTTTTGCTAAAGAACAGATCAACTATTTCCCTGTTGAAAATGTCATTATAAAAGTGCTTTGAAGAAATGTGTTATGTTCACAGTCATGTCATCTTTATTAAAATATCATCTCATCGCTATCTCACCTTGTTCTTCAATGCCTTTCAAGGTTTTGTTGCTACATTTTTTTCAGTTTCTTTTATTCTTGATTTGATTATTATAGATATCCTATTGAAGAGAATAGCAGAAGGGACCTATTTCAGGAAAGAAATTTTAATAACCAAATCAAGCACGTGTCTGATATGCAGAATGCAGTGCCCTTAGCAATGCCTCAAAAGTTAAAACTGAAACTATTTTTTCACTTTTAGCATGAGCAGCATGTATTATGTGTTTTCTTTGAGAAGAAATAAAGTTTTCATGGCTCTTTTTGAGAGAGACTTTGGGAGATTGAGAGACAGAATATCAGTAATTAACCAAGTCCCCAAAACAGGAGTGTGAACAGGATTTAGAAAATATCTATTTATTAAGAAAAAAATGAAAAAGGATATTTGAAAGTGGGAGGGGTTCCAAGGAACAACTGCCATCCTGCTTTCTTGCTCAGTGGTCTTTTAGGAAAAATGTGAGGGATATTGGATAAAAATTGAGTTATACTGCTTTGCAAATATTCATTACTTAATGCGGCATTTAACAATTATGTAGACTAGATACCCTTTGAATGACTTTTCCAGATTATTGAAGAAGTGATCCTGAATAATCTAATCAGAAAAGTAATTAAGTAACACAATTTACTTCTGTAAAGTCTCCTCCCTTATTTGTTTGTACATTACAAACCATACTACTTCACTTGCTTGGTCCTAGGCTACCTGACTAGCTGATAAACAAGTGTGGGCCCACATCCTTATAAAGAAATAATTCCTGTCTCACTGTTAAATTTGTAGTGCTAAGAAACATTCTGGTGAGTCCTGAATATATTAAAAATTATTAGTATGGACTTGAAAAATTCAACTGTGTTTCAAAAGTATCAATATTAACAAATTTTACATGTATGCTTATATAAGTGATATTTACATGAACTCCTGTCTTTCTAAGCATTTATCTACCTCCTATAATGACTGAATGTTTTCTTTAAGATTTGTTTTTATTTATGAATTGTATGTGTGTGTGTGTGTGTGTGTGTGTGTGTGTATGTGTGTGTGTGCATGCGTGCCAGCCATGGTAGAAGTTTATAACAGATTGCTGTAGCTGTGACCTTCTGACATAGGTGAGCTGACAATTACATTGGGTCTTCTACAGAAACAGCAAGTTTTCATTATCACCAAACAATCATTTCAGCCCCTAAGAGTATTCTATATAAAATATCCATTTGTAGTGCAAATTTCCTTTTATCTGGAAATATGTCCTAATTTCACATGAAATTATTTAGAAATGTGCAGGAAATAGTGACAGAAGAAAAACTTTGATTCAGGCACCAAGTACAACTTTACAATGAGATTCTCTCCTTCAGCTTAAGAGTTTATTAGATGATATGCCTGATAAAACACAAATATGTCTTTGTTTTTGTTTATTTGACATTGATAGGGAATCTCTGAATGTAGCCCTAGCTACCCTTGAACACAAAGCTCCTCTGCCTCACAAGTGCTGAAATTAAAGGCATGCATTATCATATCCAGCTATAGTTTTATTTATACAGCTTAGTTAATATAGAATAGTTTCTTGGTTATAATATATGAGTGCAAAACTTCACTAAAAATATTTTGTTCCAACATGTAAACATCTTGGAAATTATGAATTTCATCATTAAAAGAAACAGATAATCCAAAACAAGAATGTTTTACATTTTTTCTTGTGCTAAACTGAAATACAAGATTTT
This sequence comes from Rhabdomys pumilio, assembly GCA_030674055.1. Classification (NCBI taxonomy): domain Eukaryota; kingdom Metazoa; phylum Chordata; class Mammalia; order Rodentia; family Muridae; genus Rhabdomys; species Rhabdomys pumilio. The sequence continues at coordinate 6,217,555 of JANHMN010000010.1, read as the reverse complement.
CAAACAATTAGAGTTCAAAAAGATAGATACATACAATGATAACTTCCCATCATAAATTCTATGGAGAGAAAACTCCTGGAGCCATAGTAAGTGAGCTTGCTCATGTGAATATTCTGATAAACTGTGAGAGTAAAGGATTACACAGAAAACTGGCACTCTCAAGATGCTTGATCTACTCCAGAATCTCATGTGACTATGGAAACAAAATGTCTTTGAATTTTAAATAAGGAAAAAGCAAAGCAAGCATCTTGGAATACATTTAAAATATTCTCAACATCAAGGTCAAGACACCAAGTAAGTCATTGTATAGAGCAAAGCCTTCCTCCTCCCAACTCTTTACCACTTGTGTCAGGTAGATGAGCTGGCCTTGAGGGCATGAAGGCAGGAGAGCTGACCCTGCCCTTACAGACTGCAGCATTAGGTGAGCTAACTGGATAGTGCTGGAGAGTTCACATTGGATGTGTAGGCCCAGAAGAGCTGTCAGGCTGATCCAGGGCTTTGAATTGGCAGACCCAAACATTTACCCTATTATCTGCTTGTATTTGTGAAAGGCTGGTCCTGAAGATACAAACTGCAGGATCTTCATGGCACAGGGCAACAACAGGATATATTGAAAAGTATAAAAATCCTTTAATAAAAAATATAGAAAAATTCTTTAAAAGGTATGGAAAGTTTCCTCTATGAGTTGAGCCAAAAATGTATGCCATCCTGTTTCAAGAATTAGCTGACCACAAAGAAAGATGCAAGTCATCTGGGTGGTTCTAGGAAATAGCTGACCACAAGGTAAATGGTTGACAAGATTACATTCTTGAGAAAAAAAGTATGTACAGGATACTTTCCACATGATCAACTGAATTATGATTTGGGACTTACCATATTTTTATGATATGTTTCCTTGGTTATCCTCTCACCCCCTTTGGTTTGTGGTTTTCTCCTATAAAAGGTCTCTTCCCCCCAGCCAACTTTGTCAATTCTGCTCCTGTGCGAGTAATGAGTTGACCATCAGGTGGCTGATTCCTGAATTAAAACCTCTTGCTGCTTGCATCTAGTTTGGTGTCTTGTGAGTTATTGGGTGGCTGCGATATCCCGAGACTTTAGTGAGGGTCTCCTGAGACTGGGGTTTTTTCAATATAAGAGGAGTTCTAGTGAGGATTAAGTATAGATAGTATAGCAGAAGACAAAGGCCTTGAAACATACCAATGATTCTTTATAAATGATCATTTATAAGTAAAGATCTGAAGGCAAAAGTTATACTATGTGACAAACTGTGACATACTACAGCTTTCATAACAAGTTTTTTTCTTATTCTATCCTATTTTATTTTCTGCTGAGGGGCAAGGTTTTAAGACCAGAGGGAATGTATGATGGGACAAGGGTATGAATAATTATGCAGAATGTGAAATTAATAACAGGAAAAACTATTATAAAAGATATAGCAAAAATACTCATACTAAATTTGGACAAGATAATCAATCCAACAGAAAAATAAAAGATCGCCAAAAGAAGGCAGAAGAATCAGAGATACACTTGTTTTTAAATTCAGGAGTCTCGTGAAAATATTGAACACTAAAGCTATAGAATATAAGCAGAGGACTTGGTGCAGACTCATGTAGGTCCAGTGATTGTTGGATTAGTCTCTGTAAGTTTGTATGAGTTTTGCTTAGTCATTTAAGAAGACTGTTCTCTTGAGATCCCCCATTACCCTGTTTCTCCTACTCATTTTGCATCCCAATCTGTGAAGATTCCTGAGCACAGATGGATGTGGTTTGATAAAAATATGTCATTTAGAGAGATCTCTGAGTAGTATCTGACTGTGATTCTCTCTATTTGTTCCCATATCCTCTAAGAGGAAGTCTCTCTCTGATGAGGGCTGAATAATTCACAAATGTATGAGCATAGAAGAACATGATTAGAAGTCATTTTATAGCTTTTGTCTTTAGACAGATCTTACCTTAGGTCATTGGGCCATTTAAACTCTATTTCCTGGTCACCTGGGTGGCATCATGTATGGGTTCCTACTCATGGAGTAGGACTTAAATCAAATTAGCCACTAGTTAGCATAAAATTTGAACAAGGTTTATGTCACTATTGTCCTAGCATATTTTGCATACTGGATGAATTGTAGATCAAAGATTTTGTGTTTGTTAGTGTTCACTTTTCTTCTCTGGTAGCTTACAGAGTACATTCCTGTGTCATTGATAATAGAACATGGGGGTAAGATTCTGTGTAGAAATAGCACAACATATCCATATTCAATAAGGTGTGCAGGTGTAGTCTTCAGCAATTTCGGGCTTGCTGTAAGATTTTTTTGTTTGTTTTTTGTTTTGTTTTTTGAGCAATCTATTGTCTTGGTAACAACCTCCCTGAGTTATTTGGGAATTTCCATACATACCTTTCAGCAAACAATTCAACTGGATGAAATCAAGTCCTGCAATGGAAGCTTCTATTGGTGATAAGCAATGGCCAGAAGTGGGCCCATGTTTCACATTATCTGGATATTTCATTAGGATTGCCTTTATATCTTATAAGAGATTTCTACTCTACCAGGTTTTTATAGTGCCACTCAAATGCTTTTCAGTTCTAGCAGTATCTCACCTCATTCCCTCCCTTTATCCTCTCCCCATTTCTAGCTGATGCTCTCATTCTAATCCCCAATCTGCATAGTGTCAGTCCACCAATAAATTCTATTCTATTTCTCTCTCTCTCAGAGAGGTCCATGTATCCCCTTGGTCCATCCAATATACCTAGCTTCTCTACATCTACAGACTTGGTTATCATTTGCTTAATATTCACATATAAGCAAATGCATACCATATGTATCCTTCTAGGTCTGGGTTATCTCTCTCAGCCTGATAATTTACCTAGGCCCATTCATTTACCTGCAAATTTCAAAATATCATTTTTGTTATATAATAGACCTGAGACATTTTCCATTGTGTAAATATACCACATTTTGTTTATCCATTCTTCTGTTGAAGGGCATCAAACTATGAACAAGTGTCTCCAAGGTAGAATAAAGAACTTTTTGGGTATATACCCCAGGAGGCGGTTAGCTGGATCTTGAAGTAGATATTTGAAGTAGATAGTTTCATATTTTTCTGAGGAAATATTCATATGAATCTCCATAGAAACTGTATTAGTGTACAGTCCCACCAGCAATGAAGAAACTTTTCATTTGTTCCACAATCTCACCAGCATGAGCTGGGTCTGGTATTATTGATCTTAGTGATAATGAGAAATGTAAGCTTGACCATCAAAGTTGTTTTGATTTGCATTTCGCTTATGGCTAAAGATTTTGAACATTTAAATGTTCTCAGCCACTTGAGTTTCGTCTATTGAGAATTCTCAATTTAGATCTGTTTTGGTTGTAGATCATCTCTCTTGAGTCCTTATATATTTTGGATAGTTTCTCTGTCTTATATGTGGAGTTGGTAAAAATCCTTTCTTATTCATTAGGCTACAGCTGTTTTGAATAAAACCATCATTCTTTGCCTTGCAGAAAAATTTTGAGTTTTATAAGTTCTCATTTGTTAATTTTTGATTATATTGTTTGTTCTAAAGGTATTCGCTTCAGAAAGTTGTCTGCATTGCCAAAATGTTCAAAGATATTTCTTGTCTTATCTCCTATTAATATTAGCGTAGTGGTTTATGTTGAGGTCTTTGATTTATTAGGATTTGGGTTTTGTGCAATAGCAATTGTATGGGTCTATTTGCATTTTACTCCATCAAGACATCATCCAGTTAGATTAGAGCTGTTTGTTGAAGTTTTTTTCCAATGTGAATTCATTTACATCCAGCTATATACTATTCAGCTATTAAGAAGAAAGACATCATGAATTTTGAAGACAAATTGGTGGAACTAGAAAATATCATCCTGAGTAAGGTGATCCACTCCCAAAAGAATATGCATGGCATGTACTCACTTATAAGTGGATATTAGCCACAAAATATAGAATAAATCATGATATATTTCACAGACCCAATGAAGTTAAATAAGAAGGCACAGCAGGGATGCTTGAATCTCACTTAAAATAGGGAATAAAAATGTCAAAAGAGGCAAAGAATGGAGGGAACTGGGTGGAAGAGGGGATGAAGAAGGAAAATGGGACAGGGTCAGTATTAGCAGTGAGGAGGGTCAGTAAAGATGGCCAGATAGCCATGAGAAGGAATGGAAATCTGAAAATAATAGGAATGTGCAGGTGGGGGCCATCTTCAGGATATTACAGAGACCTGTGATCAGAGGGGCACTCCAGAATCAATGGTGGTGACTTCAGCTGTCACTAGCAGCATTGCAGATATGGAGCTCCAAGATCCCACCTCCTATACTAGGTAGAAGCCCCATTGAAGGGATTGGTACACCAATCCATTCACAAAATCTACACTCCAAAATTTATCCTTTCTAGAAGAAAAGCTGGGACAGCAGATGGAGCAGAAACTGGTGCAATGGCCAGCCAATAACTGGCCCAATTTGAGACCCATCTGTTGTGGATTTGGTCTAATGCTTGTCTTATGTTAATTGGGTTCCCAAAATTGCAAAAGAAACCACTTGTAAGATGCTGAGGGACCCTACCCCCAGTTGGTTCTGATTGGTGAATGAAGTTGCTGGCAGCCAATGGCAGGACAGAAAGATGGAGGCAGGACATTAGAATTCATGGGCAAGGGGAGGCTGAGAGAAGTAGATTTAAAACCACCATGCCAGGAATGAGAAAGATCAACCATGAGAAGTTCAGGACAGAAAGACAGCCAACATGTAAGAGCCAGGAAAGAGTGGCCCCAGGGTTCCCCTCAACTGGGTGTAGGGTAGCCAAGCTGAAATATAGATTTTAATAAGTGATGAGTTAGGAATATTGGGAGGGAGAGTGTGTTAGGTGCATTGAGGTTTGACAGTGGACCAGCCATTGAGCAGTTTAAAACATATTAAAACAGAAGCTACATGTGTGTGTGTTTCATTAGGGAACCCAAAAAATTGGGGTGGATAGTGGAGAAGGCACTGCTACTGTTGGGTTGATTGAGCAGGAATAATTGGCAACTGCACTACCCATCTAATGCGCAAGCACCAACCCCTGATATTATTAATGATACTATTAATGTGCCTTGCAGAAAAGAGTCTAGCATGACTGTTCTCTGAGAGGCTCCACCCATCAGCTAACTCAGAAAGATACAGACTCTCACAGCCAAAAATGTAGATGCAGCTTGGGGACTCCTATGGAAGAATAAGGAGAAGAACTGCAGGCCCAAATGTGATAGGAACTCCTGAGGAAGTCCAACAGAGGCACCTAACATAGACTCTTGGACACTCAGAGACTGAACCACAATCCAAAGAGAGAATACACGACCTAAACCTAAACCTCCCTGCATATGTATATATCAATATGATAATAATAAAGAGAATAATTCAAAGAATCAATGAAACAAAGAGTTGGCTCTTTGAGTAAAACAACACAAAAGGCAAACCATTATCAAAACTAATTAAAGGACAGGAAGATTGTATCCAAATTAATAAATCAAAAATGAAAAGGGAGACATAATAAAAATCACTAAGAAAATGCAGACAATAGTAATAAGAACATACTTTTAAAAAAACTTGTAATCCTACAAATTGGAAAATCTAAAAATAATGGATTATTTTTACAATATATGCCATTCAATAAAGTTAAATCAAGATCAGGTAACAATTAAATAAACCTATAAACCCTATTTAAATAGATGCATTCATTAAACGTTCCCTCTTTAAACAAACAAACAAAAAGCACAGGGTAGGATGGTATTAGCACAGAATTTTACCAGATTTCAAAGGAGAGTTAATTACAATACTCTTCAAAATTTTGCATAAAATAGAAACAGAAGAAACATTTTCTAATTCATGAGGCTGTATATAGTCTTATATCCAAATCACATAAAGAATCAATCAAGAAAGACAATTATAGACCAGTTTGTCTTAGAAACATTGATTCAAAAACACTCAATAAAATACTTATAAACTGAATTCCAGAACACATCAAAATATCATTTCACATGATAAAGTAGGCTTCACTGCAGTGATGATTCAATATATGAAAATCAGTAAATCTAATGCACATTATAAACAAACTAAAAGTAAACAAAACACATGATCATCTCATTAAATTCAGAAAATGACTTTGACAAAACCCACCACCCCTTAATAAAAAGTCCTGGAGTGGTTAGGGATACAAGGGACATATTTAAACATAGTAAAGACAAAAATTCAGCATAGCTAAAAAAGTCCTGGTTGGGGTAAGGTCCATTCAAGTAAGTTGTTGACCACAAGGTCCCATTGAAATTTTTAAACAACCTAGATGTTGCTAAGACAAAACACTGCTCTCTATAATCTGACAAGAGAGACCCTATTGCCAAGAACCCTCACAATTCATTGAACTTGAAGAAAACTAACTGTTGCCTATATGTAGCTATCATCCATATACTTTAGTCACTCTAATGCAGAAGATATACTGCAGGCTACTGAAAGAGAACCATGGAAACAACCTGTCACAATATATGCTAGGGCAAAGGTAGCACAGAACTTCTGATAGAAGCCCAAAATTGTATGGTTTAACCTAAGCTCAGTTTATGAGAAAGAACTTACACCTGGCACTCCTTGGATAATCAATCCACAACCAGAGGCAAGATATCTCAGAAATCTAGTGTAAAAAACAAACACTACTGTTCTAAACAAACCATCAATAAAGTGAGTCCAAATAATGTTCTGTTGTATTCTCAGAGCAATGGCTTTGTCCACTCATCATCAGAGAAACTTTCTCTGGCAGATGATAAGAACAGATGCAGAGACCCACAAGCAGACATTAGGTGGAGAAAGAATCTAAACTGGAGGTATACATCAAATTTCTCCACTCAAAGCTCAGGAAATCTAGTGAAAGAAGAGGCAGATATATTGTAAGAGTCATAGGGGATGAAGGACACATGGAGAACAAGGACCTCTGTATCAACTGAGCACGGGGCATATGAGTTCATAGAGAAGGAAGAAGCAAGCACAGGGCCTACATAGGTCATCGGTGTACATATTATAGTTTCTAGCTTTGTTTGTTTTTTAATGAGATTCCTGTGAGAGTGAGTAGGTCTCTGACCCTAGTGACTGCTCTTGGGATTCTTTTTCTCCAGTCATGTTGCTGAGCCCAAATTTGATTTGATAGTGCTTTCTTTTTCTTACTATATTTTATTTTGTCATATTTGGGTAGGATCTCTTAGAAGACTGAAATTTTCCAATGACAGACAGAAAGGGGGTGAATTAGGATGGAATGGAATTGGAGAAGAAATACTAAGAGTAGAGGATATGTTGTATGAGGGAAAAAACTATTTTCAATTAAGGAAGAAAAAGCAAAGAAACAAAATAAAACAAAAAAAAATATAGAATGCTTATTCAACAAAAGTATAGTAGAAATTAACCTAAAACTATAGTGATCTGTATACCTCCAAATCTGAGAGGCATAATAGTCTAATGATTTTTCTCAAGAAAAATAATAAAAACCAAAAATGTTTTTATCCCTGAGAATAAATACCAGATAAGATTATCAAATATATTAGAATTATTTTTCAAATTGATAGAGTTCTATTAAACTCCAAACATAAGCATTTATAAAAGCAATTCGTGATGACAAATGTAATATTTCAGAAGTTATTTAAAGAACATTTATACACAAATGATAATAAGCTTAGAATCAAAAGAACTTGAAAAAGAATAAATTCAATGTAAGTGAGAATTAGCTAAAAAAAAAAAAAGAAAAAAAAAAACAGTTTTACCATCATCTAAACAAATTAGAACATTTTATAGAGAATTTTAAGAGGTTACTATAGTAAATTCAAACAAGAAACAATCTAACAATATTATAGGACTTAGCATTTACATTTTTAAACATTAAATGTAAATTGTTTTAACTCTCTAATTTAAAGACAAAGATTTTCAGCTTGTATTAAAACAACAAAAATAGCTTACCTGTTTTTTATAAACAGGAAACTCATTTCACTTAAAATTAGACATGAGGACTAAATATAAAATAATGAAAACATAACCCTTTAGAAAAAGGGAATCTGAAAGTAAACTATAGAAGACTTATGAACAATTATGTAACGAAAATACCCTTAAAGTAAAAACTCGTCCGAATAAATAAAGGATGTTACTACATATTAAAAATTAAGCCAGAACTATCTGTTGAAAATGTGACATAGCCAGGCAGTAGTGGGGCAAGCCTTTGATACCAGTACTTGGGAGGCAGCGGAGGGCAGATTTCTTAGTTCAAGGCCAGCCTGGTCTACAGAGTGAGTTTCAGGACAGCCAGGGCTATACAGAGAAATCTTGACTTGAAAAAACAAAACAAACAAAAAAAATAAGGAAATATGACGTGATTACAGATAGTCACTAAACACTGTTGAATGTAATTTTATAAGTCAAGTATCACTGGACATAAGGTAGTAGAATCATTTCTATAAAATGATTTCAATACCCCATTCTCATCAATAGACGGGCCATTATATAAAACAGCCTTGAAACCATAGCTTTAATCTGTACTACACATGAACTGGGATGAACAGACTACTTGTGAACAGTAATCACATCAACATTTGCAGAACATACATTCTGTTCAGTAGCTTTACCCACAAAATAAGGAAGTAACTTTGTGTGTCTTCTCAGCTCACAATGCAAAAATAAACTATCCAAACATGAAAACTGAACAACATGCAATAAAAAATCTCTCCCTCTCTGAAAAAAAAATGGCAAAAAATTAATTTCCTAGACTCAAATAAAAATTACACTTGCCAGTGCATAAAAGGCAAAACAAAGATGACTTTAGATTGAAACAGAGCTATGAATGCCTGCACTTGGAAAATAAACAAATATATCTCATTTAATTGATCTAAAGTTATACCCAAATAATTTGTAAAAATCTAAAATAGTTGGTACACATAAATATCATTTATTAAAAATGCATCAAAATATAAGAAATCAAAAAGAAATCTGTAATTAGCAAAAAGAAAAGATAATAATAATATTGATGAGTCTACCAAAAGTGATCAAGTGATCAAGGATGATATATTCAATATAAGTTCTAATTTTTTTATTTCCAATATAGAAATTGCTAATCTCAATGATTTTAAAACTATTCTACAAAATACAAAAGGGGCTTGCATGACAATTTCTGGTACTATGAAATCTAGTCAGGGAGGGATTTTAAGTCAGTTCCAAGATAGAGGTCACTACACCTGCTTCTTGAGTACATGATATGTTCAGCAATAAAGTCTTCTTACCTTCAAACTCTAGAGGTATCCAAAGCCAATAGGTATGATGCCTATGAACCATATCAGTGACCACCATGGCACAATAACTGTTAGGATAGCCATACTGAGAGCCAACAGCTCTCGAATTGGATTTAAAGACCCAGTTAACAAAAGAGACACCATGCCTGATATTGGAAACCAAGCAAACTACTCAGTGCTAGCAATACCATGATCAAAGAATAAGAATTTATTGCTAATCCAGCACAATCCCTAACAACAATTAATAAGCATTTGTCTTTATAGGCAAATAAAAGTGTAAGTTTCACCCCTTATCAGAAAACTTCTCAGTGCAACATATGGAAAACATTATAGAAAACCACAGCCAATCGTTATTTAGAGTTTTGAAATCAAGTCCCAAATGAAAGATGTATCTACAAAACACTCCACTCCAAAGGCTCAAGGAATACTGAAGAAGAGGGACTGGGAAAATTATAAAGGCCAGACTATGAGAGAATTTTCCATGAGACTCTATACCCTAGTAATATCAGCAGCTGCAACCATAAAATCTCACCAGTGTAATTACAAAAATGTGAGCTGATCAAGGATGAAAATATGCCAAACTGAATAGAGAAAGTCAATAACTTCATTCCTATCTCAAAAAACTATAAGCAACTGAGGAAAGCTAGGAATGGGAATAGTGACATCCCCAAAGAATAGGACACCAATGGCTGCCCAGTTCCAAATGATCAGCCCTGAAAATATACAGAGAGGTAGCATTATGTAGCATAACATATATGCATACAGTAACAGGTTTTTTTTTTAATGTCATGATTGTGAAGGAGAGCAGAGAAAGGTATATGGGAGAATTTTGATAAATTTTCCGTCATTCCACTGGTGCAAGATAGATTCAATATAAAAATAAATTAACGTAAAATGGAACATAAATAGAATCAAGGGTCAAATCAGTGATTATCTCAATCAATGCAAAATGTTCAACATTCTTTCATGAAGATAAATCCCTGTAGAAATTATTATTAGAAAGACCAATAGAAAGACTTCAGCATAATATAAAAGGCTATATTCAAATATCTGTTACCAACTTTGTGCTTAAGGGTGAGACATAAAATAATTCATTTAAAATCAAAATGAGAAAAGGTGGTTAATTCTGACTGTTATTACAATGACTATTATTCAATATATTGCTTTAAAGCCATAAGGAAAACTAAACATGGCTTTACTGAACTATTCATAGTTCTAGCACAGAAAACAGCAATAATTCTGGAGATAATCACTCAGCTGGATTTTAAAAACATATGAACATAGAATCTTTATACTCATATTGCATTAGGTATATTCACACATTATTTAAAAAGAAAATGAACAACATAAGAGAAGTACTGATTATGTACTTTCACATTAACACGACAGGATATTATTTAGCAATAACAATAAATATATACTATCATATGATGAAGAAATGTTAGTGGCATTTGTGACACAAATTATTGTGACACCCACACAAATAAATAGACTGCTTACTGTAGCACTCCAATTACATTTTATCAAAGTCAAACTATGAGGATGGATACTGAAAACATTAATTGCTAGAAGTTTGAGGAAAAATGCATGCATAAATACAAGTTATTTGAAAGAATGTGTTGTTCTGCATGACATTGCATTGGTAAATACATGATAGTAGTATTCATTTTAAAAACCACTGGAGCTACAGAACTCCAGAGGACTGTCTTAATGTATGCATTTCTAAAGAGAAATCATCGAGATTTGTTCATACCAGAAAAGCAGGTCAATTTTGACTAGAGAATATAATTGTGCTTTAAATGTGTTGTGAATAAAAATCTCATTTAGGAGGACATGGGAAATGAGGTTGAAAAGAGAAAGAAAAAATAATTCCTGGATATGAATGGAGACTGTAATACTAAAGCAAAATGAAACACATATAAGCACTTTTGTTGATAAAATGGCCCCAAATGGATATAGATCTATTTATTCTGACACTGTTATGCATGTATACTTATATTGCACAGTTAAATAAACAGCTGCATGACAGCTACATTTCTCACCTCCAGAGGAGAAACACATAAGCAAGGACCAGAGACTGGAATGATTCATATGGTAATAGATTAGATTTTGAGACATCAGTAATAACAGTTGCTTCATTTACTGCAGACACAGATATTTGCTGATACAAATATTGATTTATATATGTATCTATACACTTCAGTATGTTTGCATGTGTTTCCTTGCTTCTCCAGTTAAAAGCCTAGAAAAAAAAATACTCCCAGTGTTCATGAGCAAATCTGTTACCCAGATCTTGCTTTATGATATCATTCTTCATTAAACATTACCAGATCTCCCTGGAGAAATAAATGGTAGATTGTAAGACTGAGAAAATTTTCTTCATAGCTGGGAGAATCAAAAAGTGCTAGAAACCAAATAATTTTTGAAAGCACAAATATATTCATGTGCACACACTCATATGGGCACACATATACTCACATATATGCAGACAAACATTTACCTATATAAAACACACAGAGAGAGACAAAATAGGCAGACATCAAAGCAACCAACAAATTAGCTGAAAGCAAAGCTATATAATCTAAGTAAAAAATAAAGTATTGCCTGATCAAAAACTTTATATAAAATAAAAAATACATAATCCTTTCTAATTTACTAATTATGAAGGATTAATAGACAGATGGAAAAAGACAAACATCTTGTAGAGAATCTCCAAAAAGCTCTGACTCCTTAAACATGGTATGTGTTTACTGACTTTTTTCTGATGAGTTCCCCATGAAAATCAGGGTGATAAAGAGTAATGGTATTGTGGGGAAACCTGATTATATTACTGCTGTCAGATAATCAGCATCAGCATCAGCCTGGATAGCTCCAGTGATAAATCTTGTTGAAATGTATACCCGTATAATGATGTACTAAAAGAGCGCTTTATCTCTGTGATCTCCTTTATAAATTCTAAAACCCAACCTACTCATGAGAAAAAAATCAATTTTATTCCACAGATAGACATTGTACAAAAATAGCTTGGCAGTGCACTTCAGAGGTAGTCAAAAGAAAAGTAATTCTGGAAAATAATCACAGCCTAGAGAAACCTAGGGAAGGTAACATCCTGGAAAAATGAAAAGGGTAAAACTGTGGCAAACAGATTATATTTAATAATTGTCCTCAAATATTGGTTCATTAACTGAGAAGAATATGTTATAGTCCTCTATGGTGCTCAGAGCTCTAGAACTGCATGTGGCAGATACAGCATAGAATATTATCTGTTGAATTTTTATGTAAACACAAGATTATTTTATAATTTTCTTAAAAACACATAAAACATTCAATAGAATTTTAATTTGACCGTACCAGTCATTAGCAATTATCTAAGTTACCTTTGTAAAGACTGTCTAGACATAATAGCATTCGCAAATCAAGTACCAGTCACAATTATTTACTATTCTACACACACAGTAAAGAAAACTGCTCCTTTCACATACAAGGTGTATTTTTGCTTCAAGGCATCTCTTGAAACAAGCACACCTCGTCTATATACAACGGTAATTACTTGATGAGTGCATCGATTCTCCTGGACTACATACTGCATTGTTTTAGAAATTCAACACACATGTGGTAAAAACCTAGATCAACCCTGCAATTGAAATGCTTCTCTACCAGGACTCTTTAAAGACGTACATATTGTTCAAAAGAGGCTACAGGTTTGCCTTCATTGAAACATAATCTTTATTAAATGCAAAACCAAACTACTGTTTGCATAGGCTTGAAAAACTTAGTTTCCATTATGTTTCTTTGTTTGAACATGCTGCCTTATTAATAAGTTCCATTAGTTCCTCTTTAAAAAAATATTAGCAGAATAGCACCTCTTATTTGGTTTTGTTTAATCTTATTTTATTTAATATTAATGTTTTGCCAGTATGTATAAATAAACACCATGTGACCATGTGGGTAACTTGTGCAGCAAAGATCAAAAGGATGTATCTGATTTTCTTCAACTGGAGCCACAGTTGGTTGTGAGCCACAATAGTGGATCTGAGACCATAACCTGGGTGTTCTAAAAAAAAGACAGTGCTCTTAACTGCCTACTCATCTCTCCAGCCAACTTCATCAATACTTAAATACTTATTTCCATTTTTTAGCCTAATGTGTGATGCTTATATTTTGGAAAATAATTTTTACTACTTTTCTTGCATTTTCCTTTGACATTACTATACTAGAACAAAGTTAATCCTTTGGGAATAAACAATAATAAATAAAATGAATAAATAAATAAAATAATCTGATGTATTTACTTTTACTTAAAGTCAACTTATACTCATTCCACTAAATGTAATAACTGCTTACTACTCCAAGAGACTACAAATGAAAGTCTTCCGCAATAACTATGAGTGCCTATGTTTGACAACCAATACAGTAATAAAAATACTGTCTACAGTAATGCATAAGACACCCCCACTGAATTATATTCATCACATTCTTTTTCAGTTTTCTTCCCTTTCACCCTGAAAACCTTAAATACTCTTCTAGCTATGACTTTCACTGTTTTCCCCTGTACATATCTTGAAATATATCTACAGGCTAATACTTCATAATCTATTTGAGGCCTTTGCTCAAAACTCATTTTACATTGCTGATTTCCCTGTTTCCTTTAAGATTTTAGCAACGCCCTACACCATCTCAACAGTCTTCTTTCACAAACAGCATGGATCGTCCTCCACAGGGTCATCCTCAAATGGCAGGCTGTGAGTTTTCTTATTATTGATTTTTTGATATTTCCTAAGCAGAGTGCTGAGTGCAGAGAGAGGCCTTTTCACAGACTTGATCTTTTGTATCTTCACACTTGGAACAGTTAGTTACACACCTTTCTCAAAATGTTAACAACCAATGCCTGTGGGGAAAGACTGCTCAATGTTGTCTACTAATTTTTTCTTTCAAATGTTAAATAGCAGTGTCTTTTAAGTTATACTAAAATCCACAAAGTCTCAATGAATCAACTAAGAAATTATAATCTAATCTAATATATATATATATATATATATATATATATATATATATATATATATA
>JANHMN010000010.1:6113650-6197755 GCA_030674055.1 Rhabdomys pumilio | reverse complement strand
ACACACACACACACACACACACACACACACACACACACACACACACAGTTATAAATCTCATAATATTTAATACCAACTGCTAAACACCATGTGTAATTGGAAATACAGTAGTATTTCTTGTGGCCATTAATGTCAGCCTATGAACCTCAGAGAACTAGATGCCCTGATGTTCTGATTTACAGCACAGCAGAATACAACAGAGCAGAGAGGTGTGTTCTCAGTCCATGTTCTTGTAGTCTACCTGTCCTGTCACCACCTATTGGAACTGGGGTTTACTCCAATATATATACAATCTACCTGTCCTATCACCACCTCTTAAAACTGGGGTTAATTCATATATATATTTGTATACATGTATATGTATATATATATGTATTTATAAACTGGGGTTTATTCATATATATATATATACATATGTATATATATGTGTGTGTGTTGTGTGTATGTACACATATACACACAAACACATATATAACAAAAATAGTTTTAAAAAGTCTATCATCTTGACAGTGAGTATGGTAGTGGTTTAAAGGAGGATAGTAAGGAAAGGAAGAGGAAATTATATAATTCAATTGCAATTAATAACAAAGAGTACCTTTAACACAACACTTGCTATTTTAATCTAGACATTTGTGGCCATTTTTTCATGGATCAGCTTCTTTCTATTTTGTCCATTTTTTTCCTCCATTTTCACTATTAGAGTCTAAACTAATTACATACCTTGCAGAATAATTTGTGTCTTAAAATTTAGGGAGCTATGCTATGATGCATGGTATATCGGTGGCTCTAATAAATCTGGAGTGCATAGACTCATTTGTTTGAATGCTAGGCCCACAAGGAATATCACTGTTTGGAGATGTGACCTTATTTCAGTAGGTATTTGAGGTCTCCTAGGCCTAAAGTCTCTCAGTATGGAATCAAAGCCTCCTCCTTGCTGGCAGTGGAACAGTCTCCATGCCTACCAGCATGCTGTCATGCTTCTTATAATGATAATGGACTAAATTTCTGAAACTATAAGCCATTCTCAATTAAATATTTCTCTTTATGAGACTTGCCTTGGTCATAGTCTTTCTTCACAACAATAAAACCCAAACTAAGAAAATTTATATACAGATATATTTTAAAACATATAGCCAAAAATATGCCTTTTAAAAGACTTGCAGGCCCCCTACTCTAAAAACCAAATGTCATTTAAACAATAGAAATATAGCAGAAGCAGTAAAATATTTCATATCTGATGTGGTTTAGAAATAATGCTGTATTATACCAAATTACTTTCAAATTTTCATCTTAGCTAACAAAAATCTTACCATGTATTTTTATTTTTAAAAATTACTTCCTCATTTTATCATGTATTTGAAAATGAAAAACTCTGAGAACAGTGAAGATGAAAATTTAAACACATCTAAAATGATGATAATAGTAAATATAAAACCTGGATATAACATAAGGACAGAAAAACACAATAAATAAGGCAAAACCAAGTCTAAAGAGACATAGTACCAAGTAATTCATCTTGACATATGAGTGCATTGGTTATGTTTTTATGCTTTAACCAAACATCTGAGGAAAGTTAAGAAAGAAGGACATGTGGCTTAAGGTTTGGAAGTGCACAGTCTATTATTCAGGAAAAGACACACTAGCTGTGGTTCCATGGTGACAGGAGTATAAAAGAGTATAGTCAATTATTTGATGAGCAGGAACAGAAGAGAAAGGAGGAAGTAGAGTTATCTATGAAATTTCAAAACCCCTCCTTCCATGGCCCATCTTGTCAGTGAGGCTTCATGCCTGAAATATTCTACAACCTTATAATCAGCACCAAACCCTGAAGAGTGAAACTTCAAACACAAAAACATGTGGATACATTCCACACTCAACTGCAATGGTGGACACAGCCAAGGCAGTTAAGAATATTATTAAATTTTTTACATAATAAAAATAATTTAAAAGTCAGGCTTCCTTTCTCTCTTTTATAGGGACATAACTTACAGTATAGTAATTCAAAATAGTATTATAAAATATAATTTCAAAGAGAATAATTATCTACAACTAAATAAGAACATACCTAGCTAAATGCTTGATGTTTATCAATTTTATTTTGACATCAGTCTTTAAAACAAAGTTAAGTTATTCTGGTGCTCCTTAAAAATAACATTACAGTATGTTGCAAAAGAAAATTAAATATTTTTCCTTTTGAAAAAATTAAATTATAATTTTACTTTCCTATTACACTGAACCTAAAGGATGCTGATAGGACAAAATTAAGCTTGGATAATAAAAAATAAGTGTATGATGCCAATTTATTACTTGGTAATTTGCTACTGCAGTAAGTCTGAAATGCATACTTTCCAGTAATCTCTATAGGCTGCATAGCACTCACTTTTTAAAAGTTGTTTAATATAGTTTTTAAAATAAAACTTGGGAATTTCTCCACTCCAATACTCCATATTTCTTTTATATTTCTCAGTTACCTAAAATTACATTTTGAATGGAATGATATATCACACAGCACCTTTCTACAAATGCATCTCAAAAACAAAATCAACATAATGCAATGTTGAGTTCTGCTTTTGAACAGACCTGGGAAGAGTGAAAAGAAAAAAAAATTTATTTCTGGTCTGCTTTTGAAATATACAAGTCTTCAATGTCTAAACAAATATTTCATTTATTTTCTAGTTTTTTGTTTTCCACTTCTTTGTTCTACTTCTACACCTTTGTTTGTGTCTCTTCAAATATATATTGTTTGCTATCATTTAAAAAGGTACATATATTATATTAAAAGGGATTATTGCAATATTGAACAGTAAAACTCCATTTTTAACTATGTATAGTTTATTCAGTAAAGTGTGGCCTGCAGGGAAAAATTTTTAAATTAGAAAGAATAAATTACTTCTCATAAGATGACAGCAACTGAACCTTTTATATTTATTTTTTCATAAAAGCACCACAAGAGAGATGTTACATTAATCTAAACCACATTCTAAAATGACTGTGTGCATCTGTAATTTTTTTCTTGTTCTGATCTCTGTAGAGGAATTTTTAATCCAGCAACATGGCTTCTCTGACAAAGGATCATGTCCAAAAAACTTTTAGGTCTCTATGATCCAGCCAGATTGCAGACATGCCCTGGATTACAGTATGATTTGGCTGAAATTCAGGCCAAATACCCTTAGAACTCACTTTTAATTCTATCAATGAATGGAAGGTTATTTGTAGAAGGAAGAAGCCATTCTTGAAAGTGATGTTTAATTTACAGGTAAACAAAGTGATAAATTTGCCAACGACGGGCCTGGGCTTAGAGAGGGGGTTCTGGGGAAGGGGTGTTTAGGAGCAGTGAAAGAAACAATGTCAAGTCATTGAGGCAGAGTGCAAGCTGACAGCGCTGTGTTCAGCTCTCGACAGCTCTCCACATATCATGTCAGTCCTCTCTGCTTGAGACAGCTGTGTCTTGCTAGAAAAATTCTAAAACAGATGAGTTCCCTCTTCAAGCAGTTCTCTCTGGGCAGCTCTCTCTTACAGACTAAAGCCCAGTCTTTTAGTTACATATCAATTCAGTCATTTGCTGAAGGGTCCCTTTTGATTATCCCACAAATCAGCATTTTATGACCTTAGACCTTTGATTCCTAGAAGACAGCAAGTACATTATTTTTAAGCATGGCAGATTAATTCAGAGATCTCCCTGCTTTGTAAGAACAGACAATAAGCTAGCTGGGAGGGATCTGGCTTTGTGATGACCATTCCATCCCTACCCCTTTAGTAGGCCTAAACTACTCTGTCCCAGACTGACCTTGAATCTGATTGTCCTTGTAATCACAGACAATAAACTAAGCTGGGTAGAATCTTGTCCTGTGATCACCACTCTCTAAATCTTTTTATCTCCTTCCTCAACATCTTTCTGACACTCAGGCTTATAGTACAGCTAGCTGCCTCTGTACTTTTAGGTCCATCTTTATATATTACATATTTGAAAATTATATATTTTTGAATTCGTGTTTTCAGAGTTCCTTCACACAGCCTTAAGGATTGTCCTGAAGGTCACAGCATTCAACATTGTGCCTTGCCTCCAGAGACTCCTTCTAATTATCATGCAGTCATTAACCTTGACAACGAGAATGTTTTTCAAAGGAGGAATACAAAGTAAACTATGTACATTATTTAGGAATTCAAAGTAAACTATGTATATTATTATACAAAGAAGGCTCATGGCTTGAAGCTGTCAAGATGCTTGGAGGCCTATGCCCTTCTGGTTCTGCTCCAGGGGTGGGAACACTGTCACAGCATCCGTTGTGTGGCCTTGCAGGACTCGGCATAAATCAGAGAAAGATTTGACAGAGGGAGAAAAAAAGATAACCAAAGACAGGGGGAGAGAGAAAGAAGGAGAGAGGGGGGAGCAGTTTTACTGGGATAGTTTTACAGAATCATGTTGCAGATAAAGACAGAACAAGTCAGAGAAGAAGAAAAAGGAAGAAGATTAGCAAATATCCCCAGAGTTAGTTTGAAGCCATGAAAACACTTTGGGAAACTGAGAGACTGAATCACTCTGCTTTGGGAAGGTGTTTGGGGCAGAACAGCTGAGTTCAACCAGCTAGCCATAATTCAGAAAGAGCTAGAAATACTGAATTTATTCAGCAGTAAGTCTTTGGCATGAAAATTATATCTGGCAAATAAAAGTTACTTTTACAGGTATCAACCAGGTAAGTTAACAGAAAAGATTAGATCAGATTCAGGGAGATAGCTCAGTGGGTACATTTATGGCATAAGCATGAAGATTTCAAATCTTATTCCAAAGACAAATGTAAAGGTAGATACAATACTGCACATCTGGAGTTTAAAAATTCCTTTTGGCAAAATGAGAAGCAGAGACAAAAGAGTCCCATTATGTTTGTAGACCTTGCATTTGCTGAACCCTAATTTAAGCAGTTTCACAATTACATATGGAAGTTATCAAAATCTCTCAGGTTTTAATGTGCATATTCTTTTTTCTATCTTTCTGTTATCCATTCTCATTTTAAGATTTCAGAAATTTGTCCCTTCTTTGCTCTAGCCTAGGATCTAGATTCCTGTCTGAAATTATTTCTTTGTTCTAGCCTAATGTCAGATTCCTGCCGGAAGCCCAATTCCCTATCCTTGGCTTATGTCAAATTTCTGCCAGGCAGCCCCCAAAGCACTCCACATCTTCCCCTTTTTTATTGCAGAAACAAGACTGAGCCTGTGTGAAGTTGTTCTAACAAGAATGCCTTTCTTATCCTTCATGGAGTATGCATTACCAAAAGTAATGCATTTCTGTCTTAGGTTGGTAAGGGTCTGTGCAGAATCTTAGCCATCCTTGGCTTGCAAGCCTGTTAAATTAATAACTCTGTCTGGGCGTCCATTTTCAGTTTCAATTAATGAACTTTGGCTGCCAACATGTTGATGTTGTTAAAAAAACAAGCTTTAAAACGATGGGCAGGAATAAATGTATTCCAGGACAAAAAGGGCTAGCAAGATCAAGCTATATATTCCATTCTTGAAGCTTGACCAAAATGGAAATACTGACCATGGAAAATTTTATCAGTATCACCTGCAACATCAAAGCTCAGCATAGCAGCATTCTTTAAATTCAGAACCTCACTGTGCAAAGTTAAAACATCCAGAGAGGTGTTACAATTATGCCATATACCCTGCAGCTGTCTTTAAACTTTTTTCTAATTATAATGACTATCATTGTAAATTTTAGAAGTAACAAACACAACTCCATTGGTATTTGGCATGACACTCAAGATGGATCTTTACTCTTATACTCTGAACCTCCTTCCAATAGTGTGAATAGGATAAAGAGCCTCAATCCAGCAGGAACAAAGAAGTAATTTCAGGCAGGAATCTAAATCTAAGGCTAGAACAAAGAAATAGACTTCGGGCATGAAAATGACTTTGGGCTAGGGCAGGAAAGTAGGCTCAGATATTCTGGTCATCTTGATAAACCCTTAGATGACTCCTGTGATCACAGGACTCTGTTTACTGCTTGCTTGTTCTGTGACTTGTTCTTTGATTTGTGTTTATTGTCATGCTTGTTCCTTCACTATTTGCATCTATTGTATTACTAGTTCCTCAACCTAGAACTGATCTTAATACTTGCATGAAATTAAAATTGTATAAAATCAAAAAGGAGGAGGGATGGGACAGGGAGTTTATGAGAGGGAATGGGGAAAGGGGATAACATCTAAAATATAAATAAATAAAATACACAATAAAATGAAAACAACAAACCACAGCACAGTTGAGAAGACACTAGAAAATCTGTAGCTATCACGATCTCTATAAAATTATTGGGATTATTGTGCAATGCATCAGGATAAAATTAAAAGAAGGAAGAAAGAGGAATGAACAGTAAGAATTTTAGCATCAAACTTGATAATATGGAAATAAATACAAAAAGTATTTCCTGATTTTCTATATTATTTCTTACATGATTGAAAATTTAAGGTAAACTGTACAATCAAACACTAAGACTTGCTTTCATCTTTCCTTGTAAACAGAGTAAAATATGATATAATAATTTCTCCAAAACATTGAATTCCTAAAGTCTTTTTAAATAGAGTAAATATGAGGAATGAGGAAACAGATTAGTCTTTAAAATGTCTGCCGCACAGCCCAAGCACTAGAGCTTGTGATTGGATCCCCAGAACCCAAAAGCCAATCATGGCATCAAGTACCTGTAACACCATCTTCCAGTTAGATGGATACAGAAAGATCCAAACGCTCATTGGTAAGCCACCAATCAATGAGCTTTAGGTTCAGTGAGAGAATTGGCTTCATAAATTGACAATGTGGAAAATGATGTAGGAAAATACCTTTTTTAAACCTCTGCCATCTGTATCTATGTACACATCCAAGTAAGCACAAATATGCACGTGTGTGCATATGCATAAGAATGAGGAGACAGAACCTTCAATAGGGCAACTCTCCTAAGCTGAATTAATAATATAAGCTGCATCATTAAGTCTTTTATGTTCAACATAAAATAATGTTTTGCTGAAAAACACAACTAATAGTTTTTTCCACAAGTCTAGGTCATCCCACTTGTTAGACAAGTGCTTCAATACTTCATGACTCAATTACATTACTATACATCTGTACATTAATTTTAAATTGTGATTTTGTTTTATATATGTGAATGTGTTACTGTACAGTTCCCACATAGAGCAGGAGAGGGTGACAAATACCCTGGGACTGGAACTACAGACAACAGTCAGTTGTTGACCTCATCTGAGGGCTAAGATTGGTAATTAAGTACAGGTATCTTGGAAGAGTAGCTAGTGCTTTTAACTGCTCAGTCATCTGTCAAGTGTTTTATTTTTTAAGGCTGTATCTCATAAATTTGTATAAAGTAGCTTTCTATTAATTCTGTAGACCAGGATGACCTTGTACTAACAATCCTTTTGCCTTGGAAATTCTATTTCAAGGAATGATTTATATTCCTGCAAGTCCAGATCCAGTTTGTAATATTTAAGTAAACAAATCTCCACTATATATATTTTAATTAGAATATATATATATATATATATATATATATATATATATATATATATGCAACTTATTCAGAAGTAAAACTGTTTTTGAGGATAAAAATAAAAAGTTAATGGAGTTCATAAAATTAATCTTAACATATTATGAAAAATATGCTTCTACTATTAGTTAATTTATAACAGATCTTAAATTTTTGATAATAAAATGGAGAAGCATAAGGTATTTTCTTGTGCTGTAAAATCTTGAACATTCTCCAAAAATTATCACACAGAAATAACAGTTTTAAGTGAAAAGCATTCTAGTATGTCTCTTAATATTTATTTCCTCATTGTTTAATATGTCTGAGTTTAATAACAGAAGTCAGCAGCAATCTACTTCTTTCATATTGTCTAAAATCATACCTAAAAATACTCGGACTGATTCACACTTAAACACAAACTCTTACCTGAGTTCAGTTAATCATAAATTGCATTAAGCCACATAATATTCTCTGACATATTTGGTAGATTTTATCCTCTACTTGGAAATGATTCTAAATTTGTATTTGTATTATGATTGAGAATGGAAACAAACTATATTTCATTTATGAACTGTACCTGTTTTTTAAAATGTTACCTGTTAATTTTATGACCAGCTTATTTTTAACATGTAATAACTACAATAGAAATACTTCTAGAAAACAAGCATCTT
Source organism: Rhabdomys pumilio (assembly GCA_030674055.1). NCBI lineage: Eukaryota > Metazoa > Chordata > Mammalia > Rodentia > Muridae > Rhabdomys > Rhabdomys pumilio. The sequence goes on along the minus strand of JANHMN010000010.1, from coordinate 6,189,559 downwards.
GTACAATAGTCACATATACAACAACAGCATATTGTCAAAATTAAGACATATCAATTTTACATCTACAATAAATTATTTTATGCTTTTTTATTTTTTATTTTTAATTGTATTTCTAATTTTCTCCGTGTCCTCTTGCTAAATATTTTAGTATATACTTTTTCCCCCGTTGCTTTTGTGTATATATGTGTTTGCCTAGAATGCATGTCTGTGCATTATTGATGTGTAGTGCCAACAGAGTCCAGACGATGATACAAAAATTCCAGGGACTTAAGTTACATATGATTTTGAGCCATTATGTGAGTGTTGGCATTCCAAAAGTTGTCCTCTAGAAGATGTAAACTATCTCCCAAACCCCTAAAATTATAAGTCTTCCTAAAAAATTAATTACCAAGAGTCTGGACAGCTAAATTATAACTTTCCTGTGTCACACACACCTTAGTAAATCTAAATTTTAGTATGTATAGTAAAACAAGCAAATTATAATAATCTTTAAATATGGTTTGCATAAGTATTTTTTCTACCTCTTAGTAATTTAATTATTTCATTATACTATAATTCATTATATTTCCTGTATTTATATTTATTATATTTCCTATAAGATAAATCATCATTCTAAATCTTAGTTTTTAGGAAAGTTTCCAACTTACTTTGAACATTTCATGATAATTATCATATATTTTTATATGTTAGAGTGTAAAAATATATGCACATGTGAGTGTATGTTTATGCATGTATAAATAGATGGATAATGCATTTCATGCTTTAAAAACATGTTTCATCAAAATCTTAGGATTCATCTCTTTCATTTCTCAAACTACTTCAATAATTATGTCTTTGAATATTTCTTTTGCATTCACTGTATCTTTGAATATTGACCACCAAAGTTCTGAATACATTTGTGCTCATGATTTGAGTTTGTGAATTTTTATATTATTCGAAGTGATAACGTTTTTTCTGTGAAATATACTGTCAATATTCTAAAATGTCTGAAGTAAAATACAAAATTACACTAGCAATATAATGAATGAGAATTATGGGGAAATGAGATTGAAATAGTGATAAACCACAATGTTCATTAGAAACCAGTCTTCACCTAGCAGCCTTCAGACTAAGACATAGACCTCGAAACTCCTGCATCATACCTGCCTGGACATTGCCATGTATCTGCCTTGATGATAATGGACTTAAGCTCTTAACCTGTAAGTCAGCCACAATTCAATGTTATCCTTATAAAAGTTGCCTTGGTGAAGGTGTCTGTTCATAGCAGTAAAACTAAGGCAATCCTCCAATATATCCTTACATATTTTCTTAGCATCTCCAACATTTATAACTTCCGTGTACCAATTTTAAACATATTTTATCTGAAGTATTTTTTTAAATCATTTTCCATCACCATTCAAGTTTTTATGTTCTCTAACCTTTATCAATTGCATCTATTAATCTTAGACATTTTTCTAGAATTACAAATACTTTTTCTCAGACCTTAACAAAGTTTAAATTTTACTTTTTACCAAATTATTTACTATGAAAAAGAGGCAGTTGATTATTGAGAGTTGTCATTTAATATAAAGCCAGTGAGCAAGGCAAACCTGTATATCCCTTTTAATAAGAAACCTAGTACTGTGTTTTGTTTGTTTGTTTTGTTTTGTTTTGTATTGTTTTGATAGTGGTATCTTTTTTATTATTATTAAATTATTTTGTGCATTCCAAAAGTTGCTCCCTTCTAGGTTCTCTCTCTCTGACTCTCTCTCCCCCTCACTTCTTCTTCTTCTTTCTTTTTTTTCTTCACAAAATTTTCTTAATTTAATGTTATAAATAAATCTCTGCCTTAGGGTCCCAAGGCACAAAAGCACATTTATCCTCAACAGGGTTTGCTTGAAATCAATTTTTTATATATATATTTCCTGTGCAAAGGCTTGAAGAAAATTGTGTGGAGCAAACATGGATGACTAAAAGAGCACAGAAGATGCTCTGGAAGCATGAGGTTTTGGCAGGAGCCATCCATTCACCAAGCAGAGTGAAGCAGAAAGCCCCTCCCTCAACCACCGTCAGGACTGGAGCACTGTCCCCTCTCTTCTCCTCTCACACCTATCACATGATTTCAGGTCTCACTTTCCCAGTTTAGTTCAGCTCTTTCTTTCTTTCTTTCTTTCTTTCTTTCTTTCTTTCTTTCTTTCTTTCTTTCTTTCTTTCTTTTAACTGTTTTATGGCTTTATAAATTCAATGAACCAACTGAAAATCAAATCCCTAACCCACATTTCCTCCTTGACTCTAGATACCTATTCTTCACTTGAGTAGGGTTTTGTGGTTTGGTTTGGTTTGGTTTGGTTTTTTGTTTGTTTTGTTTCTTTTTCTTTTTTTTTAATTGGATATTTTATTTATTTACATTTTAAATGTTATCCCCTTCCCCAATTCCCCTCCCTAGGACACCCTATCCCATCCCCCATCCTCTTCTGAAAGTGTGCTCCCTCACCTGCTCATGAACCCCCAAATCACCCCCACCAGCATCCTCTCCCCTGGGGCATCAAGCTTTCACAGGATTAAGCACATCCTTTTCCACTGAGGCCAGACAAAGCAGACCTCTGCTACACATGTGCCCAAGGACACGAACCACCTCATGTATGCTCTTTGGTTTTTGGCTTAGACTCTAGGAGCTCTAAGGGGTCCTGGTTACTTTACACCTTCAGCTCTCTCAGTCTTTCCTCTAACTCTACTATATTGGTCGCTGACCTCAATACAATGGTTGGCTGTAAGTATCTACATTTGTCTGAGTCAGTTGTTGGTAGTGTCTCAGAAAATAGCCATGCTAGGCACAATACAGCCTCAGTAATAGTGACAGGATTTGGTCACTGTGCATGGAATGGATCCCAAGCTAAGTTGGCATGGTCTCTGGATGGCCTTTCTTTCAATCTTTTCTCCATTTTTGTCCATGTATTTTTTTTTTAGAATTATATTTTAACAATTCTTGGTTAAATTTTTCAAAGATGGGTGGTGGGTGGCCCATCCCTCAGCTGAGGGCTCTGTCTGTCTACTGGGGGTGGTCTCCTCTGGTTCCATCTTCCCACTGTTGGGCATTTTGGCTAATGTCATCCTCACTGAGTCCTGGTAGACACTCAAATACCAGGTTTCTGGTACTTTCTAGAACTTCCTCCTGTTCCCCAGCCCCCACTGCTGCATATTTTGTTTCATTTTCTTGGCTCACTGGACATCCCTCCTGCCTCTCCCCAGACCTGATCCTTTCTCTCCTTTTTCCTTCCCCCATCCCCTGTCCCACTTAGTTTCCTCCCTCCCTCTGCCTCCTATGTGTATTTTGTTCCCTTTCTAATTCACTTTCAGGTATCCACACTTGGGCCTTCCTTCTTGTTAAGCTTCCTAAGGTCTGTGTGTTGTATCATGGGTATCCTGAACTTTTTGATAAATATCCACTTATCAGTGAGTACATACCACCATACCACGAATGTCCTACCTGAAGACAGCTATATCCCTACTAGGAATATACCCAAAAGGTGTTCCACATACCACAAGGACACATGCTCCACTATATTCATAGCAATCTTATATGTAATAGTGTAATAGCCAGAAGCTGGAAAGTACGAGATGTTCTTCAACCAAAGAATGGATACAGAAAGTATGGTTCATTTACACAATGGAATGCTATTCAGCTATTAAAAATGAGGACATGATTTGAAATAAATTTTGCAGGCAAATGGATGGAGCTAGAAAGTATCAAGACCTAGTAGTTTTAATTAACTAATGAATTGACTAATAAACTAACACAATGTTAGATTACCTTGAGGAAAGGAGCTAGTTGCCTGTTGTTAGTTTAGCTGTTGAGCTACATTTAGCTTAACAATCAATATGATAATGTTGGACTTAATGATCCAAAACCAGGTGACAAGCTTCCCCAGAGACACTCACGGATGCGGGACTGGCTGCAATAACATGAGGTTTGTTAATAAATTAATAAATTGATTAAAAAAAAACAGTGCACTGGGGTTCCCTTGTAAGCCTATAAGAAGAACCCCAAATTATATCTGAGGGTAGCTTTTATACTATTTTTACAGAATTTATGACAGTAGTTATACAATTACTTCTTAAACATTAACCATAAAGGTCAAACTCTAACAGCCGTTCTAAGGCTCAGTTTCCGTTCTCAGGCCCAGTTGCTAAGTAAGTCAAACTTGTACCTTATCTTTTTACAACAAAGAAGGTCAGCTTAAGAAGCTTCTGTTTACTCAGGTTTTACTGTGTTAAGGGACCATAAACTCCTATCTTGGGTCTTTCTTCCTGGAATGTTAGTTTGAGTCTTTGGAATGTACTTCTCCCTGGATGTGTCTCTGGGGGAAGTTAATGTTTGAGTTTAAAACTGAAATAGAAGTTTTTTGTTTTTTGTTTTTGTTTTTGTTTTTTATTAATTTTAATTTTCTACAATAAGAGACCTGAGAAAGACAAGTTGGAACTTAAATGGCCTATGTATCAATTAAAATGACAGAAACTACACCATAATTTATTACCTAGACATCATGCAGTTGGCTGAGAAGCAACGTTGCATTTATAACTCAGTAAGTACAGTTTTAGTGACATTACAATTTTACAAACAGATGGTAAGAACCAAATGATATTAGGGAGTACTAAAATAAATAACCTAATGAGATGATGTGAATATACCACACTCTGACTTCATGTGTGGCTAAAATTAGGACAGAGGTTAGAAAAAGTGAAGTTGACAGTATTGATCACTGTGAAGTGTAGATTTGACCTGATTGTCTATAAATACAAAGAGTGATTCAAAGTGCCAAGAAATGTATGTGATAATAAGATAATCAGATTTATGCTTTGTCTGCTTAATTCCTGGAAGCAGTCTCTATAGCAGAATCTCTCATGATCTTGTGCTAATCACTAAAGGAAACTATGATGCCTAGATTTGCATCCAATTGAGAAAATCATTTCATAATATCAGGCATTAAGTAGACAAACATGTAAAGCATTTTATGTTTAGTGATTGATGCAGACCACCATCGATGAGGATATCTCTAAGCTGATAGTTCTGGGTGAAAGTAGGCTGAGAAAGCCAGTAAGCAGCAGGCCCTCCACAGCCTGTCATTCTTCCAGCTCTGATAAACTGTGCTTTGGAAGTGTGTTTGAAATAAACCCTCTCCTCACCAAGTTGCTTTTGGTCATGGTGTTTTCTCACATGAATAGAAATCTTAACTATGACAACATCATGCAATAGAAGTCAATGAAATTATTATGAAAAATCAGACTACTGAAAAACCAAGACAGGCTCAGAGAGTGGAAATCAGTCTTATTTCATTCATACTAAAGGCTTCAACAAAGCTAATGCTCTGCAAAGTGTAGCTCCAACCTCTAGTTTCATATAGAAATTATAGGCTGAGAAACAGTGTTGATTTCTTCTCTTACGTGGCCACCTGCAGACTGGGTCTGTGTATCATGGCCACTGAGAGAAAATTCCATTGTGGTTAGAATACAGAAGTGGGACTGATAAGGTTTGAGCAGTTTCTGTAATGTCTATATTAAGAGATAGCTTTTACAAGTGTTAGCACTCCCAAGATAGGGAATAGAGAGGGCAGGGTTTCAGCTGAAGCAAGCAAGAATTCAGCAGCAGAATTCAGTGATTTATTTTAACTGTATTGGAAGTAAATTTTTAACACATTTCATTTGTACACAATCCTATAGCTCTTGGTCAGGAGTCATTAATCAAGTTTCTGTGGTGCACATCAGCCATGTGACAATATTAAGTGCATATTAAAGGTAACAAGTGTATGACATATATTTCCTTCTCTCCTTCAGAAGAAAGATGAATTATAATGTCAGTTGTGATAGTTCAGGAAGAGCCTAGGACAGTTGCCCAGGGAGTCCTGTTCCTGCAATGGTTTTGCTGAGTGTAGCTGTATTTGTTGACCTAGACAAAGCACAGCATTCCTCACCTGATCAGTTACCGAATGCAAGCTGGCCTGAAAAGGGAAAGACTTTGGCATAAAATTGTTGGTTAGAACGGCAGCAGTGACTGGAGGTACTGCCAACAACAGTCTCAGTTTCTGAGACTATAAACTGAAGGATGGTGGTGGCGCTACAGATGAGTAAAACAAAAACTGTAGATAGACAGAGGCATCCTTATCCTAGTCTGTGGAGAGTAAGCCCCAGCCTGTGGAGAGCCTAGCAAACTATAGCACAATACTTACATGCATGCACTTAATATAAACTAGAGGCAAACCTCCAAGACTAGACAAATGACTGAGAATTAATAGCTCAGAAAGATAAGTAATCCAAAACCCATAATCATAATGAGAAGGTTGCCATAAATAAATTAAAAAAATATTTTCAATGTATGTAAGATAATCAGATACCAGGAACAGCCACTTAAATGTACATGGCACCCCAGAAGTTATTACAAAGAATCTTGACCATTAACACAGAATGCACTAAAAGATGATCTTGTTCTTCTATAGAAATCCAGGCTAAGAACAGTGACAAGCCCTATGTGAAAAGCAATGCACAGTGGTCAAAAGAAGGACAGTGTAGCCCAATGTCTGTTGCTTGATAATTTGTAAACCCACTAAATAAAGTAAGTCGTTTAAACTTTTTCTTTATTATTTTTTTTTGTAAAATTGGGTTAAGAGAGTATTACTATATCTATTTAGATGACTGTATAATGGATTGTTGTGAAAATTTAATTTTAGGTATTTTCAGTAGCTAGATAATTGATATTATCATTAAAATAAAATCACATGAGAAAAAGAAGAAACACAAAACACAATTTAAAAATAAATAAAAAGGAAAGAAAATAAAATGAAGGCACAATGCCTTTATCTCATCTTTAAGATGTAAGATTTCCGTTGTTGATGTTTGTGGTTACTGCCTTTCTGTTCATACTGAATGACTTTCACAACAATTGAAAGAAAAGAAGGGAAAATAGAAAGAAAAGAGAGAAGAAATGAAGGAATGAAGGAGAGGGCGATTGATGTGCTGCTTCCACCATTCAATATGGTATTTCTATTGGTTTGATCTTATGCAAATCTTGTGGACTATGTTAATGGAAAGAATGGCAACCAGTGAATATTGAAGGAGGGAGAGTCCCTCTTCTTTGTGATATGACCTCTGGTAGTAGGTCATGAACCACTGGGTTACTGTGCACCCATATACATAGGAGCAGCACTAACTGGACACAGTAGTGATTAACAGACAAAGCAGAAAAAATATGTAGTGGTAATTTAGTTGGAGTATATATGGGAAGGGTGCACTGGATGGAGGGGGTTAAAAGGAAGTAATGATAGAAAGGTATGTTTATCATAAATTGTATACATGTATGGAATTTTCAAATAATTAAAAAACGTTAAGAGGACAGAGACAGTAAGGAGAGACAGAGAGAAAGGAAGGAAAAGTAGATTCTCACAGAGATTTTAAAAAAATGTCACTGAAAATTAAATGAGAACACAATAAATCTGACCCATTCCATTTTTATGTAAGACTTCCACATATTAAACATTTAACAAAAAAAGAAAATCTAACATTTTGCCATAAATTTAAATTGGAAGTATGGATTCTCATTGACTGTAGTTATAAACAGAAGGAAAAATAGCTCATGGCAGAATCTCATGAAAATCATATCTAAATTATATTTACAAATACATACAAGTGTTAACAGTTAAAAGCAATTAACTCTCATAAGTGTGGGGTAGTGGGCTGTGAGAAGTAGCTGGGTGCTTGGTCAGGCATAGGCCTGGAACCCGGGAACCTTACTGGATAGCAGGAGTTTGGCTCTGCTCCAGTGCCCTGGTTCTTTTCATTTAGCTTCAGCTCTCCACAGCCCCTCCCACAAAGAGGTCTATGGCCATCAGTAACAAGGAACAGGCTTCAGGCCTTAGAGAGATTTACATACTAATGAGATGCCTGAAGGCCAGAGGGTGGGGCCAATTAAGCATTCTTCTCTAGACCCTCCCCCCCTTTTCCTTCCCTATTTAACTCAGGTCTGTCCCGAGTTTCACAGGGGGTACATATCCAGATTCAACCATCACCCATCATACCAATAAAGCCCGTTTTGGAAGTCCACAGACTTTCTCATGTCATCGGGGCTGTGCCATGAGGAACTGTAGAGAAGGACTTTAATGAGCCACTGTAGCCACAGCCACTGTGCCTACCTTCCCCCTGGAGGAACTTTCAGCTTTTCCAGCCACCCTAACTACAGTTGGCCAGCCAACTACCCACACATAAGCACTCAGGGAATTAAATTTTAGTTGTTTGGGGTGCTAAACTCATAGTGTCACCTGAGTTGAATAGGTATTTTTAGAAAATACTTAAAAAGAGTGATCTAATAAAGGAAAATTTCCAAGACTGTAGTTGATGATCACTGCTGTGCTTATGACGAAATTGAACTTGCTCTGGTCTGAGAAGGGGGTAAATACAGGCACAAGATGAGCACTCAAGTGCGTAAAACTTGAATTATTATCTTAAATATGTTTGAAATATGTTGTGCTGTATGTGTGCTATTATACCTCCAATAGAAGAAATAAGAGTGAAATGTAACTGAGGCCAAATCAACACTGTTTTACTCAAACCTCAAAAGAGATTAATTTGTGCCTATCAGGTCTTGACTCTACTCTGTATTACCTAAACACTTTAAGAGTAAAGTTTTTATATATTCTTGTTTATTTTATTTTGTTTATTAATTGCTGATTATTTTTATGTCCTTTGGTTACTACCTTACTGGAGAAAAATATGAAGAGCAAGATCATTCCATAGACTTGGGATTCTACCCACAATTTTGGTACTAGAAGTGCTTGCAACAGAGAACTAGAATTCTGTTGTATCTTTTTTTTAAAAGCTAGGTAATCATGTATTGATGCCTTTCCAATCCCTACTATAGTAAAAAAAAAATATATTGCTATTGCATCTTCACCAGATATGTACCTCAGAACTAATAGCCAGGCACCTGGTATCCTCCACTGTTAGATGAATTTTCTGGTTTTCTCTCCCTTTGATATAACATTCAAAAATGGCAGCTTATGAGGAGATGAGGTAGAATCTAAGCAAGAACTTCAAAGAGATTCCCCTATAATATTCAAAGTAAGAAAGAAATGAATAAATCTATGTTTGCTTCCTTGCTTGGCTGTTGGCTCCCTTTGACTTTTCTACTCATAATATTCATGTCTCCTGTCTAGGGAATGGTGCTGCCCACTGTGGGCATATAGAATGCACATCAACTACATCAGTTAAGACTGTTCCTCACAGACATTGCCACTGGCCAACCTGATAGACAATTGGAATCAATTTGTATAGCCTAAGCATGTGTACTCTGATCCCATTACTTAGTAGGCAGATATAGGTGGATATTGGTGTTCTTGAGGATAGCTTGATCTACATAATGAGCTGTGGATCAGCCAGGGCTACATATTGAGTCACTGGATAAAGGCAGGTAAGGAGAAACTTCCAAGAGGAATCTACATTGTGTCTAGTTGATTATAATTGTTAATTATAACCAGTAATACAAAGATTCCCTTGCTTTACCCTGCTGCATGATTTTTACGTATCTTGATGATGACTTTTCACTAGTGACCAATATTAAAAGATATTATGTTTGACTTGGGTTTCACAAGGCAACTCCTACAGAAGAATATTATACATTTCAGGTTTTCATGAGTTACTTACAATGTTATCTTGGTCTCTGACCCTCTGAGACATCTCAGGTTCTGTCCCTGGAATAGATGACATGACAGACACTATTCTCTCTAAACAAAACAAAAACCAAAGATATCCAAAAACCTATAACAAAACAAAACCAATATTTCCATTAATGAGTAGGGATTCAAACTGGGAAGTTTATTGGACTTGGCTCTTTCATTTCAAACTTATGTTGAATCTTAGTTTTCATAGAAATTTTCTGGCACTGAAATATTTCAGATACTGTAAGCAGTATGACTGACAAGGCTTGTGGATGTGTCTGTACATCAGTATCTAATAGAGTTAACTATCTTTTTGTACTCTTAATAGGAATAGCATCATTGATATGGTTAAATTACTGTTTCAGCACCACTGTAAGCCCTTACAAGTTGCATGTCATTTTAAATCTCCTCGATTCAAAACAGAGATTATAATTAGCAGCATATTTTGGGTAATAGTAATGATAATACCATAGTCACAAACATTCCACAAGAACGTGGGTAGCTTGATTGGAGCCATTCATTGCCTGGCTTCGTCTATACCCCGCAGAGCAATTTAGCTCCTTAAATAACCAACCCCTACTGCTAGAAGCAACCATGAGCTGTGCAAAGTAAATTAATATATGTCATTTGCTTATATCAACAATTTCTTAATTTGCCTCCTCATAAGAAATTTTAATAAATCTTAATTGAGATCTTCATATTAAGAGAGGATTTGATCCACCTTCAGATGAGAATATTCACTAAGGTTTCATAAATGGCATATGCATCAGCATTATGAAGTGGAAGTGCTAATTGAATTTTTATAAAAGCTGCTTTTTAATCCTTTTAAAGAAAGAGGAAAACTCTTCAATCAGGACCTAATTTATAGGAGCTTCTTGTTGAATCCAGTCAGCAAGAAATTTACTTCCTTAGCCCAGTCATCCAAGATTTCAATCCCTATTATAACTTGTTAGGTGTGGGAACGTGCCATAGATTTAAAAAAATCTTTATTTTTAGGTTATGTGTTTGAATGTATGTATGTATGATATACTGCATGTTTTTTTCTGATGCTTTTTAGATGGAAATTCCTGGCCAGAATCCATAAATCGCAGTTAAATATGGGCAATAACTTCAATAGCTCCTCCTGTCACATACATAGTCAAAGAGAAATGAATGTATGAACACATGTTAGCATTTATTATATTTATATATACATATACATATATGTATATATATGTATGTATATATACATATATGTATATATATATAATATTATAAATATCACATGTTTGTCTGGTTCTCTGAATGCTAAGTTGGGGTTTCAGATCTCCTGAACTAGAGTCACACAAAGATATTGTAAGCTACCACATTGATATTTGGAACCAAAACAAGTTCTCTGCAAGAGGACAATCTCATCAGCCTCGTGTTCTGTGTTATTCTTTCTTATTTTGTTTTAAATTCTGAATTTGAATACATTGTTCTGAGATCCTGACTGAGAACTTATTCATTAATCAATAAGTGTATGAGTGTTTTTCTACAACCATGTCTGTGAACCATACGAATGCTGGTTGTCTAAGGAGATCAGAAGAAGGCATCATATACCCTGGACTGAAACTATTATAAGCCATCTTGTGGGTTCTGGGATTCAATCCTGTGTCATCCTTTTCCAACTCCAAATTTACATAAAGAGTATTCATAGATTGAGAAACTTTCTTTTTATGCCTTATTTACTTCCAACTCATTTACACAAGAATTTTATTTGTGGTATTGTCTTCTCATATACAATCATGTAAAGGAGGGTATAGAAAATGAAGGACTGTGAGACTGAGTGGGTGGAAATTAGACATGGCTTGAACGGGATCTGGAAACTCATACACAGCAATAACATTAGATTTGTAGTTGCCTGATAGTAGCACTATCACAAAATTACATCACAAAATTATTAGATATCAAACTAAAGCATGCTAATAAGGACAGGTCATCTTCTTTTAATGTAATGTTTGCATTTCCAATGTGGACAAAGACTTAGTCCCAGAAACTCAACTCCTGGAATGTCCTCAACAATTTTTTCTTCTTGATAGCTTTGCAAGCAGATGGCACCTTCAGCTCTTATATAACCAGTTGCTCACACTTTCTTATATAATTAAACATGAAATTTTTAATGTTGATTTACAAACACTAAAGGTATGTATATCTGAAACAGAGTAAGAAGGTAACGACCACATTTAATTTTCATTACTTGATCTGATAGCAGTCTTCCACATGAAGATTATAGTTGTGATCACTATGAGAATATTAGCTAAGGCAAATGATGTCTACTTAAACCTTCATAGTTGTATTAAAGTCCATAGTGGCCTAATAAAGGATAACATCTGAACTTAATAGATAAAATAATGACCAAGGTAAAAAGTAAAATATATTGCCTTCCAAGGCCATTATCGTCAGGATCTGAGCTGCTTTGCATGTAAGTTGTCTAAAGTAAAGTTAACTGATGCAAGAAAGCATCGACATCAAATACATCAGCATCCAACAACATGCAAACTCTTTAAGAAATTCAGGGAATTATAGGTAAACTTTCAACACTGTCAATCTTGCATTTTTGACTCAGTTTTTCCATTTTTTTCTCACCGATAGGTGATTTATTACACACGATATTTCAAGCTGAAATAAATTTAAATTTGGAGAACAGAAGGGATAAAGAAATCAAGATTGAGTGGAGTAAAAGCATGCTTTGCACAATGACAAGTTATGTAGTCCAGTAAATTTTCCAGATGAAACACAATCCAAGTTTCTTCAGAAGATATTGAAAATCATCAGAAAGTCTAATGACTAATAAAAAATATTTTATAATATGACTTGTCATAATAAATATCCCAACATTGCAATATACAAAACATAAATATTTAACAGAATGACAGGATATCTGCTCATTCCACTATACATATGATGCTCATACTACATTAAGTCAGAAAGAAAATAAAACACTCTACGGGGTCCACTGTGATAAAATTCATTTGCCTGGTTCTTTATGATATTATTAAATTAAGAGTATCTTAATTCTCTTCTCTGCATTTGGTGATATTAAATACAAATACTGCCAGCTGTGCTTTGGACTTAGAGAATGTTTGTGTTAAAAGAAAAATTAATTAACAATTAATGATTATTTTCTTTATCAAGTAATGTATGCTTACTTAAAAGTATCAATCATTATTTACACAACTTTGTTATTTTGTCTATCCCTTTAAAACTGATGGAAAGGCATAGTTGTTCTTTTAGCAGAGAAAATCATCAAAATTACATAAATTTTGTAAATAAATAATGAGATACTGAGTTTATTTTTGCTGTATGAAAACTGACAACAAAATTAATTTATGACATACATTTAATCTGAAGACAATATTCCATGAAAGGGGACAAAAAATAGGGAAAAGAAAATAAGCAAAACCAAAGCTCATTTTTAATAATACAGGGAGAACAGTACTGTTATAATATATAATAAATATAAATTTACAATTGCAGACAAGTAAGTCTTGCTTACAGGGGGAAGGGGAGTTTTTCATTTAATTCTTATTCAAAAGGTTTTGTATGTTTATTTTTTGAGATTGTATTTTTATTACAATCTTTCTCACTTTCCTTTCTTCCAAGATAATTCATGTAACCCTATCCATAATCCTTTAAATTTATCCACTTTTTGCATAAAATATTATTTGCATAAAATATATTGTGTATAATAATATATATACACACACAATAACAACTTGTTGATTCCATAAAATATTACAGATATGTATTTTTCACCATATGCTGGATATGGACAAAAGTGTAGAAAGATGAAAACAAACATCCAGAAAAAACAAAATGAGAAATTTTATGTGAGAGAAAAAATGATGACATTAAAATGAAGGCATTCATTGTCTGCTCAGCTGTATGAAAATCAGAAGATTAACATGCAAAGCAAACTGCTCATAATGCTAAAATTTACTTTTTAAGTTACAAAAAACATGGATGAGTTTATATGTGTGTGTATGTGTGTGTATGTATGTATGTATGTGTAATGCAATGAAATATTTAATAAAAAAGGTAATGGACTTTAAGAAGAAACAGAACAGTCAAATGGAAGAGTTTCAAGGATGAAATAAAAAGGATAGATGTGGTAATTATATTAATACTGACAATAATGTAAGATCATGCTGAAAACATAATATTAAAGCTACATACACACATACACAAACACATGTACAGACAGTGGAAATGTATTACTTTTGTGGTATTTTATACAACTTTAGTCAGTCACCCATACACCATCTTCAACCAGAAATGAAGTAGAAATATATTAATTCCCATAAAATTATCCTTATTCTTTAGATCACCTTCCCACCACTTGGACTTCTATTTTTTGTACTATTATTGAGACCACTCTTCTTTCTATGGAATGAGAATACTAAGTATATCTATTTTTCCCTCAAATACTTAATACTTGAATCAGAAACACTAAAAACCAGTGAGTTCCTCTGGTCTTTAGTTTGGAATTGAGAAAACAATGTCTTCTGAATCGCTTTCTTTACATGTTAAGTTTTACATGGCTTTGATTTTTCTTTCTTGACTGGTGTTTGGAATGTTAATTACCCAGTGTCCACTGTTTCCATATTCATTTAGCCTCTCAGTCCCATTGTTGGTTAGGGTGTGATTGTTAGGATGGTAACAAATTGAGAACCGCAAGAATTCCACAATTTCTAATCTAAGTATTGCTTATTTGCACACCATATACACCATGTAGAGCTCTTCTTGTGCGTCATGCTATTGAGCCATCATGGTAGTCATTGGAGGAGCATGTACAGACAGAAGAACTTAAGACTGGGAATAAAAGACAGGAAAGAAATAAAAAACCAGTCTAACGAATCTTTAACTGAGAGTTCATGTGAAAGAATTTGAAATCATGAACCCAAAATTACAATACAGACCAGGAGAAAAAAAATCCTTGGTTTTTGAAGTTAAAAATTAGATAGTCAGCTAGATTCTGTTAAACAAATATGGCCTGTTTCAGCTTGCTTATTTTGCTTATTGAAATACATTCAGATGTATTAAGAGTGATGCAAGCTTTGCTGACTTGGCATCAAGAAACATAGAGCAATGTAATTTTCCATGTCATTGGTCGTATGAATTATTTCAAACTGTTCTTATTCCATCTAAGACAGAGTTAGTATCTTTAATAACTGCTGATTGATTCACTAATAATTTAATTTAATATTTTATTGTGTGAATAATGCTCATAAAAACAGTTATCTTATCAGTTGCATGAGAGAAACAATGAAGATCTGCTTTGCTTGGGAGATTATATGTCAGTCAAAATTTCTGGAGCTTGTCGTTTTTAAAATCAGGACTCAGTATGAAGGAACGATTTGGGACACTTTCAATATAATTTCAGTTTGCTTGTGAAGTAGTTATTTGAGAAAAAATAAGACCAGGAATACTGGCTCTTTCAGGGAGAGGAGAAATGAAGAGTGGAACTTGGAGGAGTGGAGGGAGGAGATGTAATGTATAAGAGAAAAATAAAACTTAAATTATATATAAGTGTATGGATAAATATGTTATATATGTGTATAACAGCATATTACTTTTAACTGATTCTAATGTTAAAGAACAAATGACTTTGATGCAAATACATTACATTAATAGTTTTAAAACTATAAATTTAAATAAGTACTTATAAAATTTCCATCTAATTGAATAGAAAGCACAATATTTCAATGATTCCTGAATGCTCTGTGAAGTTTTGTCAGGTGAAAATGCATAGTTTGGTTATACAAGCTTACTCTAATATTATGATTGGCATTTAAAAAATACCATGAAGTATCTTACTTGTGTCATTTATCAATATTCTTAAACATATAAGATTTGAGTATAAAAATCACAGATAGATGAATAATTGACGAGAATAGCTTTATATCTAACATTCACCATATAGAAATATTTTCACAATTCTTTTGTATATAATATTTTTCAAAATATGAACTGTTTTTGATTGTCAAAATGAAAAAAATATTTGATTTATCAAATTTTATAATTAAACATATATGAAATTATTTGTGTAAATTAACCACTTAAAGTTCAATGTGCTGAAAAAGGTAAAGAAAGTCTTACATGGTTATAGCATTTGGTGATCAAGCTCCAAAATGAGTTATGTAAGTGGAATATAAAATGAAGATTAATATAGGTCCACCTTTCGGCCTGTACTTGGTCCTTCCAGATTGCAGCACATGACCTTTTGCCCTATCAGTGTTGTTGAAGAAGAATTTACAATTACCTCTGCAATGATCAATATTGTGTAACGATCCGTTCATTTTCTAGGATATAGTGTTACTAGAAAGGTTAAAAGCTGTGCTGGTTACCTTTATGTCAGCTTGACATAAGCTAGAGTCATTCTTCAAGGGGAATCCTCAAACGTAAAAATGTCCCTACTGCACTAGCCTACTGGCTAGCCTACGGTTGTTTTCTTGTTTGATGATTTCAATATGAGGGCAAATGTCACTGTGGGCAGTGCTAGTATTTGGTTGCTAGTCCTGGGTATTCTAATAAGACAACTAGGCTAGCCGTGAGTAGCAAGCTTCCATCGTCAATGGCCTAATCATCAGTTTCTCCCTCCAAGTTCTCTCGCTGTTTTGAGCTCTGATATTAACTTCCATTGGTGGTGGACTGCTACCTGAAAATATAAAAGAAATGAGACTTTCTTCCCCACATCCCTTTTGGTTATCATCTAATACAATAGTAATAAAAACTCTAGCTAAGACAAAGGATTGTTTGTTTAAGGTCATCTATCAATGTAGCTGTAAATGCCAGCATTATTGAATTGTAGTTTACGTTGGTCTCATTAGATGAGACCAGATTGCATAGAAAAGCTCTTAATAATGTTTTTAATAGACCTTAATTATGAAGATGATAAAACTTGAATTGCTTTGCTTGTTCTAATTCTGTCATGGATTTGTTTTTGTTTTATTGGTAGGTAAAGACATTAAAATATATCGGATACTGAAAGTGAGAAATTTAATGGGGAAGCTTCATAGCTTTCATTTCAAATGCCAATTCTAACTGTATAAAAAAATTATTAAGTTTTATAAATGTTGAGTGTGTATGATCTTATTGGGTGATGTTAGTACTTATTTGAAATTTATTATAAAATGAATTCTATACTCTTTTAAAAGTTGTCACTTATAAAGATAATTATTTGAAATTAAAATAGTATTTTATATTTTCCCTGTGCATTCTTGCTTCCAATCCCTATCAGCTGCCCCTTTATTCTCTCTCAAATATATGGCCTTTTAAATATTTTAATTAATTGTGTGACTTTTGTGTGTGTGTTCACACAATTTAGACAGTATTATGTACATATATAATATATATATATCATATATATAATGTGTATGTGTTATATATATACATATATATATATATATATATATATATATATGTAAACACACACACACACACACACACATCACAACCCCTTCTCAATTTGAACTATATTGATTAGATATACATGACTTGGTGGATGATATGCTAGTATTATATAGTCAATTTAGGGGTTCCTTCCTGTTGAAGAATATTTTTCACTCCTGTGTTCTAATGTTCTCATTGCATGTAGTCCTCTGTGTAGGGTTGGAGATTGTGGGATTTCCCCTTCTATGTTAGCACATCTATTGTTGTCCTTGTTTAGGACTTGATTAGGCATGTTTCTTTGCAACAGAAGGAGACCATTGCAGAAAATCACAAGTGATCAAATGTAGAGAAATGTTTCCATGGTGCTCAGGTATAACTGGTACATCTATAATACTCTCCTGCACCTAAGGCACATCATGGATGATGTAGTGGAAAGATTATAAGAGCCAGAGGAACATAAAATCTGCCAAGGGAAATAATTAAAAAATATTTCTGGCCAAAAATAAAATATTAAATAATAGACAAAAAAAGGGCAACTATTTATAAGAAGAAGAAGGTTTTGGATTTTTTTTTTCTTTTTAAAAATGCTAAAAATTTTCAGATTCACTAAAACCTTAAATTGTAAAAATGGTATGTATGCTTTGTAAATACAAATACAGACTGTATAGTGTAAAATATGATTAAGCAAATATACGCTCAAATATTTATCATTTACTTATGCTTGGAAGTTTTCAAGGCAGGTTCTATCTTTTCAACCTAGGACATGTTACTGTTATCTAATGTGATCACCACATAGAATGGCACAACAGAATGTATTTCTCTACACTGCTGATACTCACTGTTTCATCAATAAATCTCTATCCCTTTCTCTCCCTAGTCTCTGAAAATCACCATTTTACCTTCAGTGCCTATGAAATCAATGGTTTAAGATTCCACATGTGAGAAAAAACTATACTAAATTTGCCATCCTGTGCCTTTTTTTAAACTTAGATTAATATAATAAATGATATCTGTGTTGAGGTATGCTGTTGCCACTAACAGAATTTTATCCTTTGATTTAATTGTGTTTTATTATCTTGTAGAGAATTTTTTATTATTTCATCACTTGGTAAAGACTTGGGTTGTTTGTGCTTCTGCTCCTTAGTGAGTAGTGCTGAAGTGAAAATAGCACTGAAGAATTCTCTCTGACTTATGTTCACATCGTTTAGATATATACTCTTCGGTGAGTTCCTAGGCTTGAATCTCAAATAACACTGGATAGGCTCATGTGTCAAATATATTAATGCTATTTCTGAAAGATCTGACAATTTTAGATACACAGAGTGAAAGGGAGGTTGCCTTTTAAGTGTGTACTAAGTCCATAATCCCTTCTTCGCTTTTGGCTTTTATCTTTAAAAAGTAGAGGAAACCCCCCACCCCACCCCAATCACACTAGTCCAGTGCTACAGTTGTCTGTCCAGGCTCAGAGGCCCAATTAGCTACAGTGACTGATCCTTCTGCAGCTATGAGCCAAAATAAAGTGTTCTTCCTTAAGGCTGTTAATATCAAATGAAAGCTACTCTGCATACAATTGCAATGCTAGATTCTGTATCAGTTTTACTTTAAATTTTTTAGAAAACTTCCATGTTTTCCCCATAATATTTGTACTAATTGATATTTTCAACTTTGCCTTTTGGCTTGCAAAAGTTTCCTTTGTTCCTTATTCATCAGGCTTTATTTGTAGTGTTGTTATCTTGTTTATTGTGTTGTCTGTTTTTATACTTTTGCCACTATCCATACCATTTAAAATATTGTAATATCTCATTGTGATTTTGGTTTACACTCTGCCTTGATTAGTACAGTTGAATTTCCTATTTATGTATTTTTTGCCTTATCTTTGACTTTCATTTTATATTTACTTTGATGATTATTGCATTTCAGAGGTACCTGATGAACAACAAACCCAGCATCCTTTGCAGGTATATGCATTTAAGCACAGTTATATTACTAGTTTGTTTCCATATTTTTAAATGAAGTAATTATTTTATATTTTTGTTTAGTATTATTATTTGGAATATCACGTAAATCTAAAAAAAAGTCAAACAAGTCAAACGTATAGTTTGAAAATTCTTTCTCCCATTTAAAGGCTTTTCTGTTCACTATAATATCGAATGAGTGTCTTCTTGTTGAAGAGCTCAAATTGAAACCAGGATAAATTTGGGTGAAAGGAATAGGTCTCTTCAAGATGGGCTGCTGTTTTTTCTTGAGGTTTTCCACCAAATCCCAAGAGAGTATAGCTGTTACAAACTACTAACTTCTAACTGGGGTTATGGGGAAAAATTCCATTCATGGTTGGATACCCTGAGAGGACCATTCAAGAAGGAGAGAGTCTCTGGAGTAGGGAAAATTCCAAGCCTATAAATCGTCTGACCTAGAATTGCAAAGAGGATGTCCACCTCTACAGAAGCTTCCCATCCACTTGATTGGAGTTGTTTGAGTGTTCTAATAGTTTGCAAGTATTCTGTTTTCTTTCTTTATTAGTGACTGGCTTTTGGTTTGGTTTGGTTTGGTTTGGTTTGGTTTGGTTTGGTTTGGTTTGGTTTGGTTTGGTTTGGTTTGATTTGTTTGTTTGTTTGTTTGTTTGTTTGTTTTTCAGTTCCATAACTATTATGTTAATAACATAATAGTTCTATAAATATTGCTGTTTCACTCAACTGCTTTCAGCATCGTAACTGTTACGTTGTATCTAAGACTCTTTGGACTTTTACTTTCACACTAAAGCTGGTTCTACCTTGTCACTCTCTTATACCTGGCTCTCTCAGCAGCCCTCTGCATTTCAACTTACACTTTGCTTTCTTTCTGAGTGGATCTCTTTCCAGAACGTACCAGATTTTGTCTAACCCATAGAAGGAACTTTACCTAGGTGATGAGCCATCTCTTAAGACTAACCACAGATAGGAATCCAAAGACAGAGGAAAGCAGTAATTCCACTAAAGTTGTACTTGATGAACCAGTGAGTTTATTGGAGTTACTTGCAGGTTGAAGTGAAAGAATACTTATAGGATTAAGCACAACTCAAAACTGCATTTCTTAAAATTGCTTCTAGTATACATGATGATTCATAAAAGCAGCAACCCTAAAATTTCTGTATGACTTTCAGGAATAGCAGTAATCAGTAACTCTCTGTCTTTGGTAGTTCTTACTGCTTTTACTGCTTCTGGCATTTACAGGCCTTATGAATCTGAAAAATTTCAGAAACTTCCTGAGACTTTTAGGTAATTATTTCCTAAGACCAAAGAAAAGATTCCCCCTTGAATAGAATACTTCAACTCAGGATATTGCTACATGGTATGCACTGATTGTTTCTTTTGATGTGAAAAAACCTTTTTAGTTCCTTGTATTTCTTTTTTATTGGACATTTCATTTATTTACATTTCAGGTGCCAATCCTTTCCCCCATTTCTCCTCTCTAGAACCCACCTATCTCAATGCCCCTCCTTCTTTTTGCTTTTATTCGATTTTAATTACATGAAAGTATTAATGTCAATTCTAGTTTGAGGAACTAACAATACAATAGATGCAAATAGCCAAGGAACAAGCAAGACAATAAATACAAATAGTCAAAATACAAGCAAGGCAATAAACAAGTTCCATGAACACTCCTGTGATCACTGTTTCTGAGGGCTTATCGGAATGACCAAAATATCTGAGCCAACTTCCCTGTCCTAGACCAAAGTCATTTTCATGTCTGAAGCCTATTTCCTTGTTCTAGCCTAAAAGTTAGATTCTTGTCTGAAATTACTACTTTGTTCTAGCCTAATATTTAGATTCCTTCCTGAAATTACTTCTTTGGTCTAGCCTAATGTCAAATTCCTGCCAAATAGCCCATTTCCTTGTCCTTGGCTCATGTCAGTTTCTTGCCAAGCAGCCCCAAAGGTTTTCTGCCTTTTCCTCTTTTGTATTTCATTAATAAGCCTGACCCTGTCTTAGGTCATTCTAACAAGAATTCTTTCCTTACCCATCATGGAATATGCATTATACAAAGCAATGCACTTCTGTCTTAGGTTGGCAAGGCTCTGTGCAGAATCTTACCCATCCTTGGCTTGCCAGCCTGTTAAGTTAATAATTCTTTCTAAGGGTCCATTTTCAGGTTCAAGCCAGGTACTTTGGTTGCCAATATGTTGATGTTGTTAAAGACAAGCTTTAACAGGATGAGCAGGAATAAATGTATTCCCAGGGATTAAGACAGCTACTTTTGTGAATCATTTACCAGAAAATGTCACTAATGTCTTTACTATACAAAAGGATTTAGATAGGCATTTGGAAGAATCGATTGATGCTCTTTATTCTATTCAAATTATTGGAAGGAGGTTAAGTTTTAAGAGAAAGGAGCCATCTCAGGTGCCATGCCAACTACCATTGGATTCATGTTAATTCTAAAATTTACAGTGGTAGTCATTATAATTAGAAAAAAGTTTAAAGATACTTGCAGTGTATTTGACATAATTCTAACACCTTTCTTTATGTTTAAACTTTGTATAGTATGCTAGTAAATTTCAAGAATGCTGCTCTGCTTAGTGTTGATGCAGTAGATACTGCTGATACATGTATCAGCACGTGTACATGTTCGTGCGTGTGTACATGCCTATGAGCATACTGATGCTACTACAAAGGTTAATGGATACTTTGGGACTCTAGTTACAGTCATTTGAGGGATGCTTATCTTCTGCTGTATCCTTATAACTGTATCATAAATCATCTTAAGCAATTATACATCTTTCTAGACTATGAAGTTATTTTCAAAAATCACATTTACATATAAAACCCATACAAAAAGGAACTCAGAAAACATAATTTATGAACAGAAAGAAGAGTAAGACAAAATATTCCTAAAAATTTAGAAAAATTCTTTAACATTAATTGTGTTGGCCTACTGGCTATGGAGGCCTATTCCTTTAATTAAATTAATTAATTAATTATTTTACTTACATTCCAAATTCTGCTCCAGTCCTGGTTCGCCACTGCAGAGTTCTTCCTCCCATCACCCTTCCTTTTCATTTCTGATAAAGTTTCCCTCCCTGAGAATTCCTCCTCTGCTAGACATCATATCTCTGCAGGATTAGGCTAGACAAGGGAGTACTCTGCTACATATGTGTTGGGGACTCAGACCAACCCCTGCAATGCTCTTTGGTGACTCAGTCTCTGGGAGATTCCAGGTGTCCAGGTTAGTTATCACTGGTGTTTCCTATGGAGTTGCTTCCACCTTCAGTTCCGTCAATCCTTCGCCTAAATCTTCCATAAGGGTTCCTGACCTCAGTAGAGCATTTATCTGTGAGACTCTGCATCTGTCTCAGTCATTTGCTGGTAAAGTCTATCAGAGGACAGCTATGCTAGGCTTCTGTCTGTAAGCACAATATAGCGTCAGTAGTAATGTTAGGGTCTTGTGCCTGCCCATGGGATGGATATCCCCAAATTGGGCCATTCATTGGTCAGCCATTCAGTCTCTGTGCAATTTTGTCCCTATATTTATTTTGGACATGAACAATTCTGGGTCAAAAAAACTTGAAGGTGAGTTAGTGTCCCCATCCCTCCACTGGGGACCCTGTCTAACGACTGGAGGTGGTCTCTTCTGGTTTCATCTCCCTACTGTACACCATTTTGCCCAAAGTTCACCCACAGTGAGTCCTGGGAGCCTTCTCCATCGAAGGTCTGGGACTTTCTAGAGCTTCTGTACTTTTCAGCTAATATCCACTTATCAGTGAGGACATATCATGAATGTCTTTTTGGGTCTTAGTTACCTCAGTCAGGGTAATATTTTCTAGTTCTATACATTTGCCTGTAAAATCCATGATGTCCTTGCTTTTAATACCTAATAGTATTCAATTGTATAAATGTAGCATATTTTTTACATTCATTTTTCAGCGAGGGCCATCTGAGTCGCTTCCAGTTTCTAGATATTATGATTAAGGCTGCTATGAATATAGTGGAACAGGCATCATTGTGGAATGGTGGAGCATTTTTTGATGTATGCCAGGAGTGGTATAGCTGAGTCTATCAATAGACAAACTGTAGAGAGCCGTGGCGAGCAGTGACAGCATTCACCATTACAAGATGGCACTGGCATCCGGTGTTCCCGCGGGTAAACAAGTAAATTGCGCATGTGCAAGTGGTGAAAGCGTGCCAAGTCACTGCCCAGCCCGGGGCATCATATGGGGTTATGAGCAAGCAGCCAATCAGATATGTCCACGCCACCCTGTATACACCCAGGGTATATAAAAGCAGTGCCATTTTGGGGCTCGGGGTCTTCCTCCTTTTTGCTGCAGAAGGATCCTGGTGCCCACGTGCGTTCTTGCCAGCGAGACGATTGCGCGGGGCACAACCAACAGATTTTGAAAACATGGTACATTTACACAGTGGAATAGTCATATTCCTTTTATCATTTGAGTCACCTTTGCCCTCCCTCAAATTAATTCATTATGTGATTAACTTATTTATTTTAGTTTCTTTATATCTAGCTAGTGTTTAATGCTAATTTCTTGATTATTCTTAAATTACATTAGGAAATGAGTTTAGATATTGAACAATCTTAAACTTCCTCTTTAATTTTTATACGTTTTAACTATTTTTGTTCTCCATCATCCTAAAGATTTTATAATCCAACTGTCATTTTAGAAAACCTCAAAAGATCTCTTGGGGAGAAAGACTATAAGAAGAAAAGGAATGAGAAAAGGAAAAGCAAGAGAGAGAGGTTTAAATGTGGTAGGATTGAAAGAAAATATCTTTATGAAAGTCACCATCATGTACAGAGAATGACAAAAATAAAGCCAGTGTTTACCTGGGGCCTGTTTGCAATTATAATTAATCTCCATAGCATTTGCAGTTAATTGAGTTATTAATATCAAGCTTCCAATCTATGGACACTAGATAATCAGCCAATATTTAGGTTTTAGTCTGATTTCTCATAGGTTTTGATTTTAAACATAAAATAACAAAAATTACTTTGTTTAATTTCTTATTAAATTAAATCTTTGTTTAATTTCTTATTAATATAAAGAAATATAGTATTTTTTTCAAGATGCAGCTGCTCATATTGGCAAAACCATTAGTTTAGAAACATTTATTGTTTTGCTCAATATTCAGTAAAGTTATATAAGGAAGGTGAAAATAGTATTAAGTTTTGTATTTTGAAATATTTCCTATTTGTTGGTGACATTTTCCTGCCCAATTTTTCCCACTGACAACTAAATTGTTACATTAATAAGTAAAAGGCATATGAATTTGTATGTTCGCAGAAAATAACTGTGAAATTACTTTTATTCTTATAATATTCAGTTAACTAAGTAATCACATGTCTTTTTTGCCTTCAAATACCTGTGATATTCTCTAACACACTTCAGTATCCATTACTGTGATAAAGATAGACTCCTGTGACAGCTCAGATGCAAGGATGTCACCAGAGTGCACCAGCAGTTTCATAAATGTCAGCTCCTAAGTGCTGCCTGTGAAAGCCGGTTCAGGAAACATTGTAACAGCCTGTGGCAGGTGCTAGGGTATTACATTCTAAAGGTCAGGTGGACATGACTATTTTGCCAAGCCACCTTGTTCGGAGGAGAAAAGCATAGCTTGGTCAAATTTTACATACTCATTTAAAAAGCAGAAAGATGCAAAATTAGAAACATAAAGTGGCAATCTTAACAAAGATGTAAAATAAATAACTCAAGTCACAGCATTGAATAAGATCCAGGATGCTTTGAAAAAAATATAATTAATGACAGTAAAAATGATAAAACTTCTAGACTTTTTTCTTTTTTTATTGGTTATTTTATTTATTGACATTTCAAATGTTATCCTTCTTCCACAAACCTCTTTGCCCTTCATCCTCCTGCCCCTATGAGACTCTCACCCACCCACCCACTCCTGCCTCAGTACCATAGCATTCTTCTACCCTGGGTCATCGACCTTCCATAGAACCAAAGAGTTTTTCTCCTGGTGATGTCCAATAAGGCAGTCCTCTGCTGCATATGCAGCTGGAGCCATGGATCCCCCTATGTGTACTCTTTGGTTGGTGGTTGAGTCCCTGAGAGCATTGGGTGGTCTGATTGGTTGGTATTGTTGTTCTTCCTTTTGGACTGCAAACCTCTTCATCTCCTTCAGTCGTTGCCATAACTTTTCCACTGGGGTCCCGTGCTCAATCTGATGTTTCCCTGTGTGCATCCGCATCTGTATTGGTCAGGCTCTAGCAGAGCCACTCAGGGGACAGCTATTCCATGCTCCTGTCAACAAGCACTTCTTGGCATCAGCAATAGTGTCTAGGTTTGGTATCTGCTGATGAGACGGATCCCTAGGTGGGGCAGTCTCTGGATAGCCTTTCCTTTAGTCTCTGCTCCACTCTTTGTCCCTGCATTTTGACAGGAAGAATTCTGGATTAATATTTTTGAGGTGGGTAGCCACATTCCTCAACTGGGGACCATGCCTGTCCACTAGATATAGTATCTACAGGTTATATCTCCCCTTTTTTGGATATTTTGGTTCAGACACAATTATGTAAAAATAATATTTTCTACATTTTTGTTGGACCTGTGTACTTTCTAACACAATTTTATTTTCATTTTATATTTTCTGAAATAAAATGCTTTATTTAACAAAATTAAACCACTAAATTTAACTTTGTTATAATTTTTATACATAAATATTTCTAGCAATACACAATGAGATCCATTAACACCATCAGAACATTAACTCTCCCAGGTCATCAAGAATAAATCTTCCAAAAACAATCCTTTGGGTATATTTTTGCCTACAGTTACCTAATTCATTATTACAGTGAAACATTACTCTAAATATTGAAAAAAAAATCTGCTTCCAAGAAAAACTCTATGGAAGTCTAGAAGGTAAACAAATCTTTGGTTGTCTCATTTGATCATTAGAGGATGTTATTCAACATGTGGTTCTGTGTACTGTTAACATCAGTTGCATCAAAAAAAGAATGAAGAGAGAAAGTCAAAAACAAAACAAAACAAAACAAAACAAATATGTAAAATATAAGCCATGCAGTAGTGGTCCGGAAACTGATGTGTTCCTGGAAATGTAGAGGAGCAAATCTGGTAACTGAGGAAGGGTCTCTGCTCTGATTCTGGCTGGTAACCAAGTTATCTATAAGAAGGCAGACCAGCAAAGGCTGAGTGGGAAACCTTCAAGCTGTCAAATATATGTCTCCAAACCTGTGTTTCTAAAGAAATAGTGGGAGAAATACTATAGTAAGAAGAACAAACCTGCTTCCTCCTAAAACAAAAATTCAAGAAGGAATTTTTGAAATCACTAAGGACAAGGAATTAGACCAGGTCACGGAATCTCACTTAGCAAACTGAATACAATAAAAAGCAGAACAGTAATGAACAATAGCAAAAACTACCAATACAGACAAGAACGTTGGATGAGAAGTTATGTGGTTTCTAAAGTTACCACATTGTCTTAGAAAGGGTTTCTATTCCTGCACAAAACATCGTGACCAAGAAGCAAGTTTGGGAGGAGAGGATGTATTTAGCTTACATTTCCATATTTCTGTTCATCATCAAATGAAGTCAGGACTGGAACTCACACAGGACGAGAAGCACAAGCTGATGCAGAGGCCAAGGAGGGATGTTACTTACTGGCTTGCTTCCCCTGGTTTGCTCAGCTTGCTTTCTTAAAGAACCCAAGACTACCAACCCAGGGATGGCACCACTCACAATGGGCCTTCTACCCTTGATCACTAATTTAGAAAATGCTTTACAGCTGGATCTCATGGAGACATTTCCTCAAGGCAGGTTCCTTTCTCTGTGATAACTTCGGCTTCTGTCAAATTACACATAAAACTAGCCAGTACAATTGACCCCTTGTCAACTTGACACACAAGCACATCACACCTCAACCTTTTTTTATTCATCCCCAAGATCTGAATAACTTTAAAAGTGCCAATCTTAACAAATTCTGACATATTAAAATTTTAATCCCTTTAAAATATCCAATCTTTTTTAAAATTCAGTGTCTTTTTTACAATTCAAAGTCTGTTAACTTTGAGTTTCGTTAAAATACTTTCTTCCATTAAGATGGAAAAGCATCAGGATACAGACACAACTCTCAACATCCAACGACCAGGATCCACTCACGATCTTCTGGGCTCCTTCAATGCAATACCATCACTTCTCCAGCTCTGCCCTCTGTAGCATTCTAAGCTCAGGTTGATCCACTCCACTAACACTGCTGTTCTTGGTGATCATTCTATGGTACTGACATCTTTCATTCTTTGGTAATTACGTAGTACCCTGTTTCTAAAAGATCACATTTACTTGAACTCCACATATACACGTGGGGTGTGTGTAGAGCCAGGAAGCTAGGAAAGGCCATTGTAGGGAAAAAGTAAAAAGGGCCTTAAGTTAGGAGGCATATACTCAAATGTATGATTTGAAAATAAATGGAGTATATATTGGGAATGGAATAGAGTAGGTGTTCACCACTCTAGGGGTGGTAATATATGGGGAAATGAAACCAATAAACGAGGCAGACTAAAGTACTCATGCAATAGCCCAGTTTATTTAGATCATCAGACCATTCACACTTTGAGGGTTAAAAAGCATCACAAGAGAAAAGTGTCCAATCACAAGGGCAAGCAGCAAACAGCAGACAAGCCATGTATGTCAAACACGTTTTTCTAAAAAGGTATATGAACAAACAACAATAACCAGTTATAATGTGTAATTTGAAGTAAACTCGCTCCTATCTGTTACACCTGGGAGAAACATAAAAATACACTCCAAGAACAATTCTGTGTTTTGAAGGATCTGAGGTCACAAAATTCTTGTCTTGTTTACTTGGAGTTTTTTCTCACAAGCACTCAGAATTCTCGTCACACAGGTTGTGTTCTTAGACTGTGTCCAGACAAGTGGACATTGGGAGGATTGGGAGGATAAAGAGAAAGGATGTGAAGAATGTGTAACCAAAATTAAGGAAGTCTAAAAAGGACTATGGAAAACTATTGTTTAAATAAATCTATTAAAACATAATTTTGAAAGTTAAATGGGGGCCATAAGCATAGGTGATAATGTTTCTCTTAGAAGCTATATAATACTAAATATAAACTCTGGAACCAAATATGGAATTTCTCTCCATGAGTTGTTAAGGGACAGCAAAATAATACATAGTATTGTTTACCAAAGCTAGATGGTAGGAATTGACTGCTGAGAACACTACCCACTTCAGTCAGAGCGCATAAGGGAATCAAGCTGGATATGATCTGGAATCACAAAGTCAAAGGCTTGTCTCTAAAAATTCCTACTTACTAAGGGAGAATTTATAAGTATTGTTTTTCTAAAGGGACCATCTTCACGTTGTCTTCTAAATATGTAATTTTGTACATAAACAGGTGATGTTTCTAGTCTTTGTCAGAGGAACTTCTTTATTCAATGTTAGTTAATGGTGAGTGCTTAAACCTAAACATGGCATACCAGATCTCCCCTCAAGGCTCAGAGAACAAAACAGAAGAGACCATGAAAGAATACATCAGCTAGAAGATGTGAAGAAATGCTTCCAAATGACATGTCCTCTGGTCATGACATAGATAATTAACTATGAAGGTACAGTACCTGAAAACATCCCACCCTGCAAGTTTTATGTATTCATTTATATGGAAATGCATTTAGAATGGTTAGTCCAAAGAAACAAAATTTTATAGCTTTTAAAATATCTACATAATAATTTTATTAATGTTCATATCCTCTGTAATTTAGTTTGAGATTTCAGATAAGACTTCAAAGAAAGTAAAGTGATAACACCACTTAACCATACATTTTTGCCTAGAAATCTAAAACAAACGAACAAGTAAACATGACAGTGATTAAGAAATAACAGATGCTGTTTGTGAAAACTGAAGTTTCTAGTGTTAGTCTTTCAAATACCTCAAAAGAAATTGTACTTGTACAGAGCAATAAAAAGTATTCAACCATGTACAGAAAGCACTGTAGAATTAAACTCTCATGTCACACAGAATGGGTTGTTTCAGGCACTGGTGCACAAGTAGACCATTGAATGGATGCAGAAGCAGAACCTGTAGATAACAATAGAGACATGAAAATAACTCATGAAATCTCACCTCATATTTTCTTCTACAACAATTTTCTAACTAGAATACAATCTGCAAGATCAATACTATCTACTTGAGTCTTTAGTTGTGACATGTGAAGAATGGTGTGTTTGTGTGTGTATAAGAGAGACAGAGAGAGGTGAGAGAATAAAACTTCATATGAAAGAAAGAGAAACACACTTAAGTATTGCACTACGAAATCAATATGGTATGTGTAGAAAACGGTGAACAGAGAAAAGACAAAGAATAAAAAGTAGACAGAAAATCTGTAGCTTGAAATGTGTCCACATAAATATTTTTAAATCTGAGAGGCCCTAACTAAAATCCTATATGCTTTCTTTTATATAAATCTACATGAATTTATCAGGCTATACATGTGTTTATGTGTATGCTTATAAGTACTATACCTATCTGAGCAACTCTATGTGGTTCACCGGACAGAAATCAAGTCATGAAGTCCTATTTTGGGCTTATTATATGTGTCCACTGCTCATAACACATGAAATTATTGCATGTAGGTAGGAAGG
This sequence comes from Rhabdomys pumilio, assembly GCA_030674055.1. NCBI lineage: Eukaryota > Metazoa > Chordata > Mammalia > Rodentia > Muridae > Rhabdomys > Rhabdomys pumilio. Next base: position 6,159,843 of record JANHMN010000010.1, on the reverse strand, counting down.
CATCAAGTCACTAACTCAAATATGATACATGTCTTAGTGCAAATCTTCAAGAACATTTTATGTCCAAAAATAACATTCTGCTTGAATTAACCCTTTGTTTCTTGAAAAGATATTCATTTTTACTTAGTTAATATAGTATGTTTTTTATTAAAAAATCTTTCTTGTTATTATTACAAAAGCTAATTAATAAATTGGAATAAAAATGCTGTGAGAAACCAGTCAAATTTAGTAAAAGACAGAAAGAGGAAACAACAACAAATATAATACTTTGAAAAAAATTTGTGTACCAACCATGTGAAATAAAAACTACTCATTTGGATAGTCTCAGTTTGGATAAAGGGAATTATATTGAAAATGGAAAACCTCTTGTGTCATCATGTAAATGTATTCTCAGGCAAAAACTTAACTTTCAAATTAGTGGCCTATGTATAAAGTTATTTAAACTACAGCTTTGCAAATAGAGTCTAAATAAAGAAATAGTGTGGGTTCTTCTCATAGAGTTAAATAGAAGGAAATACAAATAACAAACTAATCGGAAATACTATAATTAAAATCATGTCAATAGTAATCTAAACCCATATTCATCTTAGAAAAATTATGAAATACTGGTAATCAGTATCTACAAATCAGGGAACCCTACATTTGAATAAAGTCAGAAAAATCTCTCATAGTAATCCATTTTATAAGAAAACGAGTATGAATGGTTTATGAGTCACTAATATTTGTGTTTCTCAACATTTTCAGTCAAATCGCTCCCCCATGTCAATACTATAAATATAGTCAAAACATGCTCATTGAGTACTTTTTTGTGTTCTTACTTCTGTGCCATAGCCATTCACATAGATACCGGGTATGATTACATAAATAGATGAATAGGAGTGCTTTTTTTTCCTGATTACAAACATTTTACAGGGTTTTCCCTAAATATATTGATTATTAATTAAGTTGATATTAACAAGATAAATGTGAACAAGCTTACCTGTGTGTTTATGAGAAAGACACAGAGAGAGACAGAGAGACAGAGACAAAGAGACAAAGAGAAAGAGAGGCAGAAACAGAAAGAGAAAGACTTGTTATTATATATCATTTGCAAATAGAGGAAACTGCAATGTGTGAATTGGATATGAGGATGAAAACTTAGAAGTAATCATGTTAGGCAGCAGCTTTATATTTAAAGGACATGATGTGTTCTCTCACACGTTTTAGCACTTGCTTGAACTCCTGCTTTGCTTCTCCTAAGATTTTGACCAGTGTGCGGTCTGTCTTAATATTACTATGTCTAAAGGAGTATATACCAAAACAGACAGCACTGCCAAATTCTCTTAGGCCCTTCTTAGGTAGCTAAGCATCATAGATCTCTTTATCCACAAAACTTGTTCTGCTTATTCCAGTTGAGAAATGTAAGACTCCCAGCAGATCAGCATCTCACAATACACTTTTGTTTTTTGTTATTTTATGTCCCTATCATTGTTTTTATTTAACAAGCAGAAGGTGGAGAAGTGCTACATTTGGAAGATAAACAGATGTGAAAATAGAAACACTGTGGTATGACCACAAATGAGAGAAGACTGGTAGACACCAAAATCTAGCAGCTACAGCATGCCAGCCCTACTCAGACGCTCTCAGAACCAGCCTGTCACTTCCTTGACAACAGCAGAGTAAAACTGATTTCAGATGTCTGATACCTGCATATTTACAAAAAAATAAACTTCTATTGTATAAGACACTAACTTTGTGAAGTATGTTGCAAAAATAATATTAAGGTAACACAATACTAAACTTTTATATGCTGCTTAATATGTGATATCTGTCACTTAGTATAACTGTAACTGATATACTCTTAAGCATATGTGAAATACAGCTTTGCTTTCTGTCAGGAATGAAAAGAATAAAATGCATGAATATATGACTATATACCATATAGTGAAACACTTATCTTTCAATATATCACATCTAGCAAGAAAGCCCCAGAAAAAGAAAACTTCATTATCAATTTTTGTTTCATAATCCATATATGTTAGCATCAGTTTTTTGTTAAGTCATGATTTAGTGTAGTAAGTTGAGTTGTGATAGAGTAGAATACATGGTTATTAAAGAGTATTATTAGTCTCTGCCTTTCCCTGGGGCATCACAGTATATTTTATGCATAGTCTTATATAGTCACAATCATAAGTTTTTTGGTTCCACCTAAAATAACTCTTATTTTATGTGCCAGCAATATATGTCCCACCCCTCTACATTGGCTAGGATCTTGACAAAATAAAAGGAAGAAAGAGAGATGATCACTAGCATCCTCTGATCTCTGCCTCTTATCTTTGGGTACAAACTAACAATATCTTTATTTATTGCTGTCATGATTTTTTGCCCTGACTAATCTGGACCTCAAAACATCAACTAAAATGAACAATGCTTTTTTTCTTTTCTTAAGTTACATGTCATAGGAAAAAGACTTTTCACTAAGAAAATTTGTATTTAGATGTGATGTCATTGTTTCTCAAACAGACAATAAATTTCTTGGGTGTGTAGAACTGGTTTACAAGAGGAATGTAAAAGAGTTGCTAACTTTGGGCTACAAAACTCTGCAATATTATTCTAGTGATTGTTGTTCTCATTGCTGGAAATCTGTCCCAGGCATGCATTGCCTATCAAGAAAACAGTTCTCTATAACCATTTAACAATATCAATCGATCTATCTATGTATCTGTGTATCTATTTTTCTATCATCTATCTGTCTGTCTGTCTATCTGTCTGTCTGTCTGTCTGTCTATCTATCTATCTTCCATTATCTATCTACCTGAAGAAGATTATATGAAATTGAGGCTAAGTTGATAGTTCAAACACTAATGTGCTTGCCCCATAAACCTAAGGGCCTGAGTTTTGATATTCATTCCAGAAAGAGAGAGAGAGAGAATGAAACAAAAAAAAATGAAAAGAATTTTGGACTTACCTATAGTCATTGCACTGTAGAGTTGGAGTCAGGAGCAGCCTTGGAATTCACTGACCAGTCTAGCTGGATTAGAAAATTCCATACTCATGGAAAGGCTTTGATTAAAAACAAAAGATACAGAACAATAACAAAAAACCACACACACATCCATCGACTTCTAGTAATCACAATCAGATGCACATACTGCATATATGCACACACACATACACACAAGAACAAAAAGAAATGACAGACAGCTAACAGACACAGAGTTATGGAATTTGAAATATTATAAGATATCTGGTTATCAGGCAAAATGTCTAGTGTAATATCAACCCCAGTCAAAGAATCGAGATGGGAATTTAATAATATAAGAACAAATCTAAATTTGAGTCTGGAGGCAGAAGACTGCTATTCTACCTTTAAATAGGCAAGGAGAACAAAATTGACTTTCTCTATCATTGCAACATATGGATGAACTGTGGTCTTATACGGCAGCAGGGACAGATAAACCACTTTGCCATGGGCGTAGCCATATTGTTTTTGATGGGTGTGACACCATGTCACTGAACCAATTTCTTATGCGTTCACTGGGAAAAGATACAGTCAGTAGGAAGACTGTCATAAATGCATGTATGCATGCTCAAGCATGGGCACACACACACACACACATAAACACACACACAGACACACACAGACACACAGAAACACACACACAAACACATAGACACACACAGATACACACACATGCACACACACACACACACAAACTATTGGTCATATTTTAGTGCTGAAGTCTTCACTTATTAAAATTATTCTTTTGTGAGTGTTCACACAAGATGAAAATACCTTTATAATTTTTATTCATTGGCAGATACTATGTAAAAAACCTAGTTCTTCTGTTAAAGAAAGAGAAGAAATACTCTCTTCTTCTCTTTTTGATTCTATTTAGATTATTAACAGATTTGCTAAAAATCATTGATATTCAGGAGAATTAGAATCTACAGCAGAACATATTCAGAACAGTATTTTATCCATGTGTGGCTCAGTCAAGTTGAACTATTTGAACAGGGTTGGAGGACTCGTTTGATTCCTGTGAAAGAAACTCTAAGATAAAGATTTATGGGAGTACTTTATTGGAACATGCTTATAGAAGCAATCTAGAGACCAAGAGACTCAGAACTGATCAGAAATAGGAATGGAATAAGCAAGTACTTTCAATATAAGCCTTATTCAAGTTCAAGAGAACTTTGTAGCTGGGCTATCCCACCATCCTGAGTTGGCTCCATTTTGAGATAATGGAACTGGGTGTTGATATATTCCATATTATCTAGTCATTAGACATGAATTTACACTAAAAGGGACCATTTAATTACAGAAGGTATTAAAATTAAACATTAAAATGCCCAAAAGTTTATTAGTCACAGGCTAGATGCAATTAACTCCACATAGCAAAAGAATTGCTAATATTGAAAATACAGACACACCAAGAGTTGTCAAAGACGTAGAACAATTAGGAAATACTGTTCCACTACATAATCTAGAGTTAACTTTTACAATAATATTTGGTCGTATCTACCGTATATTAACACAGTTGAATCAACGCACACTGAATAACTTGGTTCTTTTATTTATTTATTTATTTATTTATTTATTTATTTATTTATTTAATTGTTCCGTTTTTAATTTCACATCATGCATGCCAATCTCACTCATCTCCCTGTCCCTTCATGTCTACGCTTTACCCTTGCAACCTCCCCACCCCAATTAAAATAAAAAGTAAAATTAAAAACAAATGATTTAGAACAAAACCAAATATCCCCTTGGAAGCCATAGTGTGTCTTCCAAGGGTAACAGAGTACCATCCTTTTGCCCAAGCAACTTTGCTTGCAAACCTTCACTGCAGTGAGTCATTGGTCCGGTTCAAGGCCTCTGGCGTCTGCTGTCCTATCAGTGCTGGATCCTCAGCAGTAGTCCTCTTGGACCTTTTGTTGTTGCCCAGTGTCATGGAGATGACTCAACAGTTCTTACTAAACTTTGTATTCAGGATAATGGTATTATTATAGTTATTGCCTTAGGGTTTCTGTTACTACAACAAAATATCATGACCTAAACCCAAGTTGGTGAGGAAGGGGTTGATTTGGCTTATACTTCCAGATCATAATTAGTCATCGGAGGAAATCAGGACAGGAATTCAAGCAGTGCTTAAATCTGGAGGCAGTAACTGTTAAAGATGCTATGTGGGGCGAGAGGGGAAGGGGTGCTGTTTACTGGGTTGCTTCCTATGCCTTCCTCAGCCTTCTTTCTTGTAGAACACAGTCCCATAGGCTCAGAGGTGGAACCACCCATCATGGGCTAAGTCCACCCCATTTAATCACTAATTGAGAAAATGCCTTACAGTTGGATCTCATGGATGCATTTTTATAACTGAGACTCCTTCCTCTCTGATGACTAGAACTCATGTCAAGCTAACACAAAACCAGTCAGTGTAACAACTAAAAGGCATATGACAGATATATTGTGTATTTCTGATTAAGTCAGGATTTAAATTGATCTAAAGTTTGTAACAGATGAGTGGATGAATACCAATCTATTTATCTGTTTAGATAAATAAGAATAAATAATTTATAACCACACAAAGAAAGATGGACTATTATCATAAACATTATGCTAAAAACTAAGTCAGATATAACTGTGGGCATAGTACAGAATTCCACTTATATGATGTACATGTAAATCTGTGCAGTTACAATACATGAAGATAATTAAATGAATTTTAAAGTGTATAATATGTCTTCAGTTGTCAAAATACCAATAATATTTAAAATAAGATTACACCATTTTTATGTATCAGCTTTATAAAAACCTAAAATAGGTAATATTTTTGTTATATAGGGGATACATTAATAAAAGATTGGAATAATATCAATCTTAAGGTAAAGATTTGACTGTTATTTTTTATTGGTTATTTTATTTATTTACATTTCAAATTTTATCCAACTTCCCAGTTTCCGTCCACAAGCCCCCATCCCCTCCTTCTTCCCCTGCCTCTATGAGGGTCCTCCCCCACCACCCGCCATCCAGTGTTATAATGGTTCCTTTTCATTATAAACTCAAGGAAATTGATCTTTCACCGTGTCTTTTAAAAATATTTTATTCATTCTTTGAGAATTTCATGTGTTAACATTTATTTTTACTGTATTCACATTCTGTTCTTCCCATTAACTTCTCCAGATTGACCGTCATCCCTAAATCCCTCCAAACTCCTTGTCATTATTTTTGTTTTTTCACTGATGCCAATTTGTACTATATCTGAGTATGAGGTAAGCTAGTGGAACACGACAAACCTACCAGAAGCTACATCTTCAAAGAAAACTGGCTTTCTACCAACCTTCAACTTGCAAGAGTTCTGCTCTTTGGTATGACCAAGACTATTAAGTTTCTCTCTGTTTGCTGAATTGTTGTTAATCTTGATCTTGTTTCTGCAACTCTACCTGCTATGAGTTCAGGAGTAATTCACCTTGGTCATTCAAGACTTCTCACAATCTTCCACATAATCTTCTGTGATGCTCTTTGATCCTTATGTAGAGAAGTAATATAGAGTTCTCATTTATAGCTGAGCACTCAATGATGCTAAATCTATATTTTAAACTATTGTGAATTTTAATATTAACCACTGTCTACTGAACAAACAAGATGCTCTAGTGAGGACTGAGTGCTGAGTTATCTATGTATAAATAAATATGTGTTTAGAAATACTTTGATGCTATATCTATTTAGCAACATAATAAAAATAGATTCATCCTTAGGACCAATGAACTATCTAACCATAAATCTTTGGACATATTTATAGTACTAGACATGAGTTGTTGTTGTTGTTGTTATTGTTGTTGTTGTTGTTGTTTTTGTTGCTGCTGTTGTTGTTACTGTTGTATTTTTCCCTGTGGAGTGAGTTTTAAATCTAATAAATGTGCTTTGTTACAAGCATACAGATCATTCAGTTGTTACAGTCATGGCCATAGTTGCTAGTGTTTTAGTTAATGCTATTATTGTTGTGACAAAGCACCATGATTAAAGCACTGTTAGAATTACAGGGTATCTTTGGCTTATGCTCCCACCTCACTGTTCATCATCAAAGGATGTCAGAACAGGAACTAAAATAGTACCTGAATCTCAAGGCCGTAGCTGATTCAGGGACCAAGAAGTGCCACTTACTTACTTGCTCCACATGGCTTGCTCGGCCCTTTTTCTTTTAGTACCCAGGGCCACCAACCCAGAGCATTAATACTAACAATGATCTGGGTCTTTTCACATACACTACTAATGAGGAAAATCTACAGGCTTGTCTGAAATCTGATCAAAGGGAAGCATTTTCTCAATTGAGACTCCCTCATCTCAGATGACTTTGTCAAGTTGATATAAAACTAGACAGCATGGCTAGTTTGATTTGTAGTTTACAAGGTACACAGTTGGGTAAGACTATTGAATTTCTTTCACTGCAACAAGCACAGCATCTCCCAGTATAATGAAAGGTTTCGAAGATAGAGGAAGCCTCCTGATCACTACCAGGTTGATTTCTCCTTGTCAAGTAAGCAACATGTGTGGAGAAATACAATAAGAATGGCAATATACTGTATTGTTGGTTGGTCTCCAGCAAACATAATGCTACATAACCTGTAACTAGCATGGAACATTTTGTTTTGCTGCTTATAGATACTAGATGAAGCATAATCTCCTGCTTATGGTATGTTTAATTAAATATAATATATAATTGTATTTATAAACAGCATATATGAAACTATCTTATATATGTACGGCAATGAGCAGAGCTAAGTATATGAGTGAGGGTATCTGTGTTAAAGACAGCAGAACTGACGAGAAGGCTTTGGCAAAGGCCATTGAAGTTTATCTGATAATATCACAAGTCCCAGATGGCTTATATACATCTCCAGGATTTATTCTTAGGTTTGATGTTGTATTGATGTGTCCATGGTTTCAGACTATTTCTTCATTTCAAATAAGAATTCTTATGTCATATTATTGTGTATTATAAGTCTGTGAATTTTTTCTTAATTGTACAGAGGTGCACAGTGAAGAATTCTTTGTTTCAGAGGAAACTTTGTGCTTTGAAATTTGAACAGTGTTGAAATTGTTTAATATCATTATGCAATAAAATGCTTGTTTTAATGACAAACATATTCAAAATCAGAAAGTTATAATTTAATATAATTGGAGAAACTGTGTATGGAAATGTGTCCTCATATTTATAACCACTTTACCTTCAAAGCAATTAGCTGTTATAGTAAATTTATATTTTCTATTATGAATGTATAAATTATGAAGACAAATTTAAATATACTTTTCTTTCACATTCAGTTTATTTAAGCATGAATATCACAGACATTGGTTTATTTTTGGTTTATATAAAATCTTTTGTATTACATCTCCTATCATTATATCTATTGACCTATTACATTTTATTCTATTGTATCTTAATATACTATTGATCTTGCTATATTATATCTCAGATTTTTTATATCTTATATTAAAAATAAACATTTTAAATGAAATGATCATTGTGATTTTAAAATTAATTTTTAAATAATACATCAAAGTGCACTCTATTTCTACATTTTACTCATTGATATTTGGTATCATCTCTCATAGAAATAAAATCAAAACTTATTGCTAAAAGAACTTAGGTAACTGAAGCAACCAGATGTATTCACAAACTACTGAGAAATGAAATAAGTCAATATTTTCCTGAATACATGGGATATAAAGCAAATGAGAGTTGTAAGCATTAGGAGGGCTTTGTCAGGACCTCTTTGGAAATATTTATATTGGTTTCAACAATTATTTTTCTAGCACCCCAAAATTTCTGGCTTTGTCTTCATCTCCAATTCCCACTCTACAATTTAGTTGCAACATATTTTTTTTCATCTCCTACCTCCAAGCTTTCCCATATACCACACTTCACTTTTTCTCTAATTCATGGTCTTTTTATTTTTTGTTATTGAATGCATGTGTATGTTTACATCTAGACATATATATTCTTATGTATAACCTGTCTTCTCAATATAATGCTATTTATATGTATGTATTCAGGGCTGGTAATTTAACAAATATCTCTTCTTTGTATTAAATCATGCAGAAACCTCATTGTATGTTGTAATTGTAAGCTATTTAGAGAGCCAATATAAACAAAAGAATTCCAGAAGCAATTATAAGTTATTAGCCTTACAGGAAAAGGCTATTCATCATATCATAAAACTTAGCCTCTTTTATGCAAAATATAAACACATATATTTATAAAGTTCTCTATATACATTTCTGACAACATAAACTTGTTATGTCTATTTCAGAAATATACATTTTATTACTAAGAGTTTTGTGAAGTCAGCCTAACAAAACATATGAATATTAAATAATGTGGCATTTGATAACTTCAGTCAAGAAAATTTAGAAGAGTAATAGTCAAATTTATAATAATTAAAGGTAAAAAGTCGTGTTTATAATTACCCAATTGGTTTAAATCTCAAACTTTCAATGGAAGATGTATATTCTTAGGCAAACTGCAGTGGCCATCTCTTCATTAATACTGAAAAGAAATTTGCTCATTTGTAAGGACTTGCTGGTGACAGTTTTCTATTTTCAGTACTCCATTTAGATGACTAGAAAAAAGGTGTCTCTCAAATGTGTGCTCCCTGTTCTGTTTCTATGGAATCCTATTTTGACCTTTCTGTCACAAAATAATTTCTACCAGAAATGTACACAAAATCTTTGCCTTTTCCACAAGGAAGCATTAAGCCTTTAACTTTAATTAATTTCTTATCTAAAATTGTTTACATTCTACTCTTATTCTCTATTTTTTCTTGGATTTAATGTAATTATAACACATCTTCCTTTCCTTCCCTGCCTTTAAAACCCCATTTATACCCCTGCTCTCTTTCAAATTCATGGGTTTTTTTTTTTGCCAACATTCTCACATGTATCTCTGTATTCCATATGGGATTATTTGTACATATGTTTACAGGGCTGCCATTTGGTATTGAACACTCAATTGGAATGTGCTTTCTGGGGAAGAACCCTTGCCTCACTTCCACCTATCCTTGGTTACCTATAGTTCTTTGTGTAGGACTGAGACCTTGTGGGCTCTTTTTAATCCAGTTTGGCATGGTCATTGATATCAGCGTTTCAGCTTCTATTTGTGCAGTCATGTTAATGACACTTTATCATTGTAGCATCTGACATTGCTAGTAGATATAATTTTTAAGTGAAGTCATTAACCCTCTGGCACTTGCAATTCTTCTTCTCTCTCTTCTGCAATGTCTCCTGAACCTTAGGTACAAGAGATATTTTGTCAATGGACATATTGAGCCTGGACTCCACAGTTCTGCATTTTGATCAGTTGTGGTTTTGTGTAGTGGCCTCTGTTACAAAGAGATGTTTTCTTGATGAGAGATGAGGACTGCACTTGCTTCTGTGTATAAAGACAAATGTTTATACATTGTTATTAGGGGTTACTCCCGTTTACTAAATAAATGATGATTGATTTATTAAGAATTACAAATTGAGAGGCTTTTCTAAAGTAAGAATAATATACACTGGATTTTCTTTCATGAGATATTGATGTCTCTTATTTTTCTCACCTCTTGAACAAGTCCAACACTTTCCTCATCATATAAATTAATAAACCATGTGGGAATTTATATTCACCTTGTGAATATAAACCCAATCCTATATAATAATATTTAGAGGTAATCAACTCTGTTCCAAATTCTGAGAATGATACCAAATTGGATTCTGGAAAATTTGCCATTTAAGTATGTCAAGAAGACATACTTAAATGTCAGAAATAGTCTATAAATGTATTTCAACCATATTAAAAACAATTTTAAAAGAGCATTTTCAAGTTTTATTTGCTTCAATATACATAAAATATTTGAACATATATGTGGCAATGTGTTTTTGTGCACACATGCATATCTGAGTCTCTCTCTCTCTCTCCCTCTCTCTCTCTCTGATTGTGTGTGTAATTCACTGCATTATTGTTCTTGATTTTTTTCCACTTTCTTTGCTATAGCACATCTATTTTCTGTTAATCTATTTTTCCTGTTCATTGTTGTTGTTGTTGTTGTTGTTTTTGTCTCTAAATCATACTGTTTTGGTTTCTGTTTGAGTTACTTTTTATTATCCTCTTCTTCAAAGTGTGTTCTTTATTTTTATTTTAAAAAAATTATCAACAGTGTTCTGTTTCTTCCCAATGGACTACATTTTATATTTGAACATTTTAAACCAACTTTTGTAATACAGTTTCAGAACTTGATATTGAAATTTATTTTCACCACCTCAAAGGTATGTTTTAAACTATTTTAAACCAAAACCAAAAAAAAAAAATTTTAGTTCTGTTCTTTGTGACTTAAATCTTACCCAGTAAGTTTCTGTAACATGTTTTGTGCTGTCTTATTTTCTATCCCAAATTAAATCTGGTTTCAAATAGATATTGTGTAGTTAACATTTACATCACATGTCTTACCAGCAGACCAGAAAAAAATAATTCAATAAAACTATAACATAGGATATTATTTGAAAAGAGAAAGTTACTAGTTAGTATACAAAAGTAATTAAGACATAAAGGTATTATCTGTCTTCCTATTGAAATACCGTCTGCCTTTTTATCATGAGTATTGGTGAAATTATGGGTGACTCTTCTGGGATGCATCCATCAAAACCAATTATACATTTTAAATAATGCATACAATAATAATAATATTGTATTTCCTATCTGTGAACAATTGTGTCCTGTCTATGAATGATTACTAACTTGCTATTATTTTCTTTCTTTCCAGGCCTTGTCTGCCCTAAGAGGTAGTTTTACACTTTACCAAATAGCGTACATGTTGCTGTTTCAGGTTAAATGCTTCCCCTCTCTGTTGAGCTTCTTGTTATTTGACTTCCGGGTACAAAATTACCATATATATATATATATATATGATATATATATATCAAAGTATAGTTTTCTAGGATGATAATAATCCAAAAGTAAATCTTTAAAGACCTTGAAAGATTTGTTTCACTCATGTATGTGAGAAACACTGAGAAGCATAAACAGCTTGAGAATGACTTTCAGAACTGGTATTTACCTATTTGATAAAAAAAAAATATTTGAAGTTAAAGTCATAGAATAGGAAAAATGAAAATCATAAAAATGTAATTCATGAACAGTAAAATTAGTTTTTCTTCTTGACATAAAAATCTACAAGTTAGCACATAACAACATGATATTTAACAAATAGAACCTATCATCAAAATTGATGTATCGTCATGTCAACATAAGAACCACTGATTTCAACTTAAAGAAAATAAAATATTTGTTTTGGAGCTATTCTAAGAGATCATGGCCTGGGAACACAGATTTAGGTTACCTAATATACCGTGTTCCAACATGAAAGTATTTTTCCAGGGGTTTTGATTCATTTTATTTTGTTTTTTAATAGTTTTACAGAGCAAGGAATATCATAAGTCAGAGCACCTTTGCAACACATTGTTGGATACACCAGAAAGAAGACTGTAACAAGATGTATGAAGGTTTTTTATTGGCTCAATATGCTATCAGAAGACATTCTTGGTTCATGGATTGGTGGAAGCTAATGTTCTGTTATGTTAATGTGAGTTCTAAGGCATGAGTTCTTAACCTATGGGTTGTAATCCCCTTGGTGGTCAAAACTATCAGAAAACACATGTATTTACATTGTGACTCATAACAATAGCAAAATTACAGTTATAAAGTAGCAGGAAAAAAATTTAGTATTTTGGTCACCACAACGTTAGGGTCACAGCATTAGGAAAGGTTAGAACTACTGGACTAAAGGGTTTATATTTATTGTGATGAGGTATTAGGTCAGATAGAGTGGAGCAAGAAATGGGTATTTCATAAGGCAAAAAACTTGCCCAAAATAATTAGCTTCTGAACCTCCAAAATTCCAGTCTCTCTGTGGTGCTGAGATTCTAATCAGTCTCTGCAGTCACAGAGTTCCTCCCAGGAGTTTCTGTTCACAGCCAGACACAAATTCTTTTCAGGATTTTTATTCATAATCAAAAGGATGGAGTCATACTGTCTAGGCAGCATAGGCATGCAAATGTACATTCAAAGATAAAAATTCACATGTCTATATTTTGATAGGCTTTTTTCTTTAACCTCTTTCTCCTACCCAGAGTCTCAGTGCTTGGAAATATATCAGAAGAAGAAAGTATTCGATTACCTGCTGCCAATAACGTCTATAAAACACCAAACAAAAACCCCCACAAACTTGCTCAGTATATGCAGAAGAGCTAGAGAGTGGTAGTCTCTGCCTCAAAGGGCTGGTCTGTTATGTTGGGCTTATAAAAGAGAAGACTGTCCTTGGAAAATGCCACAGAGATGTCTCATGAAAGGACTGCAGAAAATGACAAGGATCTTTAATGCATTTATTCTGTTCAGGGTACAGCAATGCTGTCCATTCCTGAATCAATAACACACACATAAGTATATGAGATGAACTGAAACAAGAGACAAGGAAACATTCTAGATATAAAATTGTTCATTACTGACCAAAGAATAAATGAAACTCACATGTGAAATTTATTTTTTGTACTAGGCAAAAGACTGCAGGATCATATGCCACTATTTGGAGAATGGAGTATGAAATAAAGACTTTTTTTCTGGAGAAAAAGGAATTAGAGGACACTCTTAAAAGATTAATTCTTGCTGGACAGTGGTGGTGCACACCTTTAATCCCAGCACTTGGGAGGCAGAGGCAGGTGGATTTCTGAATTTGAAGCCAGCCTGGTCTACAGAGTGAGTTCCAGGACAGCCAGGGCTACACAGAGAAACCCTGTCTCGAAAAACCAATAATAATAATAATAATAATAATAATAATAATAATAATAATAATAATAATTCTTTTATTTATTTACCTCCAAAGTGTTGTCCTCTGTGCCCCTCCCAGAGTTCTTCACCCCATATCTCCCCTTCACCTATGACATGGTGCCATCCTCAAGGGCATCCTCCTTTCCTAGGGCATCAAATCTCCACAGTTTTAGTCACATCTTCTCCTACTGAGTCTAGACAAGGCAATTCTCTACTTCTGTATGCTATTTGGTTGGTGGCTTAGTCTCTTGGAGTTCTCAGGTGTCCAGGTTAGTTGACACTGTTGGTCTTCCTATGGGATTATCAACCCCTTCATCTCCTTGAAGTCTTCGCCTAACTCTTCCATAGCAGTCCCTAATGGTTGCCTGTATATATCTGCATCTGTCTCAGTTAGCTGGTGGTAGAAACTCTCAGAGGACAGCCATGTTAGGCCCTGTCTGCAAGCACATGACATCAATAATAGTGTCAGGGTTTGGTGCCTGCCCATGGGATGGATCCCAAGTGGGGCTGTTCACTGGTCAGCCTTTCATCAGGTCTCTGCTCCATTTTTGTTCCTGCATTTATTTTAGACAGGAACAATTCTGGGTCAAAAATTTTGAAGGTGGTTTGTTGTCCCCATCCCTCAACTGAGGGGCCACATCTAACTACTGAGGTCTCTTGAGGTTTCTTCTTTCTACTGTTGAGCATTTAAGCTAAGGTCACTCTACTGGCTGGTTTTGTGTCAACTTGACAAAAGCTGGAGTTATTACAGAGAATGGAGGTTCAGTTGATAAAATGCCTCCATGAGATCCAGCTGTAAGTCATTTTCTCAATTAGTGATCAAGTGGAGAGAGCACCTTGTGGGTGGTACCATACCTGGGCTAGTAGTCTAAGGTTCTATAAGAAAGCAAGCTGACCGAGCCAGGGGAAGCAAGCCAGTAAGTAATATCCCTCTATGGCCTCTACATCAGCTCCTGTCTCCTGACCTTCTTGAGTTCCAGTCCTGACTTCCTTTGGGGATGCACAGCAGTGTGAAAGTATAAGCTGAATAAACACTTTCCTCCCCAATTTGCTTCTTGGTCATGATGTTTGTCCAGGAATAGAAACCCTGACTAAGACAGTAACCCACACTGAGTCCTGAAAGTCTTTTACATCCCAGGTCTCTGAGACACCTACCCCCACCCTGGCAGCTGCATATTTCCATTCTGCTGGCCCTCTGGGCTTCTCTCCTATCTCCACCCATACCTGATCTTAAACCCTCGTCCCTCTCTCTCACCATTCCTACCTATGTTCCTCCCTCCCTGTGCCTCCAATTATTATTTTGTTCCCGCTTCTAAGTGTGATTGAGGCATTCTCACTTGGTCCTTCCATCTTGTTTAACTTCTTAGGAACTGTTGGGTGTGTCATGGATATTCTGTACTTTTTGGCTAATATCCACTTATCAGTGATTAAATATCACACATGTCCTTTTGAGTACTGGTTACTTCACTCTCAGGATGATATTTCCTAGTTCTACCCATTTGCCTACACAATTCATAATGACCTTGTTTTCAATAGCTGAGTAACATTCCATTGTGTAAAGGAACCACATTCTTCGGTTGAGGGACATCTGGGTTTCTTCTAGGTTCTAGCTATTACTAATGAAGCTACTATGAACATAGTGGGACATATGTCCTTGTAGTATAGTGAAATGTCTTTTGGGTATATGCCCAGGAGCAGTAGATCTGGGTCTCTATCAGCTGTTAAAGACAAGGCTCACAACCAAAAATTTGAGGATGCTTTCAAGTAATGTTTACATTTTCATTCCAAACACATAGACTTTGCTTCCACTGTTTCCACCATACATATTTATTATACTCTCAAGAGAAGTTTAGTGATATAATATCCTCCCCTGATTAGTCAGTAGCTTTGTTCACAAAATATGTAGTAATATAATATTCAAGGAAATTATCCTCCTGTTGCAGGGGAGACAGGAGCAATGAGAAGACTTATGATGCAGAATTGTTTGAGCCAGCTTAAATGATACCCAGATAAATGTTACGATATGGCTTTTTGATGTGCCTGTGATGAGAATTTCCAATAAGCTGTGTCAATAAGCTGAAAAGTCACAGGAAAATAATTCTTCCTTTTCCTCTTTGGGTGAAAATATATATCTTTTTTTTTGTCCCAGCACACCTAGATTACAGACTGGTAGTAGCTACATCCTATTTCTTCAGCTGTCAGAATTTTCTGATGTTGGCTGAAACAGGAGTGAGTTTCCCATGTCCCCTATTGTAGATGGCATGTAATTGTGACTTCTTAGTATTCATAGTCATGAGTTAGTTATCAAACAAAGCTTCTCAAACATGTATACACGCAAAAATTTTAATCAGACTCTTTGCATGCGTGTGTGCACATATGCATGTTTCCTGTATGTATGGCTCTATAATATTTTGTTCTGTTCTGTATTTGGCTTTGTGTTTTGTTGTTTCATTTTTAATTAATTAATTTATTTACTTTAGATCCCAATATCAGCACCCCCATCCTACCAGTACCCCTTTATGATAATCTCTCTCTATTTTTTCCTCCCCTTCTTCTCTGAGAAAGGAAGCACCCCATTGGGTATCACCCCAACCCTTTTCCCCATTACCACTCACTCCCCATTCATTCTCTGTACATCAAGTTACTGAAAGACTAGGCACATCCTCTACCTCTGAGGCCAGACAAGACAACCTAATTAGAGGAACAAGATCCACAGGCAGGTCAGCAGGTAGCAAATTCAGAGACAATCACTGCTCCAGTTTTTGAGGGACCTTCATGAAGACTTAAGATGCACATCTGCTACATATGTGCAGGGGTACTAGGTTCAGCCTGTGCTTACTCTTTGGTTGATGGTTCAGTCTCTGGGAGCCCCCTAGGATCAAGGTTAGTTGACTCCATTGGTTTACCTATGGATTCCCTGTCCTATTCCTGTCCCTCAACCTTTCCTCAACACTTTCATAAGACTCCTCATGCTCTAATAATTGGTAATATGTCTCTGAATCTGCTTTTCTCCACTGCTGGATGAAGCTGTCTCTCAGGACACAGCTATGATAGGTTCCTGCCTGTAAGTATAACAGAGTATCATTAATAGTGTCAAAGATTGGTTCTTATTCATGAGATGTGTCTGAATTTAGGCTGGTCATTGTCTATTCTCTCCTTCTTTGCTCTATCTTTGACCATGTAAGCAGAAAAGATTTTAGTTTGGCTAAAAAAAAGTTTACTAAACTAAAGATAGTTTAGTATCTTTGTTATTGTAGGCAGGAAATATTTTAGTTTGAAGGTTTTGGGGAAAGAGTTCTATCCTTATCCCTTTACAAGGAATCTTACCTGGCTACAAGAAGTTGCCACTTTATGTCAGAAGCCATAATGGGACAAGTTTATAATTAGCAGGTGATCATCCTAAAATGGCTTTCCTCGGATTATTATATAATCTGCGACAAGTGAGTACTTATCCAGCAAGGCTGTAAGGGACTTATTTTAGGAAAGATTCCTGCTATTAACATACTTTTCCTATTATTATTAAATATATGTAACAATCACTACGCAATAGCACACCTCTCTGCAGATCCATGAAGATGTACTGTCTTGTAATGATGCTATATAGACAAATAGATGACTTCTTAAGTCTTAATGATGATCCTATAAGAATTTCTAAAACTTTATCAATGATTATTAAGTTCTTTTATAATGGAACTGCTATTAGGTCCTTTTCTGATAGTCAAAATTGCAATGAGAACTCTGCCAGTCTCCCAAGTGTCATCAGTTAATTGCTGTTAGATAGTAACCAGACTTTCTCCTACTCAGAGCACATGCCAAGAGATTGTAAAACAATTAACCAAAGGTCACTAATATGAAACTAACAATTTTTTATAGGTGTTGGGACAGAAGATAAAGTATTTCCTGGGTTTATCTATACAAAACTTCACAGCCGGGCAGTTGTGGTACACGCCTTTAATTCCTTAATTTGGGAGGCAAAGGTAGGTTGATTTCTGAGTTTGAGGCCAGCCTGTTCTACAGAGTGAGTTTCAGGACAGCCAAGGCTACACAGAGAAACCCTGTCTTAAAAAACAAAAACAAACAAACAAACAAACAAACAAAAACCTTCACTAATTTCTTAGTTATAATTTTAAACCTTCAGTGAACCTGTGGAGCTAGACAAGTGATGGATGTTTAGCCAGATAATTACTCCTAATAGATATGCATGTAAAAATTCTCTGTTGTAAACTTCTATTTCGATTTATGATTTGATTTTTGGTGAACTTGTGATGAACTTTGTAACATGTGATTATGTACTCTGAAAGATGCATAAGTACTGAAGCCAAAGTCAGAGTGAGTAGTAGTTGTAGTAGTCTTTCGTCCCTTCCCTTCCTTTTCCCCTGTCTAGAATTTTTTCCCTTAGAAATTTTCCCATGTTAGAATTTTTCTTTTTCCCCACTTAGGACTTTTCTGCTTTTCCTCTTAGATAGCTTCCATAGGAAAATTTTACACTTAGTAATAAGCTCTATAATCACTTCTCTAAGTGTCTTTTTTTCCTGAGACCTTAGACTAGCAGGCATAAATTAGAGCCCAATAGTTCCTGCTGAAATAGAACAAAGGCCACATTGCCTAATCCTCCCCTGGTTTGCTACAGGTGTTAATCACCTAAGCCAGCAGTCTTTTACCCTCAGAAGAAGTGTTTAGGACTTTCTAGAAGTTATCATCAGCATTTCAGTACAGGTCAGAGAGCCAGAAAGCCCTGAGACCCTCAGAATTTAAAGCCATCACCAGAGTCCTCTTACTCTGTTCCTGCCATCACCCTCTCTGGGCCAGAAGGCTCATGACAACTTTAGGTGCTATATCCCCTGCTGCTGGGAGTCTCACCATGAGTCTCAATAAACACCCAGGGACCATCTCATTTCTCTGGCTTGTCCTAGAGATCACCCCCACAACCATCAATATCCACTCTCTTCCCTGCTCTTCTTAAACCTGGTCCCTCGACCCCAGTTCCTTCTTCATCCCTCTCCCATCCAATTTCTTCTCTCTCTTCACCTCCGATGTCTATTGTATTTCCCCTTCTGAGAAAGGTTCAATCATGCTCTCCTGGTCCCCCTCTTGTTATCTGGGTTCCTCTGGTCTGTGGATCATAGCATAGTTATTCTGTACTTTATGACCAATATACACTTATAAGTGAGTATATACCTTGAATGTCCTTTTGGGTTTGGGTTACCTCAGAGGATGGTATTTTTTGAGTTCCAATCATTTGCCTGCAAAATGCATGAGGTCCTTCTTTTAAATAGCTAAACAGTATTTCATTGTGCAAGTGAACCACATTTTCTTTATGCATTCTTCAGTTGATGAACATCTAGGGTGTTTCCAGTTTCTGGCTATTATGAATAAAGCTGCTATGAACATAGTTGAGAAAGTATCCTTCTAGTATAGTAAAACATCTTTTAGGTATATGACCAAAAATAGCATAGCTGGGTCTTCAGGTATAATTCTTCCTAATTTTCTGAGAAATGGCCAAATTAATTTCCACAGTAAGTGTACAAGTTTGCACTCACACCATCAATGGAGGAGTATTCCCCCTTGATCCACATTCTAGCCAGCATGTGCTGTCATCTGAGATTTTGATCTTAGTCATTCTTAAGGGTTTAAGGTGGAATCTCAAAGTCATTTTGATTTGCATTTCCCTCATGACTAAGGACATTGAACAGTTCTTTAAATGTTTCTTGGCCATTAAATAGTCCTCAGTTGATAATTCTCTGTTTACCTCTATATTCCATTTTCAAATTTGGTTATTTGGGTTGTTGGTGTCTAATGTCTTGAGTTCTTTATAGATTTTGGATATTAGACTTCTGACAGATGTAGGGTTGGTGAAGAGATTTCCCAATCTTAGGCTGTGGTTTTGTTCATTTAATAATAGTGTTCTTTGACTTACTGAAATTTTTCATTTACCCGAGGTTCCATTTATTAATTGTTAACCTTAGTGCCTGATCCATTGGTGTTCTGTTCAGGAAATTGTCTCCTGTACATATGAGTTGAAGGCTATTGCCATTTTCTGTTCTATTAGATTTACTGTATCTGGTTTTAAGTTGAAATCTTTGATCAGTTAAGACTTGAGTTTTGTGCAGAGTAATAAATACTTGCATTCTTCCCATGCTTTTAATAACTGCTTTTATTTAGATAGTTTACCTAATCTTTATTTAACTTTGGTAATTGCTATCTGTCTAGAAAATCATCTGTTCTTTTTAGATTTTCCAATTTGTGGAGTACAGGGCTTGTCATTTTGGGGTTTTTATTTTATTTTACATTTACTTATTCACTTTGCATGCTGCTCATTGCCCCTTCGCAGTCACCCCTCCCACAAACTTTCCTCCATATTTTCATTTACTCTGAGTTAGTGCTGGTGTGGGTCCTCCTGGGTATCATTCCACCCTGGTGCTTCAAGTCTCTGCCAAGCTAGGCATGCCCTCTTCCACTGAGGCCAGACAAGGCAGCCCACATAGGAGAACATATCCCAAGTGCAAGCAACAGCTTTTGGGATACACCCTGCTCCAGTTTTTCTGGAACCACATGAAAGCCAAGCCTGGTCCAGTCCCTGTGTTGTTTTGTTTGGCAATTCAGACTTTGAGAGCCCTAAGGGTCCAGGTTAGTTGACACTGTTGGTCTTCCTGTGGAGTTCCTATGTGCTTGAGCCCACAATCCTTCCTCCTATTCTTTCATAAGAGACCCCAATCTCCATCCACTGTTTGGTTGTGGGTATCTGTATCTATCTGTTTCAGCTTCTGGGTGGAGTTTTTGAAGACAGCATGCTCCTGTCTGCAAGCATAATAGTGTCATTAATAGTGTTAGAAATTGGTGCATGCCCACGGAATGAGTCTCAAACTGGCTAAGTTAATTCATTGTCTATTCCATCAGTCTCTGCTTCATCCCCTCTGAGTGCATATCTAGTAGACAGAAAAAATTTTGGGTTGAAAATTTTGAGTGTAGGTTGATGTATTTATAGCTCATGATGAGGAAGTGAGAGGCATCTCCAGAATGAGACAAAGATCTGGGACAAGGGAGGCGCCTAAGAATCAACTGGGTGATCATAGCTGTGACTCATTACATTGGAAATCTGAAGAACAACCCCCTGCAGCCAGGTCAGGAACTCCAGAGAAGTGATGGAGCACAGGTTTCTAAAGACCTAATGATTCCTCTAATTTCCTCAGTTTCTGTTGTTATATCTACCTTTACATTTCTGATTTTGGAAGTTTGAGTACTCTCTGCTTTTTTAGTTATTCTGGCTATGGGTTTTTCTATCTTGTTGATTTTCTCAAAGAAACAGCTTCTGGGTTTGTCCATTCTTTGTGTTGTCCTTTTTATTTCTAATTGATTTATTTCAGTCCTGTGTTTATTTCCTGCTTCTTTATTTGCTAGATATTTCAGGTGTACTTTTAATTTCTTGACCTGGGAACTCTCTAGTTTCTTTATGAAGACATTTAGTGCTATGAAAGCATTGCTTTCACTCTGTCATGTAAATTTGT
Organism: Rhabdomys pumilio; assembly: GCA_030674055.1. NCBI lineage: Eukaryota > Metazoa > Chordata > Mammalia > Rodentia > Muridae > Rhabdomys > Rhabdomys pumilio. Next base: position 6,138,500 of record JANHMN010000010.1, on the reverse strand, counting down.
ATATGGAACAACCTCACTTTCATTGGAAATGAAATCCTGAAAAGTCTTTCTTTTAGTTCTTTATTTCTTCTATGATCCAGTTATTGTGTAAAGAGTTGTTCAGTTTCCATGAGTATGTGTGTTTTCTGTTGTTTCTGCTGTTGTTGAAATCCAGCTTTAATTCATGGTGACTTAATAACTTGGAATTGGTTATTTCAATATTCTTGTATCTGTTAAGGCTTGTTTTGAGGCTTGTTTTATGTGCTATTATATGGTCAGTATTGGAGAAGGTTCCATGAGGTGCTGAGAAGAAGGTATACTCTTTTGTGTTTGGGTGAAATGTTCTATAGATATATGTTAGGCCCATTTAAATCATAACCTCTGTTAGTTTCATCATTTCTCTGTTTAGTTTTGTCTCAATGTCCTGTCCATTGGTGAGAGTGAAGTGTTGAACTCTCCAACTATTATTAATGTATTGAGTTTGATATATGATTTATGTGTCATTAATTTTTTTTTTATGAATGTGAGTGCACTTGTGTTTGGAACATAGATGTTCAGAGCTGAGATATCCTTTTGGTGGATGTTTTCTTTGATGAGGATGAAGTGTTCCTCCCTGGCTCTTTTGATTAATTTTGGTTGGAAGTATATATTATTAGATATTAAAATGACTACTCCAGCTTGTTTCTTGGGTTCATTTCCTTGGAAAATTTTTTCCCAGCCCTTTATTCTGAGGTAATTTCTATCTTTGTTGCTGAGATGTGTTTCATGTAAATAACAGAATAGTGGATTTTCTTTTTGCATATATTTTTTAGCCTGTGTCTTTTTATTGAGGAATTGAGTCCATTGAAGTTGAGGGATATTAATGATCAATGATTGTTACTTCCTATTATTTTGATGTTGGTGATGTTTGTGTGTGTGTGTGTGTGTGTGTGTGTATGTGTGTATCTGTGTTTGTCTTCTTTTAATTTTAATAGTGTGATATTATCTATTTCTTATTGTTTTCTTCAAAGTAGTTAGTCTCATTGGATTGGAGTTTTCCTTTTAGTTTCCTGGGTAGGGCTGGATTAGCAGAAAGATATTGTTTAAATTTGCTCTTGTCATAGAATATCTTAGGATCACCATCTGTGGTGATTGAAAGTTTTGCAGGGAATAGGAGTCTGTGTGGACTCCTAGAATCTGTAAGACATTTGTCCAGGCACTACTAGCTTTTAGAATAGCAGTTGAAAAGTCAGGTGTAATTCTAATAGGTCTGTCTTTACATGTTATTCTGCCCTTTTGATTTGGAGCTTTTAATAGTCTTTCTTTTTTTCTGTACATTTAGTGTTTTATTATTATGTAGCAGGAACATTTTCTTTTCTGGCCAATCTGTTTGATGTTCTGTAACATACTTGTATATTTGTAGCTATCTCTTAACTTAGGTTAGGAATATTTTCTTCTGTGATTTTGTTGAAGATGTTTTCTTGGCCATTGAACTCGGAATCGTGTCCTTCTTCTATTTGTATACTTTTAGGTTTGGTCTTTCCATAGTGTCCCAAGTTTCCAGGATGTTTTGTATTGTGACCATTTTAGATTATGAATTTTCTTTGTCAGACATACTGATTTCTTCTATCATTTCTTTTGTGCCTGATATTATTTCTTACATGTCCTTTATTCTGTTGCTAATGCTTATGTCTGCTTTCCTGATTATTATTATTATTATTTTTTTTTTGGTTTTCTATTTCTAAAATGGAGTTTGTGTATTCTTTTTTTTTATTGGATATTTTATTTACATTTCAGATGCCAACCCCTTTCCCCATTTCCCCTCCCTAGAAAACCCCTATCCCGTGCCCCCTTTTCCATTTTGCTTTTATACAATTTTTTTTAAATGTTAATCAAAGACTTTATAAGTATGGTAATGCTCAATCAGAAGTGTATCCTAATAACCAACCTAGCTTTATTGCTTATATTTCCATTTTTTTTAGGTCTTAGACAGTTTTATTCACATCCTTCATCTGTTTGACTTTATTTTCCTATATTTTTTTTTTATAATTATTTGCTTCTTCTTTTAATGCATCTAGCTGATTTAATTTATTTTCCTATATTTCTTTAAGGGATTTATTTGATTCCTCTTTAAAGACTTTTATCGTATTTATAAGATTGGATTTAATATCATCTTCTAGTGCTCCAGTTTCATTAGGATATTCAGGGCTTGCTATACTTGGATAGCTGTGAGTTGTTGGTTCTCTGTTTCCCTGGCTCTTGTTGTATTCACATGCTGTCCTTTAGGCATTAGGATTTCCTTGGTGTTGGCTGAATGAATGGTCATGATGACAGCATGACTTCTTGGGAAGTCAGAGGGAGTTTTGCACCAGAAAATGGAGGTCAGGTGACCTGACTCGGCTGACTGTAACTCAGGTGGACCCCACTGGCAAGGGATTGATGGAGCAATGTGCCAAGCTATTAGTTCTTGTCCACCAAACCCCATAGACCTGCATAGGGTGGGGTGAGCAGGATGCTTTTGCAGGCTTGCAGAGATCCTGGGGACCAAATGGCAATGCTAGAACCAGATAATGGAAGTCAGGAGGCTTTGCGTAGTTCACTTCTTCAATCTGTGCTCCCGGTTTACTAGACTTAGTGCCTGTGCGATAATGTTACTTTTACCCAAGCTTGAATCATCTGGAAGTGTATTTCCTTTCTTTTTAATTTTTTTTATTTCCTTCTTTTCTGACTCCCAAGTGCTGAGATTAAAAGCTTGTGACTTCCCATGCCTGGCTTTCGGAAGTAAATTCAATACCGGATTGTTAAGACTAGGTTGGCCAGTGTGCATACCTATAGTTATTTTTATAATTGATTAATTAATGTGGGCCGATCCACCCAGAGTTGGGAAGCTTCATTTCATTGGCTGCATTCAGTAATGGATGGACACAAAATAACTAGGTGAGTACAAGATCACTCTATCCTTCTGACTAAGATTGTTTTTCTCAAGCATCTAATCTTTTGGCTTCCCTGACAATCTCTGACCATAACCTTCAATTTTCAACTAGCATAAATTCCTTTTTCTCCAAGTTGTTTCTCCAAGTTTTCATAATAAATGTAAAGAACATTAGTACTGCATATAAGCAAATGTACAAATAAATGATAAAAAAATATTTGAAAGCATTTTGGTACAAATATTTATTTTGGAAAATGTATCCAAAATTATTATTTTTTAAATCTTGAGATATTTTCAAAATAGTTTATGTACATTTTCCTTTCCTCTATATAAATTTACTTAGTAGGATACTTATTCTGCTACATTGTATTCACAATGGAGCTCAATGATTAGGCAATAGAAGAATGGAGCTGGGTGAGAAAGAGAGGAAGTAGAGGAAAGAAAAAGAAGAAAGGGAGGGCAGATATTTTCTGGGGTTTAGCTGAGCTTTGTGAATGCAGTTTGGTGGACTGTCAGAGCCATCTCCCATGCTGGTGTCTCATGGGTGCCAGGGTCTGCACATCTAGCTAGCTGGAGTGGTCAGATCCTAGGAGCAGCTGTCAGGGAACAAGCAGGACCAGGCACCAATTTCTAAATATCCCCCTACAAATAGAATATCAGGAATGCTCAAATAATCGCTTCTTGGACACACAGGAACGTTAATTCCTTTTGTTTGTTAGTAAGGTCCCTTATTACCATGTCCCAGATTAATCATAATTTTAAAGGAGTAATGAATTCTTGATATGAGGACTAAGATATTAAGAGTATGTAAAGATTCTAACAGAGCCTTTCTTAGACAAATTCTACCTTGTATGTATGGCTTCAAATGAAAATGAAGTCCACAAATATAGCTTTATAAATATGCTAATTTTAGCATCCAGTATAAATATCCACAAGTTTTTATACATTATGTAGCAGAATTCAAATCATAATTTTCAACAAACACAGAAACTAATGTAACTTTTATGTGTAGAACACTGTGTTCTGAAAAAAATAATAATTTACATTCAGTGTCTTGTGTCCTAACTAGACAAAACTAATCATCACAAGGTCAAGGTTATGAATTTAATCACTGAAAAATAAGTGGTCCTGCATTAGAAAGGGAGTTTATGAAAGGATTCAGAAATGCCTAAAGGTGAGGTGTAAATAATACATAGTAATCATGTATTAGACTGTCTAAAATAATAAAATAACTGTTAAGAGGAACAATATTTTAGGACACAAAATATGAATTATGAGATACATTATGACATCCTTTAGGAAGAAAAAGACTGTTTTTACAAAAATTATGTGAAAATAAAATGGAAGTTGAAGTCAAGGGCAAAGGAAAAGACTATTTCTTCTTATAGAAAAATATTATGAACTACCAAATTTAAATTTCAAGTTGATGTTTGTATTGTATTGTAAAAATTGATTGAGGTAAATAAATAGGGGTTGCACAGGAACAAACTTTAGGAACATCAGTAGCATATGAAAAAAGACAGAGTGATGAACACAGTGATAAAACAAAAACAAAAGAGTTAAATGGAATAGAGCACTTGTAAAAATGCCACAGCACTGATCATGTTTGTAACAAATTTTAGACTCTTATAAATATCCACTCAGAATGGTATATACTCTGGGAAAGAAACTAAATAGCAGAGAAAGAATCTTAAAATATATATCAAATATAGAAATAGATTAGACTGGAACAAAGTACTATGCTGACTATATACTTTTTTTTCTACTATACAGATCTCAGAGGATAGTGGATCAATAGCTATAAAACCTTAAGTAAGTAAACATACTATAAATAAGAAAACTAGAATAACTTTATTTTTAGGTAAACATATTTTACCTCATTAAACCAAGTAAACAATTGAACTGTGCTTAAAAAAAAAAAAAGAGAGAGAGATGAAAGCCCAGTAACTGAAAAGATTTTGAATTTTTTTCAATTAACAGACATAGTAAATGCACTCATGAGGCTTGGTTGCTTCTAAAAGTATGGCAGTTAATAAAATAAGACTATTTCATTCTTAAGAATAACTGCACAAAATGTGCCTAAGATGAATTGCAACCCTCAGAGTTGTGTGTGTGTGTGTGTGTGTGTGTGTGTGTGTGTGTTAATTTGTATCCCTCTAAGAGATAAGCATCAACAGAAGGCAAGACTATGTATAAAACAGTACAGATTTCTCTGGTAAATATTTCTTCCTGTTTAATACTTCCTAACCTCCTCACTCCAATCTACAAGAGCACTTAGCTTCCTATTGTTAATTCAAGTGCACTGACATATAAATATTAGCAAAGCATGCTTATTTGCAATTTCTACTTTATAGTTTTTCAGTAAGAATAAATACCAAAATTATGCTTCATGCTACATACTGAGGGAAAAATATCTGAACCTCGAAGATTGACTCAAAATTACTATCTTGAAATATGAATAGCCATTTTATATGACTAAGAAATGAATTACAGTCGTGATAGTTTTAAAAATAAGTCTCAGCAAAACATGTTTACATATCATAGTAGACTGAATCATAAGATGGTAGCGTCAAGATGAAAATTGACTCCAACCATGCACATAGTTTCTCTGCACCTCCCTAAAGGCATGTACAGTGCTGTTAGACTCAGCTTACCATTAACTACTGTGTTATATTGTTTACATGATTTCCTTTTGGTAATAATGAAGCTTTACATATATTCACCGAGCCCTGGTGCTGAGCTACATCAGTCCTTTTCGTTTTTGGTTTTACTTTCCATCTTGAGATAGGGTTTTGCTAACCATTCCATCTAGCTGCCCAAAATAACCTGCACCACTCTCTATAGTCTAGGCAAGAAAAGAATTTGCTATCAAACTGTCTCAGTTTCTCAAGAAGCCAGGACCAAAGGCCTTCAACACTCACGAGTACAACTGGCTTATTTTGTTCATTCTTAGTGTAGTTTGAGTAGAACACCACTCTTTTGTTTCAAGTGCAAAGTACTTACGTTCTTTTTATTATTTAACCATATCAGTTTATGTGACTCACTTTACATTTTTTCAAGGAGGCAATTGAATATGAAGTGCTCAATTCTATTTGCTATGCTGTGAATAACACACTAGATTTAAAATGTTTTCCTCTGACTATGAAGAAATCACAAAAATAGTTTCATAATATTTCCTGAACAATATTAGCATAGTGAAATTTTAGTCACAGAGCTGCTAAATACAAAATATATCTAGCCATTCAACCTATTTTTATCATCTAAGGAAAGAAAAAAAATCCACTAAAGTAAACACGAGCTCTATAAAATCATTAAACAATACATTGTGTAGAAATTCTGAAATAAAATGTAACTTATACCTCAGAAGACTTATACTGTTAAGCATAATAAATGTATTATTATTTTAACCTTAAATTAAAAATATTGAAAGTATAAGGCATTTAGAAATGCTGAAATTTTTATTATTTTTGCAAATTTAAGACATTTCCTTTCATATTCATATTAAAGAAATCTTTTTCTCCTTCTTGTTTATTATTAATACTCTTCTTTACTAAAACAAATTTTTCAAAAGTAAAACTATTTATCATTAATAAAAAATTTGAAGTTTAAAAATATTGTAACCAGAAATAAGGCAAATATTAGTTACTGAATACTGTCACACACAAACACACACATACCTATACATATACATGAAACACTTTTGTTTATTTATAGTCACTTTCCTCCCTGAATTAATGGAAAGCACCTATTTTCTGTTAATAATGATTTCAACTTTTCCAACTGCCACATAATTAATTTTTAAAGATTTTGTGATTGTTTTCTGTCATTTATAATACTCAAATACATTAGCCTCAAATGTAATGTTTTCTACTTTGCTGCTTTTAACAGTCTTATTTTTTTTCTGTAGATGTATCTAATCTGTAAGATAGATGTTAACTTGGTGTTTTTGTGGGTATCCTAACATTGGGACCAGGTATATCTCTGACTCTTTGCCTTGTACCTAGGACTCTTTTTCTTCTATTAGGTTGCTTTATCCATCCTCAGTATGAGGGCTTTTGCCTTGCCTTATTGTTGCTTGTGTTGTCCTGTTTAGCTGTCATCTCTTGGAGACCTTTTCTAAAGAGGAAATGGATTGGGAGTGGATCTGAGAGAGATGGCAGGAAGCTGGGAGGAGGAAAAGGAAGGAAAACTGTTATAATATTGTATTTTATGAGAGAAGAATCTCTTTTTATGAAATGAGATTTTAAATAATTTTAAAAAACACATAAATATTTTCTGTTATGAATTTTTCTGAACTTGACAGTAGTGCTCTGGCAGCAGGGACTGAATATGAAGAGAAGGAAGTGAGATAATAGTATAAAAACCATGCACAGGTTTGTGCCTCATGAATCTCTTCTATTTGGCCTAATGTTTTAGGGTATAGCCCACATATCAAAATGACATTCCTGAGTGTCCTGTTCACATTTAATGGATTGTGAATTATTCTGTAATTAGTGACATAAATACTATATATATTTCATCATCAAATAATTTATTCATTTATTTTTTATTTTGTTTAGTGTTTGAGACAGAGTCTTGCTATGTAGCCCACACTGTCTACATCTCACTATGTAGCTAACATTGGGTGCTAATTTATGGCAATCCTGTTGTATCACACTTCAGAGTACAGAGGTTATAAGAATAAGCTATGCCTAGCAACGACTTTAATTGATATTTTATGAACAACAAACACAAAACATATTCTGGTTATAACTGTAGACCTTAGGCTTGGAATGAATAGAATTTTAATGACCCCCTCCTAGAGATGTTGTATGCCCTGCTCTATGTGAAGGTTCCTTTCTAAGTATTAAAAATTACATGGATATTTTATATAGAAAGACTGTAAAACATATTATTTATAATAGCATATAAATACTTATGTTTTAATATTAAATCTTATATATCTTGAGACAGACAAATTTAAAACCTATTTTAAGATGAATTATTCTACTAAGAAATTTGAAAAGCTTTGCTTTTGAATTAATATTTACATATGACAAATGCTTACATCATTAATGTATTCATCTATTTCTATGTGGTTCAGATCACATAAAAGCATAATATTTTAAGTATAAACAAAATTTACTTAGTAACTTTTAAAACTATCTTACTGTTACAGTTAAAGTTTATCGGTATTTAAATATTATTTCTATGTTATAATTATACTTCCATTTTGTAGCTATTAACTAAAGCGTTTAATTTGCTAACAATAATATAAAGTAAGTTTTAAAGAAATGACTTAATACTATTTTGTATTTGGGGATTAGATTATATTTTTAAAAACAAATAGAGTAGCATTTAAATAAAACAAAATTATCTAACCAGGCAGTGGTAATGTGTAAGGTGGTGGGCTGTGAGAGGCAGCTTCTGGGCCCTGGTTACTTTCACTTATTTACAGCCCCTCCCAAAGAAAGGTTTATGGCCTTAGGTCACACAGCTCAGGTAGAGGGCGTGACTACAGGCTGAAGAGCCTCAAAAGATCTCCATATTCATGAGTTAAATAAAGGCCAGAGGGTGTAGCCAATAGAGCATTCCCCCCCAGACCCTTCTCCTGTTCACAAAAGATATTTAACTTAAGGCCCGCCCTGAGGACATCTTCATCCACTTTCCACCATGACAATAAACTTTAAAAACCACGGTCTTCCTCTTGTCTTTAGGGCCCACCAACATGGAGGGAGCCTTCAACTACCAAGCCACCTAATCTCCCACAGGAGGACCTCTCTGCGTTCCAGCCAGCCATGACACAACCAAGTGAGTTGCCTTGACCAAGAGTTTCATCCACCCCACGGTATGCTGCTGGAGCTCTCTCCCTCGACCCTCTCAGCTGCAGGCTGGTCTAGCCTTTATGCCACCATACCCCTGTCTCAGTCCTTCTGTGGTCTCTCACCTGTGCCTGGGTGCCCAAAGGCTAAGACCAGCCCATCTCCAGCCTGCCTCTCGGCCCGGAGACCCCCAATCGAAGAGCTCTGCCCCAATGGGACTTCAGATTGAGGTCTCCCCATGCCCTGAGTGGAAATCAGTGGCTTCCCCTAGCCCAGTGTCTTAAGGGAACTCAGTCAAATTCCCGTTCTTCTGCCCCCACTGAGCTGTCTGAGCCTTGGCAGACACAGGAGACCCACAACTCAGCCCAACAGGACGGGTGCTACAAACCCACAGTGGTGCACATCTTTAATCCCAGCATTTGGGAGGCAGAGGCAGGGATTTCTGAGTTTGAGGCCAGCCTGGTCTACAGAATGAGTTTCAGGACTGCCAGGGAAATACAGAGAAAACATGTCTTGAAAAAAACAAAAACAAAAAACAAAAAAACGAACCAAAAAAAAAATGTTCTTTTACCAAACTTAGTTTTATGATACTTTAACGTATATTTTAACTAATGTATATATAAAATTTTTAAGCCCGTGACTATATCATTTATTTAATTATTAACTGAAAAGAGGTATTAAACTGGGATTAATTTATTAATTAGTACTTGGATGTAATAAAATGTCAGACATAGCATATGCTACAATGTTTTAAGAGAGACTATTAATTTTAAAAAGGCATTTTAAGTTAATTAATTAAAAGGCAATGGCTCATGTTTTTTAAATTATACTGCAGTATGTGAACGTTTAATAGGCTTGTCTTATCTGGACTTGTATTTTACTTCACTAAGATTGTTTTTGGAATGCAAAAGCTCTAGCTCACTAAAGATTAAAGCTAAGTAAATATTCAATTGAAGTGTTTCTTTATATTGTAGTCCTTATTACTAACATTTGTCTGTTCTTAACACATCTGTAGCTTGGAAATTTAAAAAGCAAAGGTGAGTCATTGATATTTTTAATTAATGTTGTATTAGTTCAAATTAATATTGCAACATTGAAACAAGATATGAGCATAAAAAAGAAATTATTAGAGATCAAAACAAATAAATGGGACTGTAAACTAACTGATTCTTATAGGATTATAAAAAAAAGTTCATCAGTACTTCTGGGCTTAGACAATAAATGAACAGACAAGAAATAATACTTACCAGAGTTTCTGGGCTGCCCAATCTGGGAAGATCTCCTTGAAGATTTTGGGAATTAAGCTGCACGTACTTGTGATGTGGAAGATGTAGCCAAAAGTTATTTGACGAATATCATCAACAGTCTATAATGTGATACCCTCCAGGTGATTCTTTCTTTCCCTTCCTCCCACAGCAGCACATTAACAATTTATATACATTTTATTTTGTTATAGATACACCCAGAATGACACATATCTTTATTCAGAAGGCAAGAGAAAACATGTGAAATCTTACTTTACAAACTTTATGATTGAAAATAGACTTTTTTATATACTGTAGTCTCATAGTTTTATTTCTTTTTTATACACTGTAGTCTCATAGTTTTCTTTCTTTTTTATACACTGTATTCTCAAAGTTTTCTTTCTTTTTTATACACTGTATTCTCATAGTTTTCTTTCTTTTTTATACACTGTATTCTCAAAGTTTTCTTTCTTTTTTATACACTGTATTCTCAAAGTTTTCTTTCTTTTTTATACACTGTATTCTCATAGTTTTCTTTCTTTTTTATACACTGTATTCTCAAAGTTTTCTTTCTTCCAAAGCCTCCAAGATCATCCTCACTTCCACTTCTACCAAAAATCATACTTTTCCCGTTCTCTAATAAGAATAAAAAGAGTCATCTAAAAATAGCAATAAAATAAAAAGATAAATACAAAGAAACAAACAAAAATAGGATAAAAAAAAACAGAAACAAAGGGGTCAAAACAAAAGCACAAAAACCACATTCAGATGCTGAGACACACACATTCACATGCATAGGAACGTCACAGAAACAAAATAAGAAACTATATTATATAAACCAGTAAAATTCCCAGATAAAGCATTGTGAGCCAAAAAACAAGAGCAACAGAAAGAGCAAGACAAAACAAAAACAATAAACAAAAAGAACAACAAAAATAAAAACAGAAAAAAACAACTAAAAATACCATTGGGTTTGTTGTATGTTGGCCATCTACTGCTTGGTATGGAACTTGCCCAAAGGGGTGTTTTTCGTACCCAGAGAGACTCGATTGGAGAAAACCAATTTTTACTTTTCAACTGTTAACATCCTGGAGCTAACCAGGCTAAAGTAGGGAAAACCAAGGACTGCTTCAGTGTCCACTGCTCTCTTTAGTAGACTCAGGTAACTACTGTATGCCCAGAATAACTGGGAAGGTTAATCTGCCCCCAGCATGAGGAGACATAAGTACAGAGGCTCAAAAACCCAGCCACCAATAGGCTGTAATGGAAAAATATGAAATTTGGTGTCAGAAGAAGGAGAGGCCAACTGGGTTTTTTAGGGGGCTGGGGCTGAGAAAAGTCTATTGTTTTGTTTTGGTATTTTTGTGTCTAGTATATTTTCTTTTTATTTGATCTGTTTTCATTTTCATGATTTTGTTTCAATATTTTTATTGGTTTTACATTTTAGAGATAGAATACCGAACTCCTTCGGTAGGGATGTGCAGAGGATCTGAGACTGTTTGGAGCATGGAAAATATTTGATCAAAACAGATTATATAAAAATAATTGTAAATTAAAAAATCTAAATCAACTATTATTGTTAATTTTAAAATTAAAGAAAACATATAATTTATATGAATTTGAAGAAAATGAAATTATCATTTAAATTAGTTTCCTTACAAATCTATGCCAAGGAAATATGATTATCATATAGCATTAAAATTTAATTATTTTTACTTTCTTAACTCATAGATGAAGAGACATGGTTTACAACTGACCAGAATCTCTGTTGTGGTTACATTTTTATGAAGGACAACTAAGTTACCTATAGGGAATTTTTTATTTATCCCATATAACAAATGATTGGAGTCAGACATGAAATTCTGCATATCTGACTCCTGTTAATGTTTCCATATTTAAAAAATTAGTATTTTATGTTAGTGTGAAAATATTAACATATTAGGGCTTGTATATTTTTAATCATTTTAATAACTGAACATATGTAGTATACAGAGAGACTCCAGGTTCATATACCAATATAATTTTAAAATAAAGTAAGCATTTCTGTAAAAATTTTAAATTGACTGTAATAAAATGCCAAACAGCAGAATTAATTATTCACTTCATAGTCTCTGTAGTGATGATCATTTCATGTGGAGTTAATTTGCATATTTCAGCAGCAAAGAAGCCCTCAGATATGAGTGTCTAATGTCTGACATCCACAATTTCTCAATAGAAGTCAAAAAAGTTTATTGAAGTGACAGTCTATTTGCATTTACAATTTTGCTCTTGAACCATTTCTTCTTTCCCACGACATAAACTTTAATATTATCAAAAACTGGAATTTATTATTCCTTTTCAGTATTTTTGTATTTTTATTTAATTGTTGATACAGTATAGCTTGATCATATCCTTTTTCTTCTACAACTCCTCTGAGACTATCTACTCCTCTCCACCTACCTACCACCCTGATATCTCTCTGTGCACCTTTCTCTCATAAACAAAACCAAAAAAAATGAAACAAATATTAAAACAACTGAAAATATCAATTATGACTGCAAATAAATAAAAATCCCAAACAAAACAAAACAAAAATCCACAAAGTAACACAAGAATTCATACTCTGTTTGCCAATTACTGCTGGGCATGATGTGCCTTGAAGTGTAGTTGACATACTCAATGATACTTCATTGGGGAAAATGGATTTTCCCTTTCCCAGAAGGGACAAATTTCTAATAGATTCTTGGTTAGGAATGGGAATTTCTGTCCACCTTCTCTTCTCAGCAGGGAAGTTTGTCTGGTTTGAACCTGTGTGGGTATTGGACATGCTGTCAAATTTCCTTTGTTTTACACATGTAGCAATTCTGTTCTATCTGGAAGACATTGTTTCTTTGGAGTTATTTATCACTTCCTTTCCTGTATCCCTCTTCTTCATAGATTCCTGAGTCATGAGAGTTGGAGTTCGATAATGATATCCCATTTAGGACTCAGTGCTCCAAAATATCTTATTCTTTTCACATTGTCCAGGTGTGTATCCCTTTGTTAATTAGCAGTTACTGCAAAATATACTTCTCTAATGAGCACTGAGCAATGACATGTTCCATAAAAATAACTATATATCACAAGAAGTCATTTTATTGCTATGTTCAATTACCAGAATAATGCTTTTAAATGTTACCATTAATTCTATGATAAATTGATGCAATATATTTTGATCAATCTAAAAGGATCAGAGACATGGGTGAGGGGTAAGAGGCTTTGATAAAAACTTTGACATTTAGGGCTGATCACTCTGAAGTCTCTATATCGGTTAGCTAATTGTTTATCTTTGCATTAATTGCCATCTTCTGAAAGATTAAATTTTCTCTAATGAGGAATGAGAGTTACACTAATCTATGAACATAACAAGGTTATTAGAAATCAATTAACTCAATAAAACAATTATTTGGTCCAGTTAGCAGCATAATAATCACAGGTTCTCCCCAAGGTCTTATGACCTATTGAAATACAAGTTCTTGTTAACAATACTAGGTACGAGCTTCTTGTCAAGAGGCAAGCCTTAAAACTAGCTAAAAATGACACTTGACATTGTAACATTAATACTTCTGGTATGCCAGCATACCTATCTTCCCAAACAAGTTGTTTTTGTAGACCAGAAGTTTTACATCTGTGTGAGACTGAGAAAAAGGACAGATCAAGACAAAAACATTTATGCAGATAATAAAAAATTAATCAGAACTTCCTGAGTAAAATTCCAGAACTCTCATTCAGAAAGAACTTGGTTTTAAAAAAAAAACTTAACAACAGATAAAAAACAAACCTTTCAATGATTTAGATATATAAACTAGTATTAAGGAAATACAGAAATACATGTTGATACCAAAAGAGATACTATCTCATGTTAACGCTGAGTGACAGAAGTCTAGAGTTTCCCCATGTAATTGAAATACTATCTAAATTAACTATCAATTGTTCAAGTGATTCTGGGTTTTATGCTTGGTTTTCAGAGTGGTAATACTGACCATCTACTCTGGAATGTGGGGAAGGCTGAATAAAAACAAATAGACCAACTCTGAATCCCCTCATTCTATGGAGAACTATTTAAAAATATTAATAAAAAGTCATAGAGAACCTCAAGTTTTATATATCATCTGGAAATCAAAAATGTAAGAAATCATATGTCATCATTTCTTAGCACTAACTCTTTAGGAAGATATATATGGATAAAAACACAAGTGATTTACTTTTATCAAATATAGACATATGTGGCCATTAAAATATTGGCATTTTTTTAAAATTAGTTTTATCACTGTCTGTGTGTGTGTGTGTGTATCTGTGTATGTATGTGTCTCTGTGTGCTTGTGTCTGTGTCTGTGTGTCTGGAGGGTATGTACATGCAGAGATATACCATGGTACATGTATAGAGCTTAGAGGACAATTTGTGGAAATTGTTTCTCTTCTTTCAACACGTGGTTCCCAAAGATCAAACTCTGGGCATCAGTCTTGGTTGTATTTTTTTTTTTTTCTCACTGAGATTCCTATACAGCTTTGCTATTAGGAGCTCACTACAAGGGTAACAGCCTTACACTTCCCAAATGTTTGAAATTCTTCATGTCAATTAAAAAAAAACCTGAGCATTATATAAAATAGGAATCTCTAAAAAATCTGCTTATATTTAATAAATAGATCAATACGTGTATAGCTTCAGTATTTACTATTGCAATGTGAGGTTGTTAAGTAAGTATTTTAAAATTTTTCATAATGCATAGATGATTGTTTTGGAGACACTCATTTTCTTTTATTTTTTTCCAAGCTGAAACTTTTCAACATGAATATAGAAATATATTAACATTAAAATTATGTGATTTAAAGCAATTCATCAATAACTTTTTATTCCATACAATAAAATAATAAGGTTTTTTTTAAAAAAAAAGAAAAAAGCACTATCAAGCTCTACTGAGCTGAATTCTATTTATCTATCTTTTTATCTAACTAGTTTGGATTGCTTTAAAGATAAATTATAGAGGTAAACAAGCAAACAAAAGAAAAGTTTCCTTTCCTACTTAAACATGGGATATCATAAAAATAGATAATACGCTAACAAACTAATTTTCATAAGATGATAAAAATTAAAGGCAGAATTGAAGACCAGTTAAGTTGAGTTCAGTATAGATTAAATTTCAGTGTAGTAAAAGTAATGATATAATAATAATAGTAATAATAATGGGATATACCTTATATATATGTATATATATATATATATGTATATATACATATATATATATATATATTCTAATCTAAGTAAATGCTAATTTTATAACTCAATCAAAAAGTCTAAAGTCATGGTCACTAAAATTAAAACCATTTTTTAAGGTCAGTCATCTTACAGAAAAATAAACTAAATAATAAATACTAAATTTTGGTATTTATATTTGTGACATTCTGACTCATGAAGTAAACCATTATTAGAAACCATATTAAACAATTATTAGCTTAAAATAACTATTTAATCCTAATCATAAAAATGTTACAAAGTTTAGAAGAGTTGACGAAACTTGTCAGTTGGCAAGAAAGTCAATTGCAAGTGATTTGAATGTAGGTCAACGGGCCAAATTAGAGATCTGAAACTATCTTTACTGGGAGATATGCAGTGTGACAGCAACAACAACAATAAGAACTTGCACAGAAACGCTGCATGGTTAATGTATTGAGTAACCATGTGTAAAATCAAAGAACTTGACTAGAATTTTAAACATAGAATAGTAGTATATAAAAAGGATTTGCACATCACTTTGGATGTTAAACCTTTACTCATAATTAATATTAAATTCTCGGTAAATAATTTGATAAATAAATCAATAATTGTTTTATTACTTTATTTTTATCCATTTGTCTCTTAGATCAGATCACTTTTAGTTTTAATTTAATTCAAACTTTAATAAATGCATATTACAGATGCCTTTATATGGCAATACTCTTTGGAAGTATCTAAAGTATGCAAATGTCTTCAATTATAAAGGGGATTGTTTTCACCACCTAGTGTCTCCACCACAGGGCCACTGGGGAGTGAGGAATATGTCCATGCTGCAGGTGTGTGATACAGATAGGTGTATGAATCAGTCCCAGTGCACTGAGATTGCCTGTATTCATGATGCTGCTGAATCAAGTAGGAGGCAGGTTGTGCGTTGGATTAAAATCCTACTGGGAGCTAATAATCTTAATTTGATGAAATGTGGTGGAGAAAAGATGATAATGCTTTAACACATCCGATAGCAGGAGCTTACTTTTATTGAAAGGCATGGAGATAGCACTAGAATGTATCACAGAGAAAGTCAACTAAATTATCAGGGATTTTTTCATAGTGAAGGCTCAGGGGTGATGCCATCAACAGCTCCTGCATTGCAGATAGAGAGCCCTTTGCTAAGGAGGGAGTATAGTATTTTAGCATTTTTCAATGTACTTACTTATGGGAAGAAGAAATGAACATTATGATATAAAACTATCTTGTACATTATAAAATTATTTAATGTTATATTTCCTCTTCAAACTGGTAAATAAAACAATATGAATTAATTTGTCTCATAATTGGCCACAGGAGTTTGTACATATGAACAAAAATGATTAAAAAAGAAAAACAAACACTGCTCCAATGAGAAGCAAAGATCAGTTTTTTTACTACTGACCCACAATCTCACTGTAATTTGTAACGTTTTCAACCAAAGGCTTATCCAATGCAATTTCCTTTTTCCTGCAGTCTTCCTGTTGATTAAATAATAGCTTGTGAGTCAACCAAAGGGAAATTAGATAAACCATTTTAGATTTAAGTCTCTAGCATTAATCCATTTATCACAGGGTAACTTATTAATAGAGTGGGAAAAAATCTGTCAATTTTTTTTGTTAGTTTTCAAGGCTTAGCCATTAGAAATGCACCTTACTTGGAAAAGCCAAGGACAGGAACACAGAATTCTGGGAGAGTAGAGCCAGATGTTTTGGAGACATGGTGGACTTTTTCACAGCACCGTTCAGCAGCAACACTCTTTCCTTTTAAACCAATGTGAAGCTTGACCTAGCATATTAAAGAAAACTTCACCAGACTCACAAAACTATGTTTTAAAACTTGGAAAGAGAAACAAAGTTTAGACTTCTCCTGCTTATAAAATTAATGAGTGGTTGATCCCACTCAAAACTGCTAAGAGTTCACTAAAACCCTATTTAGACTTCACTGGGTACCTTGAAGAAGATGAAAGAGATTTATTTTAATATTGATCTTCTTTTGAACTTAAATATATTCTACAGATCATTAAAGGCATTCATATTTTATGTATAAATTTGACCGTCTTGATTATTGCACACACACGCGCGCGCACACACACACACACACACACACACACACACACACACACACATATATATATATATATATATATATATATATATATATATAAATTGAATTGACAGTGATTAAATTTTAATAATATTTACCCCTGTGTATACATGGCTCTATTTTCAGTTATGGGCATAGTTATATCATGAAAAGATAATGGATAATGTTTTGTCTCTCTTTGAGGGACAAATTGACATTGGTTTACGTTAGTGACTTATTGTAATTTTAGACAAAGCTCTACTGTGCATCACACACTGACCTCAAGCTTGTAATCTTCTTACGTTAACTTTCCCACAGATAGGATTATAGATATACATCATAAATATCTCTTAAACTAGTTTTATATACATTTATTTTTAGCTCAAACAAAATAATTATAGATATGGGGTAAAAAAAGACAAAATTAATTTTTAATAGGCCAATAATAAGCCAAGGTAATTGTTATAATTGCCACCCCAATCCTTGTTTATTTGATTTGAGAACATTCCAAATCCTCTCTTATAGGTATTTTGATATGAACATTTGTATCCATATGTAGTTATGCTACTTTGGTATAGGACTTTAAAAATTCGTTCTTCAAAACTACAGGCATGGAAATTAAATGATAAGTGAAGTTACACTAAACAAAATCTCTGATGCTTGGTAAAGGAAATGATAAACAAAGAAAGATATTGTACGTAGATTGACAGTGATTAAGTTTTAATGTTATTTATCCCTGTGAACTGTGAGTCATTTATTTCTCAACATTAATATTTATAAATTCTTATGCTAAAAACGAGTATCAATGTTAATTGTCTTCCAACCTTATTATATATATTTAAACTGATGGCAAAACAACCATGGTATGAATTTTAATGTAAACTATTCTCAATATTTGTCAATAAATATAAAATGAATAACTTGTACTGTAAAAGCTTATAGATTATGTGATCATCCTTCACTGATGTCGGGGATGGATGCCCAGGATTAGCTTCCATACTAAGGATAAGGGAAGGAGAAAATGGTGGGAGGAGCTGATAGAGGACAGACCTGGAGGAGGGGAGGCTGGTATTGGGAGGTAAATAAGTTAATAATTTAAACAAAATTTAACAAGGTGTGATCATATCCCTAGGAAACCCTCATTTTTTTCTTTTACCCTGAAGCTCACTGGT
Source organism: Rhabdomys pumilio (assembly GCA_030674055.1). Lineage (NCBI taxonomy): Eukaryota > Metazoa > Chordata > Mammalia > Rodentia > Muridae > Rhabdomys > Rhabdomys pumilio. The sequence goes on along the minus strand of JANHMN010000010.1, from coordinate 6,120,051 downwards.
CACATCAGTATCTCAGAACCTCTTGTACATTTGAAGCTTATTAGCAGAGATGCATCTACAAAGCATAGGAGTCACTTGTCTGATACTTTGTAGTAGCTCGTTTTTCAAACAATTCTTGCATTAACTGCATGAGAATATGATGCCTTCCTAGGAAATATTGTAGAGCTCAGAGGAGGGTTCCTTTCTGAAAAACATTCCATGTTGTAGTCAAAATGGTTTCTAAAACTTTTCAAAAAAAGAAGTTTGGCGATGGCATATCAGATTTGAGTGAGATGTTCTCTCTTTCTGGGTTTCTTCTCTTGATGAGGAAGTAGTTTCCATCTTGGGGATAGGAGGAGAGAACTGGCTTTTTTCCCCAAAACGTTAGGGGGAAGTGTTTCTAAGGGCCAAGGTTATTTGACCATGTTGGTTTTCCTGTGTTGGTTTTGCTATCATCTTCAGGGCCTTCAATACTTCCCCTCACCTCTACATAAGAGTTTTAGACAGCAAGTGAGCATGCCAGCATCAAGGGTACACTGAGGTCAGCAGTGATGGATGTTGGTATGAGAGGTTGCTGGGGCTCAAGTTGTTTACTATTTGTAAAGTTTCCTCTTAGAAAGCCTCTGGCTTCTGGTAATTAGCTCCTGCTGTTAGTTATTTGGCTGTTAAGAAGAAAGGAAAAGAAAAAGAAAAGCAAGAAAGCAAGAAAGCAAGAAAGCAAGAAAGCAAGAAAGCAAGAAAGCAAGAAAGCAAGAAAGCAAGAAAGCAAGAAAGCAAGAAAGAAAGAAAGAAAGAAAGAAAATAGAGAATCAGGTATGCAGAAAAAACAAAACAAAACAAAACACTCAACTCACTCTGCATGAAGCAGAGAAAAGTTCCAATCAACCTTTATTCATGCTTGCAGAAAATAACACACACTCTGGATGAAGCAGAGAAAGAGAAGTTCCAGCAAACCTTTATTTCAGTTCTCAGTACCTCATACATCTCTCATGTAGCACTGTTACAACAGGATAATCAATTACATAGTTTTCTAAACACTCTCACAGTTCATGACTTCATAGTAAGTTTAAGGCAATATAGTTCATGTCATAAATTGGTAAGACGTAAGGAACAAAAGCAACATTGTTTACATATGTTACAATTAAGATATTAAAATTAGTATCTCACTAAACATTCATTATCTATTTTCTAGACTTATAAGTTAATTTTTTTTTATTTTGAGGAAGATTTCTGGGGGAGTGCAGACAAGGACAGAGTGGGTGTCATTTCCAAAGCAATAATTTTATTTAAAAAAAGAAGCATTGAAAATTTTACACAGAGATTCTAGGTATTTTCCTTACTCCTAAGCATGCTTAATTAAATACTTATCTGAATATGGTCACAGTATAAAAGCAGTAATATTTAAGGACATTATAAGCTCAAAATAAGACAGAAACATATGTAAATTATAAAGATGTTAGGCAGATATGATCCTGGAATGCTCATCTTGTACCACAAGGTATTAACTGAAAAAAAAGTAAATGACACTGTGAAAGTAGATTTCTCAGGAGCTAATGCTACTTGCTAATTGTGATGTATGAGCTAACAGATAGATGTATCATTGCCACCATTCTCATATGAAGGACGGAGAACAAAATTCAGGAAACATCGAGGAAAAGTCACCATCAGCTCTGTGAATACTCTTCTTAGAAAAACACCTTTGCTGTGCTATTAAAATTTCAGAATAATGAGGCTTTTGCCTCTGAGCAGGCTGGCTCAAAAGAAGGCCACTGAGGTAAAGCAATAATTTTTAATCTCACAAGTTACCACAGTTTTCTCAAGAGACAAATAATTTTTAATGTGTCTTATTATTTTAAAATTTTGCATAAATAATAAATTATTAAATAATAATAAAATTATTATTTAAAAAAATTTAAAATAAATTATTTTAAAATTTGCATAAAATAAAATACTGTGACCAATATTTTATTTTTCTGTCCTTGAACCTACAAGAAATTGTCCATATCCAGTTTATAACATTAGATACCAGGTAATGGTCTCACACATAACTTAGAAGGAATGATTTTTGGTATTTTAAGTTTGTTCTAAACCTGTTTTCTTTTTTTTAGTACAATTAGCCCCAGACACATGAAGGTTTACAGAGGTCTATTTGCAGTTTTTATTCTGTAAGGGGCTTGATATTACTTGTATCAATTTAGAAATTTTATAAAATTATTATGAAAAATTATGAAATAATCAATTCATCTACACATCATTACTATATGAACCACATCTTCATATTGATTCTGCAACAATAGGGTTGGCAAATTCCCAGGAATCACTAGGCTGTGTAATGACTACAGGAAAGGTATATCAACAGAAAGAAATGATACTGGAATGAAGGTCTTGAGACCTTGCCTCACAGAACTCACCCACTGTAGTCAAGCAAAATGGTGGGCCATCTCCAGAAAACTTACTTTCTTGCCATAGCCTTTCCTGGATGACTTCTGACACTCAACCTCTGCCCAATGTTTGGCTGTGAATGTCTGTCTCAGTAATCTGCAGGTTAGAGCCTCTTAGAGGACAGTTATGCTAGGTTCATGTCTGCAAGCATAACAGAGTATCCTTAACAACGTCATGGATAAGTGATTGCCCATGGGATGGGTCTTAAGTTGGGTGAGTTATTGGTTGTCCCCATTTCCTGTCTCTGCTCCATTTTTACTCCAATATTTCTTTTAGACAGGACAAATTTTGGGTTCTTAGCTTTGTGAGTAGGTTCGTGTCCTTATTCCTCCACTCAGGGCCCTCCTTGACTTCAGGTGGTGGCCACTTCAGGTTCCATATCCCAATCGTTATATGTCTCAGTTGTCACCTGTTTGACTCCTGGGAGCCTCCTTAACCCAGGTCCCTAGAATTTCTTAGAGATTCCATGTACCCCCACTGACAACACAGGCAGCTACAGATTTCTGTTCATTTTTCTGGCCCTCTGGCCAAGTCTGTGAAGAAAGAAATTGCAGGAGGTATCACAATGTTCATGGATAGATAAGATTAACATAGTGAAAAAGGCCATCTTACCAAAAGTAATCTACAGATTCAATGAAATTTTTATAAAACTACCAACACAGTTTTTACAGACCTTGAAAGAGCAATTTTCAACTTCATATGGAAAAACAAAAATGCCAGGATTGCTCAAAGAATCCTGAAAAATAAAAGAACTTCTGGAGGAATCACCATTACCCCTCTCAAGCTGTACTAAAGAGCAATAGTGATACAAACTTCAGGATATCGGTATAGAAACAGACAGGTTGATCAATGGAATAGAATAAAAAAAAAACAAAAAAACAAAAAACAAAAAAAAAACAAAACAGAAATATACCCAAACATCAATGGACAGTTGATTTTTCTCAAGGACTACAAAACTATACCATGGATAAAGAAAGCATCTTCAACAAATAAATCATCCTTAAAAGAATAACTGAAAAGTGACTTCTCTTTCAAATATTGCAAAAGGTACTTGAAAGGATAAAGTAAATTTACATGTTTCCAATTACTCGTCTTTTCATGTAAGAACTAAATAAAAGAAACATAAACAAAATATAAGTATTTCAAGTTTATACAACATAAACAGAAATTGAGACGCTTGCATGTCCCTCACATATACAGAGGGTCTCCTTATGAACTCAGGTCTGCTTCATGATCATCATTGACTGTATTGATCTCCTAAGTGTTGAGTTTATTTTAGTTTTAAAAGAAATAAATCTGTTTCTAAATAATTATATTAAAAACCTAACCCTCAAGAGACTGGAAGTCCCAGGGAGTTTAGAGATCTGGTGGGGTAGGTGGTGAGGTGGGGACATCCTTCTGGAGACAGGAGTTGGGGAGAAGGTACAGGATATGGAACAGTCAGAGAATAGACCAGGAGGACAATAAAATCTGGAGTGTGAAAAAAAAGAAAGAAAGATAAATAGATAAATAAATGAATAAATAAATAAAATGTATGTATCTTCACTTTCATATTATGCTCTCAATGATAGTATGCAATATATATATATATATATATATATATATATGTTGGGAGATGCATGCACCCTTTTCTAAAGAGAAGCTGATGATGAGCCCATCTAGGGCAGAGGAGAGGTGGAAAAGAGAACAGTGAGAATTGGAGGGGAACCTGTGGGGTCAGGATGTATTGTATGAGAGAAGAATTAAAAAATAAGATATCAAAGTAAAAGAAAATTAAATCAGTAGTTCATTAATATTGAAAACATTCCTCAAATTCAATATTTTACCTATGAGGCACTTAATTTAAAGCTGTTTAATAAAAAAAATGTATAATTTAATTGAATCATACCAGATACCACTCCCTCCTCTTTCAAGTACTGCAGAATTTACCTATTTGTGGTTTTCTTTCTCAAATCTACTGTATGGAATGAAATGGTCAACAAATTCAACACAATTGCCAGTTTCCGTTATCCTGTGAACATGTCCCTTTCCAGTAACTTTACAATTTGTGTTAGGTACAGTAAAGCATACATCACTTTTCATTGATCTTATGCATATGAATTTCCACTTCAAAAGCTCTTGTCCACAGTACATGACAGACTGTAAAGTCGTCTTGATGAAATACACTGAAACATAATTCAAGTGAGCAAGACACATATGCATCCCTGATGGATGTGGTAAAGAAAACCTTACTTTAACTTTGAAGCAGTTATTGATTCCTGAGAAATAATTTTAAGAAGAGTTAAATGTACTGTCTTAAAAACAGGCAGCATCTCCTTACAATCTATTTGTATAAGTTTCCCATGTCCATTATCAGAGCTTAATGGTTTACAGGAAATGTTTTATATCACTAATATGTTGTTGCAGATGTCAACTTCTGAAAATAATATTTTTGAAAACTAATTTTAATGAGCACAGGACCTCAGTGTTACCAGAATTTCACATGGAAGATAAACTAAAATTGTTTTCAGCCCCAATTAAAATCTTTCTACACTTTTGATTTAATAAGTGAATTTAAGTGCTTTACTTAATGCCATCCACATATTTTTATACTTTACTATTTTGAAATTGATTTTCTTGTTCTCTCATTTTTAGTGCCTTCTCTTCAAATATTGATGCTTACAACACCTAGTGCCTAAAGCATTCAAGCAATGCTATAGTAATTAAGTAAGTGTTTTGGTAAAATTTTACTTAGCACCATTTTATGTTGTATAAATAAATTACAGTTCTTGCTCATATATGCGAGGATATTTTGTGTGTGTGTTTTACATTCCAATCTCTGCTCCGCATCACCCACTCACAGAATCCCTCTGCCAATCCTCATTCCCTCTCCCCTGAGTGGGTGGGTTTCTCAATCCCTGGTATCCCCTGGATGTAGCATCAAATCTCTGGAGATATAGATAAGTTCTCTCCCACTGATTCCGGACAAGGCAGCCCTATTAGGAAAAGATTTTATAAGAGTCTTGCTGGTCTATTAGCTTGGGGTGCTGCTTTGAAGGATGTGAATTGCAGATGCCATGTTGAAGGTTTGTTTGTTTATGTGATTGTTTGGTTGAAATTTTTTTCACTGTGGAAAACAGTCAACTCTCTGTAATCTACCTAGAAATGAATATTATCTTTATTATAACATGCATGAAATGAAATAAAAAGGCCATGTGGTACTCAGAGAAGAATCAACAGGAATCCAAACAAAATTGCTATTTTAAAAACAAACACTGTGACAATTTCATTATATGTTTCCTAGGCAAAGGAGCAACATTGTGTGCCTCATCTGACATGCCAATTCCTCAAAACTACCAAAACCTTCACTGAAATGCACAATAGCCTATGGGCCTGCACATCTAGAATGGAACTGTGTCGTAAGTGCAAAGGTTAAAAATAAAACAAAACAAACAAATAACAACAAAAATGCTCACTTTTTATACTTTAGATTCTATTACATCAGATCTCCAGACCTTTCCTCTCCCTGATCTAATCTACCCACTTATGATATGTAATTCTGAATAAAACTTTGAGAGTTTAATCAAAAGAAGATATTTTTGTAACAACTTCTGAAATATTTATAATCTCTTACCACTACTGAGTAAAGCACGTCCTTTCTCTGCTACAGGCCGCAAGGCCACATGAAAGTTTTAAATATACTGACACATTTTGATATACTGGAGAGTATTCTTTGATGTGGGCTATAAAATTTAGGCTCAGTGAATGTAAAGTTTGAACTGAGTGAGACTGAGTTAGAAAAAAAATAGGTGATATGAGCTTGGTGGTGCATGCCTTTACCCAGAATTCAAGACAAGTGAATCTCTGTGAGTTCAAGACCAGCCTGGCCTGCAGAGTTAGTTCCAGAACAGTGAGGGCTACACAGAATAAAAATGTCAAAAAACAGATAGATAGATAGATAGATAGATAGATAGATAGATAGATAGATAGATAGATAGATA
>JANHMN010000010.1:6097708-6113640 GCA_030674055.1 Rhabdomys pumilio | reverse complement strand
ATAGATAGATAGATAGATAGATAGATAGATAGATAGATAGATAGATATTGGTGTAATTTAATATGAAAATGAACTTTAATTCTACAATTTGCTTATTTGCAATTTGCTATACACCACTATAATATCTTAGATTATAATAGTTTGTGTGTGAATGCTTTCAGTTCTAAAAAGAAATAAAAGAGGAGTTATTACTTACAATTACCATTTGCTGGTTACAAGATTTTCACACTATTTTTAAAAATCTGTTTTAATCTATGTATAAGAATTTACTAATCTAAATAAATGTACTAAGTATGAAGTTATGGCTAACAATTATAAGTTAGAAGTAGGCTTGAACATTCTAAAACCTATTTATGCAGGGGCCTTTAGGACTAAAATTGTTAATATTATGTTTTGAAACCCTTATCTATATACCTAGAATCCTGTACATCCTTCTTTTTCTTTAAGTTATGCAATGAATGATTTCATTATTTATGTTTTGGAAGAGAATATGCTTGGGAAAAATTCATAAATATCAAGTTATATTTTATGGATCTTTGGAAAAGTTAACCAAAGTTTTAGTGTCTTAGAAATATTTGCTCTCCATTTCGCTTCAACAATCATATCAAACTCTAGAGATGAAAATCAAACAATATTAGAAAGACAAAAATAAATGAATCAAAGTAACAAGCCCTAATATTAAGATATGTTTATAATGAACTATGCTTCCCCAAATAAGATCCTTCAGTAAAATAAAACCAATCGCCATTCAGTTCATAGAAGCCTGGTAGAAGCAGATGTGAAGAATTTTCTCTAGAGTGACAGAGGACAGGCATAAATTATATGTGGTGTACTGTTACCCTAAGATTTCTTATGCTATTACTCTGCATTATTGACTATGGAAAGGTTCTAGGCTCTGATTTAGTTGTACTTTTGGCTTGCATTTCCAAAGCCTGTATTACAGATAATGCATCGAGTAGATCCATTGTGATTTTTCCCTAAAAGTTTGTGTGCTGTTGAGCCTCAGATATAATTCTCAAACATATTTCTTATGATGATGACTAGGCTGGAGCTTGTGAGTTATTAGTTGATTCTTTCTGGGGAAGAGTTAGAGAAAGCTAGGTTTATCTAAATGATGGGGAGTCACAAAAGGATCAAATCTATAAAAAGAGACCAGGGCACTTCCTAATATTTTGAAATATTATACCAAGGCCAACAGTAGCTTTAAGAAATATTCATTGCTTCCAAAAGAAGAAAAGCTTGTGATATTTTCCTGTGAGTAAAAGTTTCTAGTTTTTCCTTTTTTTCTGTAATTCCCTTTATGGAAATACCTGTAGGAAACGCTATTAGTGCATCGGCAAGCAGGTTCCTATTTAGCAACTCTCTGCAGTAGCGCCATTATGTGTCAGCAGAAATGAACAGTCTGAACAAGGCTCATTTTTAGAATCCTGCTAATGTAAGAACTGCAAGTAAAAAGAAGAAGGAATATGATGCAGTGGGGAAGGCCCTGGGCCTGGGGAACCTAAATCTCATACAGTGCAAGTTCACCTTGCATATAAAGATACATATTAACAAAAAGAAACAGGAGAGAAATAAAGAAGCACCAGACTGTACCTGGAGAAAACATTCCTTTTAAGGATAATAGAAAAAGTCATACATAAGGAAATATCTATGAGTTTATATGAGTGTTTCTAAAATTCTTAATAAAACCACTACAACTCTTGAGTCTCAGGTCTGAAAGAGCTCTCTAACCGACTCTGATTCTTGAGCTTGCCTTTCTTTGCCTTTTTGTTTTTCTGTATCTGTCCTGAACTGTTTATGGAGAATTTCACAAAGAAATTCATTTTTTTATAAACAAGTACCAATGAAAGATACTACTGAAGTAAATCCACATTGTGCAGATTAAAAATATATGGAAGAAAGTTCTTAATTTTAAATCAGTTTACTCTAAACAAGTATTTCACTAAAAAGTAAAAAATAAAATCATAAACAAAATCAAAGGCTGAGATAATAGTTTTAAAAAGCCCCTGGTTTGTTAAAGGAGTGGTTACCAGTTCCTAAAGCTTTACAGGAAACAACGGTTGGTTGTCGACGTCTACAGTGGAAAGCTCACAATTTCCTATGTCCAGCTATGGAGGATATGACTCCCTCTTCCGTCAAAACTATTGCTTACATCTCAGTCAATTAAAAGTTTTGAAGTTGACCTGTAAGTGGTGTGTGTGTGTGTGTGTGTGTGTGTGTGTGTGTGCGTGAGAGAGAGAGAGAGAGAGAGAGAGAGAGAGAGAGAGAGAGAGAGAGAGAGAGACTCCTGAGGAGGACATTATCTGTCCTATTGTTTCATGCTCTGTTGTATTTTATGTGTCTCCCTTTACATGGAGGTAGGCTGGCATCTAGTATTCCTTAAACCTCCTCCTCTCTCTACTCAGACATCACTGGCATTGCAGGTATACATGATTATACCCAGCATTTTACAAGAGCTCTGGATATTTCAACTCAGGCCCTCATACTTGCACAGAAATTCCTCTTATTGACTGAGCTATGTTCCCAGCTCCCAAAAGTTGTTTTGGTTTATCCTTATGAGCATTTTTGAGGTCAAAAAGAAGAAACTCAGTTCATATTTTCCTTTTGCTTCTTTAATATCTTTTTTGCCATATCCGGTACGTATATGTTATTTTTACCATTCATATTTTAGAAATACATGAATAATAGGTCTTGAGTTTTCAAAAACCATGTAGATAAATAAACAGAGTACTCTTCCCTCCTTAGAGAACAAAGTGGTAAAACCAAGTGTGGAACAGTAAAGTTCTCTGGAACACAGCCAAAAGGAAAGCATGGGCTGGAGGGACAACTACAGACATGCTCATGTCAGGAAGGCAAAGCCCTATTATTCTCCTATTGCTACTTCAAAGTTTTAGGAAATGTTTCTTCATTGACACAGTGTCACAATACCAGGCATTTAGCACAATGTAGCATAATTAAAATGTGTATTTCAATTTATTCTGTCAGGTTTATTATCAGATACTTTGTGATAATAAATGTTGGAACTTTTATACTTGAAAGAAATACTATATGATTTGATAAAAGGAAAGATATTACCTCATTTATAACTAACTAATTATTCTGCATTTTTGTGTTTCCTAATTAAAAATCTACTTGTACATTATTTTTAGTATATGTCAAAATTTTATATAATTCTTCAGAAAAGTAATATTGTGATAGATGTGAACTATTTTATTTTTCCTGATCCTACTTTGAATTTATGTAGTTTTTTTATGAAAAAATATCAATAATGGAAATAAAAAGCCACCTTTTGAAAATTAATGAAATGTCTTATTTTTTGATCAATTTATTCTAAGCAAATATTTCTAATGAACAACAAATAGTATTTAATGAATCAGAACTTAGCTACATGCCCATTGAAAATGAAAGTATAGCCTTATGTTTTAACCGCTACACATTAAGACTTACCTGCACTTAATAATGTGTTTTCTCTTGATACAGCGTTTACTGGACTGTACAAGGCTCTGGGTTGAGTCTCATAACTATAAACAGTGAAAAAACAAACAAGCAAAGAACAGAGTAAGGGCAATAAAACATAAGAAAATTTGTAAACAGAAATCAGACAACCTGAAAGAAGTGATTAGGATTGGAAACTACTGGTAAAATATGCGGCTGTGAGCTATAAGTCAGCATTAATGTCCCCTGTGCAATCTGGGGTATGGACTAAACACTTAAAACCTTCAAATATGTATCTCCAGACTAGATCAACATATTAAACTCTAGACCAGTTTATTCTTCAACTAATTTAAATCTTTAAATTAATAGCTGTTCTGTATGGGATTAAGTATAATTACTATACCTCTTTAGAACATCTCTCTTTTACCTTTTCTCTGAAAACATCCATCATAAATATGGTTACCAAGGATTATAATGAAAATCCATTGTAAGTTTCTTTTCCTTAGTATACTGCATATGTAAATGTTCATGAAGGGTTGAAATTTGACTTTTAAACACATTATAAATCAATATCTTGTCTAGCTATGTTTGTTCTTGAGTTGATTTCAGGTTATTTCATTTCAGACATCAAAATATATAACTATTTTATATATTCATTCCCACAATCCCTCTTCTTCTTACCACTTTTCTGGCCCACTCCATCTAGTCTCCTTCATTTTCTGAAACAGTCTTACTTTGATATTCATATTATATGTATCCACATAAAACCTAAGGTTAAAAATAAGAATTAATACATGACTATTTTGCATCTAACTTATTTCACTTAATAATATGCTCACCATTTGCATCTATTATGCTTCATGTTACAAAGTGTCATTCTTCTATATAAATGAGTCATCTACACACACACACACACACACACACACACACACACACACACACATTTCTTTATCCATACATTTGTTGATGGACATGTAAGTTACCTCTACATCTGGGCTATTACTATATATCATGGAAGAGTACACTCTACACTAATTTCTTAGTTGTTCAAGTATTTTCCATTCCATCTAGAAGTTATAGGGAATCTGTTTCTTCCCACACCACATCTTGTAATTCCCATAATTATTAGCCATTTTGACTGATATGAAACATAAACTTTATTTAGTTTTACTTTGAATTTACCTGATGGCTAATGGTATAAAAGAATTTTTCATGTTTGTTAGTCATTTGTGCTTAATTTTTGAGAACTTGACATTTATTTCATTACTCTCTTTGTTGATTTTTCTGGTTTTAGAATTTTGAGTACTTTTTACATATTATAAACATAAACCCTTTGCGAGATTTATAACTAATATTTATTCTTTTCCATTCAAAGTCTGTCCCTTAACTTGAGTAAGCATTAATGAATACCTTTTTTTTTAATTTTTTTCATCACAGTTATTAGTTTATAGTAATAACTTCAAATAAAAATTATACCATTGCATTATTTATTTACAGTATTTGTACCTAAATAATAAAAGTACACTTGCTAAGCATACTAAATCTTAACCATATTGAGTTCACATATTTGTCTAAATATATCTTCTGTTATGGATTAGAACAGTGCCTCTCATGTCAGTGTTATACTAGTTGTAATCTCTGAATATTGTGCTATCTTAAACCTTCAGTTTCATAGTCACCATCTGTTCTGACTAGTTTTATGTTAACTTGACAAAAGCTAGAATTATTGGAGAGGAGGTTGCCTCAACTAAAAACATCTCTCTATGGATTAAACTGTCACTGATGGCTTTTAGGACTGGGGCAGTCAGTTTCTCCAGAAATGCAACTCTAAGAGCTATATATGCTCCAGTAGATGGCCCTAGGCTTAAACACACAGTAGTGACACTAAGTAGCTAGGTAAGTTTTTAAAGGAACAGATGAAATTGAGAGGAAATAATGGTGGGAGGATAAAAAAATAAGGTATTGGTGGAGAGGTTTTATGGTGGATTTATTCAAAACCTTGTATACATCTCTGAAATTCTCAAACAGGACGCTATTGAGGATACTCAAAGTGCTTGCTGACAGGAGCCTGATATAGCTGTCTCCTGAGGAGCTTTGCCAAAACCTGACAAATATAGAGGCAGATGCTAGCAGCCAACCATTTGACTGAAATCAGGGTCCCAGATGGAGGAGTTGGAGAAGGGACTGAAGGAGCTGAGAGAGTTTGCAGCCCCATGGGGGGAGTTACAGTGTCAACCTGACAGACCACTGAGAGTTTCCAGGGACTGGACCACCAACCAAAAAGTACACATGGAGGGACCCACGGCTCCGGCTGTGTATGTGGCAGAGGATGGCCTTGTTGGACATCAGTGGAAGGAGCAGCCCTTGGACCTGTGGGAGTTCAATGCCCCAATGTAGGGGAATGCCAGGGCAGGAAGACAGGAGTGGGTGGGTGGGTGGGGAAGCACCCTCATAGAGGCAGGGAGAAGGGGCATTATATAAGTGGTTTCCAGAGGAGAAACCTAGATACATTTGAAATGTAAATAAAGAAAATATCCAATAAAAGAAAAAGAAGACCCACAAAAAGAAATTAAAAAAACAAAAAACAACAACAACAACAAAAAACCCAAGCAAACATTAGATGAAATTTCCAACAGTGGGGAGAGGGAACTTGTAGAGTCTACCTCCAGTAGAAACACAGGGAGGCAGCAAGTGGAGGGATGGGGTTGCCATCCCATAGTCAAAAATTCTGACCCAGAATTGTTCCTGATTGAAAAAACTGCAGAGTCAAAAATGGAGAAGAGTCTGGAGGAAAGGTAGTTCAGTGACAAGCCCAAGTTGGAATCCAGCTAAAGGACCTGACACTATTACTGATGCTATGGTGTGCTTACAGACAGGAGCCTAGAATGGTGCCTCTCCAAGAGGCCCAAAAAACATCTGAAAGAATCAGATGCATATATGTATACCCAACCAATGGACAGAAGGTAGGGACCCCTGTGATTGAATTAGGGAAATGCCATAAGAAGCTGAGGAAGGTAACCCAATAAGTAGACCAACAGTCTCAACTAATTTGGACCCCTGAGATCTCTTAGAAACTGAGCTACCCACCAGGCAGCGTAGAGTAACTGATATGAGGCCCCCAACACATAGAGCAGAGGACTGCCTGTTCTGGTCTTAGTGAAAGAAAACTTAAACCCCCAGCCCCAGGGAGTGGGAGGTCTGGTGGTAGAGGTGGTGACATCCTCTTGGAAACAGAGGATAGGGGTCGGGGAGAAGGAATGGGATGAGGAACTGTTGGAAGTTGAACTGGGAGGGGGATCAAAACTAGACTGTAAAAAATAAAGAATGATAATAAAAATAATAAATTAATAAATTAATTAAAAAATAACAATCAGAATTGTATAAAACTTGAAAGCTTTTGTACAACAAAGTAAACAATTTTAAGAGTGACAAAACAAACTCTAGAATGGTAGAAAATCTTTTGTACCTATCCATCTGATGCAATGGATATCTACAAAAAAGTACATAAATATCAAGGTTGAACTCACCTGAAAGGTTTATTTCTAATGGCTAATAATTCTTGGATCTGATAAGTAGTAAGCACACTGCCAGAAGGTAAAAGTGAGCCTCAGTATCACCCAGGTGTAAACCCTGAAAGCAGCAACAGTGACTGGCTTAACAAGACAGGCTCACTGGTACTGCACTAGTATAAATATTACGGACAAAACCAAATGTATTCTGGTTTAACTGAAAGTTCACTCCTCAAGATGAGAACCATACCCAGCTCAAATCAGCAAAGAATCTGTTGCTAGATACATCATAAGCCCTAGGAGACAAGCCAATCTGCTAGATGAATAGCATTAAGATGACTCAAAATTACTTATTTCCTTAACCATAGAACGTTCACCAAAGAAATCTCTCGTGGTATTGAGGATAATTAACACAGAGACCACCTAACTGGCCAATGTGCAGAGAACAAAAAGATGGGAACTGTGCAGCCCCAAACTGCTCATTCATATCTCTCAGGCTCAGGAATCTGAGGTAAAGTGGACAGAAAAAAAAAAAGCCAGACATCAAGACATAGAGATGGTTGGTAACTTTAAGGAAACAGTTTTTTTTTTTTTAAACACACATTAGAATGAATACACATATGAACTCCAAAGAAATGAGACAACATAGACAAGACCTACACAAGCTTCTGCCAGAAAAGCATCCAGCAAGAAGGAAGATAAATACATATTTCAAATGCTAGTGTAGGGTCTATTTGCATTAGATGGCTTCTGATAGAGGGAAAGCCAATTTTTTTAAAGTGATGTGACTACACACCAAAGAAAACAACAATACCAACACAAACTAGAATTGATGGGAAAAGAAGAAAGATGAGGAGGATATAGACAAGAAGGAAAAGAAGGAAGGAGGAAAGAAGGAGAAGAAGACAACAAGTTGGCAGGGGTAGGATGGAATGAGGAATGCTGAGAAGGTAGGGAAAAACTGAGGAAATAAAAAATACACAGTAAATATATTGTAGGAAATTCTCAAAGAATTAAGAAATATATTTTTCATAAAATAAATGGGCATATGAGCCAGACAGATGTCATAAACTCATCATTGGGGAGAGTGGAAAGAGATGGGGCCAACAAATATTTGAAAATATGCTCAGCTATTAGACTAATTAAAATAAAATTGCACAGAGTTTTGTATCTCACATATCCTAGAATATCCCCAGCTTGGGACTTGACAATATACATAACTTTTGTTCCTCAACCAGCAATATGTTAGAGTCTACTGTTGGGATTTGGAGAGGGTTCAATAGGAAAAAGAAGCATTTTTTTTTTTGACCAGGAGAAAGTTGAAGGTTATTAAGCCCAAGACAGGAAAGTGACTACCCAAGGAAACTCCCATATCCTTCTCTTAGAGGATGAATTAGCTACAGGCTGCTACTGGAGAATAATGACCTCTCAGAAGAATAGAGCCTAGCCTACGGTCAGCTGTGGGCTCTGTTGACCTCCGGTTCCTTTGATACTGTTTATATTCCCTGGTTAATGAGATTCCCAGGAAAGCAACTCATGACTGCTGTCTTCCTTTTGGACTTAGTCAAATAAATAAACCAGAAAAAGACTGACCTGTGCTTTAGAGAGAAAGAAAAGAGGTAGACACTGTGATCTTTAAGTGTCCAGTCTGTTTCTACTCAAAGTCTGCAGCATTTGAAAGCACTATAATTTGGGGCATTGTTTCCTAAGGCCCATCCCTGGCAGCTTGTTCTCTGTGTTAATTATACACCCTTGAACACATAACCAATTTCTCAGCATAATAATATCTTATAGTTAAATGCATGTGTCCAAAGTATGTTCAAAGTTGTTTTTCCTTTGATATGTAAAGCAATCCCATAAGGCAGGTGTTTTCTAGAATAGATGTGTAAGAACCAAGGCCCTGTGAAAATACCCCAGATAGCTCATCACTGACGTGGGGCTTTGTTGTTCATTGTCTGACTGAGAGTCTACTTTACTCATCTTTGTAGTCTAGTTGCCTGCCTAAAGTGCCCAGTGCATAAAGTCCACCTAATGGAAATCCTAATGCCCAGTCTGTAAGGTCTACCTTACTAAGCATCTTCAATCTTCTAGATTTTGAATGGACATTTTAAAAGAAATGACCATTTTTGTTAAATATATGGTTAATAGACAATCAAGTGGATAGTAGAAATTAAAATTCAATACCATATGCATATATACAGTAAAAAGAAGCATTTTTATATGCTTTTTTTTTTTAGCTCAGACTCTTGGAGCATGAACTTATGTCTGAATCCATGTTTTCATGTTAGGATTGGCAATATTTAAAAAAACTAGGTCATTTTAAAAGTTATTAAAATCAGTATTGAGTTTTACATTAAACACATGAAAATGTGAAAAATATGCTTTTAAATAAAGTTGAATTTCAAATTCAGTATCAACAGTAAACCAATAATTTACTCAAGAAGCTCCATGAATTTTTGATTACAAATATTATGTGGAAACAAACAAAGCATCCTTCTCAGTTACTTCAAGTAACATTAATTTAACATAGTAAATGAATCAGATATTAATTCTGAAAAACCAGGAAGAGTTTAGGAACATGTACCTTCAAAAAACACTCAGAGACAAATGAACTAAGCAAATGCCATTTGTAACTGGAAAAAGGCCAATATGATTCTACGATGTTGTATGATGTTCCTGCGTGCATGAGATTTCATTTAACCTACTGTCAAGCTAGTAATGTTTGTAGAGGAATCAACACAAAAGCAATTAGTTAAATATGAAATTAGACATCAATCAAAAATTATCTGCAGATTTTTAATGGAGAAACAAAAAGCAAGAATAACCACCATTTTGTAAAAGAAGCTGAGAAGGAATTCACAACTTTTGAAGGTTTCAAGAAGTTTCATTTTCCCTAGATCTTTCTTTGTTTTACATTGAGTTGTAAAGTGTTTGAAAAGGCGAGTTCATCCATACATTATAATTTAAAGACTCTCTGAGCTTTGGAACTTAGGCATTGTAAAGTTAAAATCTAGTTTTATTTTTTTTCTTGTACATACTTTTTCATATATATATATATATATATATATATATATGAAAAATTAAATATATATATATAATTTTCTAGTTATGCTTCTTATAGAAATTAAACTTTTTGATAAAGCAATATGTTATCAAAATCCACTGATTTTCTGAAAATATTTAATTTTCAATATATTCAACCTCTGGACTAGACAGAAATAAAATATGTTGCATATCATATATATGTTACATATATATCATATTATACATATATTTCACATATGTGAATATATTATATATAAATATATTCATGTATTTATATATTAATAGCATATAATATACATGCTTACACATGTGTGTGTAATAATAATTAATGAAATAAAAAAGCCATGAATTTGAAATATAACGAGGCAGGGAATGTGGGAGGGAGGAAAAAGGAAGGGGACATGTTATAAGTATAAAAAGATAATAAAACTTTTGCTTAATATGTAGTCAAAAATGATTGTCAGTGAACAGCTCTGAAGTGAAATTTTATATCTAACCCTAAGGTTCAGACATCTTTAAGAAAGATAGGACAAAAAGAAACCTCAAAGAAATAAAAAAAAATGCTTTTTAAATTAGTATAGAACTGTTATTCTGAGTCAAAGCTGAAGAAGACAAAGTCAGGGATGCTTAGGCACTTTGCAATTATAGCCATTAAAACATACATTCCATAAATATATACAGTATGAATTTCAGACTGCAGGAAGACTCCCTAAATGTGGATTTGGATATAGGTAATTTTTATATTTATTGTGTTTCTCCATATTTCCAGAAGGAGTAGTTTACATGATACACACTAAGATTTAAAGTGTTCTATAGAATTCAATTTGTAATAAATACTTATTTGAGCCTTATCGTAAAAGGTACACTGAGACACCATCTCACTGTACTAGAATGAATTCCATCCAGAAGACAACAACAAATGATGACAACAATGCAGGAGGGAAATGGTTATATACTGCGAGCAGTGATATACACTGAGCCAGTCAGTATAGAAATCAGTATGAAGTTCCAACAACAGAAGAGCTCTATGTTCCAACTATAGCACTTCTGGTAAACTCGAACAAAAGCATGAAATCTTCTGTAGGGTTAGCTTTGTGGTTAAATATAGTTTAAATTTGGTTTTGTTGTGAAATATCTTGTTTTCTCTGTCTACAGTCATTGAAAGTTTGGCTGGGTGTAGATTAGTCTGGGATGGCATCTATGGTCTACAAAGTCTGCAAGGAATCTATCCATGACAGTATTAAGATTCCTCCTCCAAATAACCTTTGAAATTTACTTTTCTACTATTGATGGCAGAATTTCTGCATAAGGACTTGAAAATCAATACTTATATTCAGAACAAAAGTCACGATAGAGATTGTCTCAAATGTTCTTTCTCTCGGAATTGTAAAATTACATTCTACATGTAGGGCTGTGATTTGCTTACCGTTACTTTCATAAATAGCACAGAGTTGTTTATAGAGGGACAGTTTGCCTTTTTATATCAATTTGGTTCATTTTCTTTTAAAGTCTATTTCATGGCCTAAATTATGTATTTCCTTATGACAACTTCTTACATTTATGTCATATACATTGCTGATATTATCTTCCTCCATCATTTTTGCATTCATCCATTAACTTTATTTTTCAAATTATTCATCCTCTTATCTTTGTGATATATATGCCTTAAATGCAAAGCAGCCAAAGGAATGACAGGATAATCTACAAAATTTGGAAAAATATTTACAAAAGTCATAGACAAAACAGATAATTTGACTTTGCCTTCAAAAAAACCTCTTAATCCTATAATTAAAAGTGAAAAATGTGTCAGGGCTATTTCTCCAAGGTAGAAGAGTGTCTATCAGGTGCTAACTACTGGTTTGATCCTGAGCAACAAGAGCTCCAATGTAAAATTTAAGAAAACAAATAGAAAAATTAACATACAGAACAATGACCAACACAAGTGTTTCATAAGGTAACTAGAAAAATGTTAAAGAAATATAGGGGATAAGTGTTACATCATTGGAGATTAACAGAGCAAAACAAGGTTGCAATAGGGTATTACAATGTCAGAAACCCAAAATACTAACACCAACGAATGCTGGTGAGTGTGTGCACCACCAGAAATTCTCACTCACTGCCAGTAGAAAGGCAAAGTACTTCAGTCACCATAGAAAACATAAACTTTCTATAGAAGCCTAAATTATAATCTTTGGTATTCACTCAAAGCAGTAAGAGTATTTTGTATTATATGACTGTAGACAGTTTTAAATTAATGTAAATAAAATCAGTATTTACTTATAGCCAGCCAGTATAAAATACTTATATCAACTTCATTCATAATACTCCAAACTTGGAAGACATCAAGACTTTCATCAGTGTTTGAAGGGATAAATTATTACACCAGAGCATAACTACACTAAAGAAGATAGTTAAAGAATAAAAATGAATTAACCATTGAATCATGAAAATAATGGTCAGAACCTTAAATGCATATTGATAATTTTTAAAAATTGATAAATTAGAAAATTTTAATGCATGTGCTGTTTGCACATCATATGAGATTAAACCAGAAACAGCAATAGTTGCCATGAGTTATTGGAGATGAAGGGATGAGTAGGAAGTGCAAAAAGGATTTGTGAGGTCATTGAAATCATTCTAGATGATACAGTATTCTGTATACTCATACCTACATGTGTATCAAGAGCCATGGATTATATGCCACTATGACTGAATTTTAATATAAATATTAATTTTAATGATAATGTGTTATATGCAGAATTTTCTTAGTTGTAACAAATGAGCAGTTGAACTCTTGCTCATAGAATTTGCATTTTTGTCTCTGTTATGTATCTATCTATGTTACATATGCTACATTTAGTACATTGTAGAGATATGGAGCCATAAAGGAAAAGATCAAAGGATATATATGTCAAAACATAGGCAAAAATGTATACTCAAGAGTTAAAAATATAAAGGCTTCAAAACTAAGACCATATTTCAACTTGAAATTTTTATAAATGCAATTTAGCTAGTGTTAGTAATAAGTATATAAACATATATTATATATTTATATTTACACCAAATAAATCCATTTGTTGCATTTTGTCTTAAAGTTAACTTGACCTACTAATTGCATAGATAAAATTGTAATGAAGACTATCATAGTTGAGAAAGTGGAAAGAGACAGGGACCCAGAGGATGAAGTCAAAATACGTTATAGCTGCAGTAGAAATTGGTCCACAGCATATAAAGAAACACGTCTGATTCTTTTAATTATGTTTTTGTACAACATTAAACATAATGAAATCAAATAGATTTCTAATCAGAAATTACTAAAAAGAAATAAAAGAAGTAAGATAGGGAAAATTGTGAGTAAAGTGGAGGGGTAGGAAGAACAGGGTAAATGAGACAATGAGTCTCTTCCCTTAATCATGGGACTGGAAGTTTGGAGCACAGTATTGTCTGTATTGTCACCTATAATAATCAAATATCATTCAAGAAACAGAACCCTCTCAATCAATACTGCTGAAGGCTACACAGTTTCCACATTCATAGATGAGCAATCTGATCTTCAGTTACAGCATGTGTCTAAAGAACTGCTTAGGACTTTGCTTCATTTCTAATATTTGAGAAGTAATACATTCTCATTTGTATCTATAAATAAATTATATTGCTGACTTTTGTGCCTGCTTCTGATAAGATTACAGATACACAGTACTATGGAGTGCATTAAACTTTATCAAACTACTCCAATGAGGAAAGGGGAAATGAAATGCTTAAATTAATAGGAGAAAAAGAAAAATATTTGAATTAGAAAAAAATATGCTTTCTTGTGTTCCGATATTAGCATTGTTTAATATAGGTATTTAAAAGTCCTTTATGGAGCTGAGGTTTAAACTGAGTGTTGAACTGACATAGAAAGACAGCGGTTATCCTCCTGCCTGTAAGAATCACAAAGCAGGACAATATACTCACTAGCAGCAATAATACGACTATAAGCAATCAGTTCCAATGAACATGCAAATCATTTGTCAGAGCTTATATTTGAGGAGGAAAGGTAGACAGAAACTCTTGATGTATGCTATACTTCAATGGATTCTAATGATCAGAGAAGAAACCTATCAGTATAGTGGAGTATTGTGAAAAGCTCAGGGGCTTCAGGGAGAGAATGGGCAGGAAAAGGGAAGTCTCTAAATAATTCAAGAAATCACTGGGACAGGATTTAAACAAGTCTTTAAATGATGTTTTCATTATATTTGCAAGGTTTAGAAAAGAGTTTAAATATCAGCAGTATTTCAAAGAAATATTTGGTTTGTAAAATTCTGTGTGCTAGTATGTGTGTGTGTCCACACAAGATGATATTGATGATTATGAAGAAGGTTGTACATTTGAATTCATTCATTTAACCAATACTATTACAAGGACTTTTATATTAGCTTAATCATTTTCTGACATGAGGAGGATTAAAGTCTTCAGAGAGGACCTGCAAATAAATAACATATGACCACCAGGAGATAATAGTCATGAGTTGCTGTTCCTCTCCACATCCTTTGATCTCTTTACGAAACCTCTTCTGTGTTTCTGAAGCTGATGTTCAAAGCTTCTATTCAATGTGTGCAAAACACATGCGCCTGGCCTGGTGTCTTTGTCTCAGTTGAGAATGAGGTAAAATATTTTATAAATACTTGAAAACAGATATATAAAATGAATCTGATGTCGAAGTTTGCACTAGAGCTGATTATTCTTTTTGTGTGTGTGTGTCTGGGTGTGTATGTGTATGAGTGTGAAAGGTTGTGTGAATGTTTGTATACATTGATAACATTGATAGAAGGCCCAAGCTTGTCACACAGATTATAGGACATAAATTTTAACGGACCTCAAGCCTTCTTTGTTTTGGTCTTTGTCTTTGTTTTTGTTTGTTTATATGTTTGTTTTTTATCTTTTAGACACAAATATGTCCTCAGCTTGTCTGCTTCCAGACTTTTCACATGACTTTTAGCACCAGTTAAAAGCATTCCAAAAGTTTATGATAGTGCACAGATTTGGAAGTTTCTGAAAGTGACATATTCAGACACAAACACTGATCATAAGTATCAAAATGCCATTGCAAAAATGCGGAGAAAAATAAAAAACAAGGGTAAAAAGGCAAGGTGAGATTTAAACCTCTCAGGCACTGGGGGCGTCTCTTCAAGCAAATAATAAATTTTAGTCAGTTTGGGGGAACTATGTGTGGAATTCCCACTGAAGAATGTTACAAAAGTACAGATGACAGCAATACCCTACTCTAATGAGGGTAGCCAATCACCTGAAAAACAAACAAACAAACAAACAAAAAAAAAACCAACCTGGGAAGACCAAAATAATTCAAAAACAAATAGGGTTTGGAAGAACTTGTGAACAACAATGAAGATTAAATTGTGTGAATTACAGTGAATGCTGCATGCATGGTGACAAATACTGACATCACTAGGTTAAGAATCATCACAGTGAATTAAGGGAGGAAAATGATGGCAGTCGAATACATAAACGTGTCATGAGAGATTATTTAAAATTTAAAACTTACCAAAATATTCCTGTTTAAGACATGCTAATTATTGGTTTCCTAGTGTATCATACCAACATTATAAATAAGAAATATAAAACAACAATGAGATCACAGGTTTTAAGGAATTTTCACTCTTTTTTTGTTTGATTTATTATTTTTATTAGTAGTACTGCAGATTGTTCCTAGTATTTCATGTCATGAAAATAGCATTAACCTGTAACCTAGGCTCACCCTACTTCTCTACTTCCAATCTTCCTTTATCCCTCCCTCCCTTCTTTCCTCCCTCCCTCCCTTCCTCCTTCCCTCTTTTTCTTTCTTCTTTTCTTTCTTATTTCTTTCCTTCCTGACTCTCTCCTCCCTCCCTCTCTCTCTCTCTCTCTCTCTCTCTCTCTCTCTCTCTCTCTCTCTCTCTCTCT
>JANHMN010000010.1:6070371-6093783 GCA_030674055.1 Rhabdomys pumilio | reverse complement strand
AGAGGGAGAGGGAGAGGGAGAGGGAGAGGGAGAGGGAGAGGGAGGAGAGGGAGAGGGAGAGGGAGGAGAGGGAGAGGGAGAGGGAGAGGGAGGAGAGGGAGAGGGAGAGGGAGGAGAGGGAGAGGGAAAGGGAGGAGAGGGAGAGGGAGAGAGAAAATATGAATGTGGATGTGAATAACCCAGTTCATTTCATGTTGAAATTAACTGGTGACTTTAATCTTTCTTCTTTTTTATCATGTGCTTTCTGGATCAAACTTGGGTTATCAATGTTGGATGACACCAGACACGTTTAACCCTCTATCCAGCTCACCAACACCTTGGCAAGTTTTATAGACTCATTTGAGTAACTTAAGAAGAGATGGATGATATGGCAGGTCTTAAAAGACAAGAAGTAAATTTAGATGACTTTCAAGAATTCAGGGAATGTGATTAATTTGATGATAGAAATGATAGAAATGTTTATGCATTACAGAATACAACACTGAATATTGGATGCTACTTTACTGTATTAACGTGTCATTTTATATAAACCGTACCATATTATGCTTTGTAGAAAAAATGTAACAGACAATATCTATGTTGTAAGACAAGGTAAGAGATGCACAATGTGCAGGATCACATCTTCATTTATTTTTATTAAATTATTTTCTTTACATATATCTCAATTGTTGCCCCCATTCTTGGAACCGCTCACAGAGTTCTTTACCTCATCTCTCCTCCTCTTTGCCTCTGGAGGGCTGCTTCCCTATCCACCCACCTCATACCCACCAGTTTGTTCCTTCCCTGGCCCATCAAGTCTTTACAGGATTAGACACATTATCTCCCATTGAGGACAGACAAGATAGTCCTCTGATACATATGTGCCAGTGGTCACAGACCACACCAGCTATGCTCTTTGGTTGGAAGCTTAATACTTTAAGATCTCTGAGTGGTCTGTGTTAGTAGATACTAAGATACTGTTGTTTTTCCTATGGAATTTCCATCCTCTTTAGCTCCTTCAATCCTCCAAACTCTTCCATGGGTGTTGTCAACCTCAGTCTATTTATCTGTAACTGTCTGCTTGTGTCTCAGTCAGGTCCTGGTAGAGACTCTTAGATGACAGCCACACTAGGCTACTATCTTCAAGAACAACATGACATGAGTAGTAGTGTGGTGGTTGGTGACTACAAATGGGATGGATCTCATGTTGGGCCAGTCACTGAATGGTCTTTTCTTTGGACTCTGCTTCATTTTTGTCCCTGCATTTCCTTTACAGGAACGATTCTGGGTCAAAAATTTTGATGATGATGTGTGTGTGTGGCCCCGCGTCTCAACTTGGGACCACATATATCTACTGGAAGTGGTCTCTTCAGGTTCCATCTCACCACTGTTGGCGATTGTTTTCTAAGGTCACCCCCACTGAGCAATGGGAGCCTCTCATATCTCAGGTCTCTGTGATTCTCTAGGTGTTCCCCCCAAACCACACCCCTGCAGCTGCGTATTTCCATTCATTCTTCTTACCCTCTGGGATTCTCTTCTGTCTCTCCAGATACCTGTTCTTGTCCTCCTTTCCCCCTTCCCCTTGCATATCCTTCCCAGGTTTCTGCCTCCCTCTGCCTCTTTCCCCTTCTAAGTGAGATTGAAACATCACCATTTAGGCTTTCCTTCTTATTAAACTTTATAAGATCTGTGAGTTGTATCATGTGTATTCTGTAATTTTTAGCTACTACACACTGATTGATGAGTACATAATATTCATATCCTTTTGATTCTGAGTTATCTTGCTTAGAATTCCTGCCAAATTTATAATGTCCTTGTTTTTAATAGGTGTAAATGACCCACATTTTTTGTATCCATTCTTTGGTTGAGAAATATCTGGGTTGTTTCCAGCTTGTCTATTACAAACAATGCTGCTATGAACATGTGCTCCTGTGGTATGGTGAGGCAACATTTAGGTATATGCCCAGGAGTGGTATAGCTGGGTCTTCAGATAAAACTATTTCCAATTTTCTGAGGAACTGCCAGATTGACTTCCAGAGTAGTTGTACCAGTTTGCAGTCCCAACAGCAAAGGAGGAATGTTACTCTTTCTCCACATCCTCACCAGCATGTGTTGTCACATGAGTTTTTATCTTACCAATTCTGATTGGTGTGAGGTGGAATCTCAGAGTCATTTTGATTTCATTTTCTTGATGACTAAGAATGTTGAACATTTCTTTAATGATTTTTAGTCATTCAAGATTCTTCTGTTGAGAATTCTGTGTCTAGGTCTGTACTCCATTTTTGAATTGGGTTATTTGGTTTTGTGTAGTCTACCTTCCAGAGTTCTTTATGTACTTTAGTTACTAGCCCTCGGTCGGATGTAGGGTTAATGTAGATATTTTCCCCATCTGTAGTTTGCTGTTTTGTCCTATCAACAGTGTCCTTTGCCTTACAGAATTCTCAGTTTCATGAGTTTCATTTGTCAATTGTGGATCTTAAAACCTGAGCCATTGATGTTCTGTTTAGGAAATTTCCTCTGTGCCAATGTGTCTTAGTCTCTTTCCCACTTTCTCTTCTCTTAGATTAGTATATTTAATCCATTTTTACTTGAACCTGGAAGCCATGCTACTGTTGCTGTCTTTTTAAAACACACTTCTCCTTCTGACCTTTTTTAATAGAGAAAAGTTACTTTGAATTTAATTTTTTTTCCAAATTTGTTTTAAAGTAAATGACAAAAGTAATTAGCTGACACCATTAGGATTAACACATATTTATGAATAACACATTGTTGGCTTGATAGTCTTATTTGAAAATAGGTATTCTAATTTTTGATTATATCATTTTGAAATGAATTTTATGTATAAACCAAATTGGTTTGAAATTCATGATTTCCTTCTTTGTTCATGAATACTTGTATCTAAGTTATATGTAAAGAAAGGCATCTTTGGAAAACATAAAAACTGAAGAATATTTTATAGAAGGCAGAAATGTACTGGGTCTGTTAAAAATTATTTATCAATTGTGAAATATTTTATAATTATAGCAATCTGTTTGATATACTAAATCCTCAAAAGTGTAAATAACAGGAGATGAATGAAAATATAAATGCTGGCCTTCCCTGACCATCATTAGTATATAGGGACTGGTTCTGCATAATTTTTTAATGAAAACAGATAGATAGTTGCTAAAGATTTGTACATTTGTGACTGCATTTTAAAGAGATTGCATTATATTTTAAAAATAATAAGTGTTTATAAAGATTTAAAATAACCATTAATTTGCTTGCAGTTTTGGAAAGAAATTATTGTTACTATTATTATGTAATTACTAGTTTTTTTTCTATTCATTGTTATTTTGGAACTAATGTGTTAGTACCATGCAAAGCTGATTAGATATTTCTATTGACTTTCACTCATTGGATAAATGTGTTTAATACTGAATAATGGAGAACTCCATAAACTTTAACTATATTTTTATAGGTTGCATGTTCATTTTTATTTGAAGCATATTACATCTAAAAGTAAAAAGTAAAATAAAAAGAAATATAAAAAGAAAATTGTTCATATGCATATGTATATGACAAAGACATGTTTGTATTCCTTCAGGTCATTGTTTATGAACCTGTTGCAGAAAAAAAAAAGTAATTATATTTCATTGAAAAGAGAAAAAATACTTTCTCTAGGAATATCTCTAGAACTGCTTGTTTGCTGGCTGGGCCTAGTTTTCAAAGTATATTAAGAGTGTAGTTGAAACTATTTCAGAGAAATTTTTATCAAAATAATTAATATTAATAATATTAATGTTAATGATAATAAATCAAAATTTAAAGGTTATAAAAAGTCAAAGGGAAATAAAAGGCAATAATTTAGAGTTCATTTAGCTACAGGCCAAAAATTAGATTTGTTTTGAAGGAATTAAGTTGAACATTTGACCTCTAGGATATAAAATGTTTTTGGTAATGTTAAGCATATGGCACAATGAAATGTATAAATATTATATTTCATAGTAAATTCCAATATTTTAAGACTAAAATAGACATGCTAAAATGCAAAGTGGCTTGTCATGATATTGTAAACTTTTCTGTCAATACAAACTCACAGACTGTAAACTGAATAAGCTGATGTTTAAATAAGGGCTCTCAGTCTATTCTCTTCATCCTTCATCCTTCATGCCTGACTTATTCAACATACTGTGCGTTAAGTAACATGGATTTTCTCCCTTCCTCTCATTTTGACAGAGGCTTTCACAACAGTAAACATGGCTATTATCACTAATTTTTAGTATAGACTTTAAATTATCTTCTAGTCAATTGCTAGACAAACATTCTTTTTTGTTTTTTTACACTCATGTGCTAATCCTTAATGGTTTTCTAAAGTCTTTCCTCTCTCTAAGTAAATGTCCTTATTTCAGTAAGTAAATCTACTTGTTTTGGTAAGAAAATCCTCTTCGAACATCTGATATAGCCACCAGTCTTCATCTTCTACTCAGTGGAGCCTCTAATGGTAACACCTTATCTCATTGTTACAATTTCTAGGTACTATAGAGGTTCCTGTGAATACAACAGGGAGTGAGAAATGATATTTTAGAGCAGTATACAATATGTAACTTTGGAGCTCATAGTAAAAAAAGATTAGAGTTAGACTATTCTAATAAACTACTTTGGGTTTTGGAAACTTTTATTCTAATTAAAAGAAAATACAAGAAATATTTTAAGACTTTTAAGTGCATACTCAGATTTTCTTAGGAAGATGAAAAGTGGATATTTGAAAAGCAAGGGGACAATTTAAAACTAGACAAGTTAATTAAAAAAAACCTTTTACTGAGTTAATTGTTGAATTCAGTCTGTTTCAATGGAGAAATGATATGCATGATAATAAGAGTAATGACATTCCATGTGTTCATGTCTTCTCTTATTATCCTTTCATGTGCATGTATATTTTCCCATATTTATATGAAGGGAGTGCCTACAAAAGGTATAATGAGATATGAAAGAATCAAATTACATACTCAAGGTTTATAGAATGAAAATATTTTTATTTTGCATATTGAGCTTATAGTTTTAAAGAATGCTGCGCTGCTGAGCATTGATGCAGTAGACACTGCTGACAAAATTACACAAAGTCTGAGGTCAGTATTTCTATTTTAGCCAAACTTCAAGAATGGCCTATATAGCTGGATCCTATTAGCCCTTTTTGTACTGGGAATATTTCTATTCCTCCCCAACTTATTAAAGCTTATAAAAAAATGTTGTCCTCAATATCAACATGCGGCAAACAAAGTTCATGACCTAAACCTGAAAATGGATCCCAGACAGAGTTATTAAGTGAATAGGCAGGTAAACCAAGGACTGGTAAAACTCTGCACAGCCTTTCCAACTTAAGACGGAAGTACATTGCTTTGGATAATGCATATTCCATTACAGGTAAGGAAGGCATTCTTGTCAAAATGACTTAAGATAGGCTCAGTGTCCTTTATGAAATAAAAAAAGGGGAAGGGGTGAAGAGCTTTTTGTGCTGCTTGGCAAGAATCTGACATGGGCCAAGGACAAAGAAATGAGCTGCTTGGCAGGAATATGACATTGGCAAAGGAAAAGGAAGTGGGCTTCAGGCAAGAATCTGACATTAGGCTAGAACAAAGATATAATTTCAGGCAGGAATCTAAATCTTAGGCTAGAAAAGGAAGTAAGCTTCAGACATGAAAATGACTTTGGGTCAGAACAGGGAAGTTGGCTGAAATATTTTGGTCATCCTGATAAACCCTTAGAAACAATGATCATGGGAGTGTTCATCGGATTTTATTTATTGCCTTGCTTGTTCTTTTACTATTTGTGTTTATTGTCTTGCTTGTTCTTTAACTATTTGTGTCTATTGTATTGCTAGTTCCTCAAACTAGAACTGACCTTAATTCTTCAATGTAATTAAAATAGTACAAAAGAAAACAGGAGGAGGGGGGGTGAAATAGGGATGTTTTAGAGATGGGAAAATGGGGAAAGGGGATGACATCTAAAATAAATAAAATATCCTATAAAAAAGAAAAAAAGAAAAAGCTAAAAGCAGAAAAACAGTAAAAAAAAAATAAATAAATAAAAGGTACCACAGAAGCAACAAGAAAACATACATGCAGACACACACATCCAGAGAGAGAGAGAGAGAGAGAGAGAGAGAGAGAGAGAGAGAGAGGTTTTTTACTAACTGGTATGAACTTTTACCCAAAATTTGAAGCTTTTTTGTTCTTATTTTTTCCTCTCTATGAGTCATAACATCTCTAAAACTTTGCTCTCATAGAGAAGGTATAAATTATTAACATTGACAGTAACCTTGAAAAACTCAACTTTCTCCTGAGCTTGTTAAACGTTGAAAGAATCTGTAAATTAGGTCACATAAGGACCTGTCAAAAGCAGTGAACCTTTTCCAATATTTTCTATGATGCTACACTACGATTTATTGTGAGGAAATGAAACACCATTTCTTCATATGTAGAGTGTATTTTAAAGAAAAAAAGCCCGGGTAAAAAAATATAGAAAAATATCTAGCAGTTAAACATAGCTGTACAAGTGACCTGAAGCTACAAAATATAAGTAGCTATTTTAAGTATAAGAATAGCAAAAGTTAAGTTAAAATATTTTATACAAATATTTATTTTCTGAAGTGTGGTAGTACATTTTATTCTACTGATAACATTGATTCTATATTTTCTTCTTTCTGATATTCTTGGCAACAGAATATTGCTCTCAGCAACCAAACCTAAATTAAATGCTTATGAAGCTCTCAACTAATACAAATGAGAATCACTTAGTTTATTTTCTTTTTCTTTTGAACAGTTTTTAAAAATCCCACTAGAATGATTTATACATTTAATTTCTATGTCATACATTCACTATTATTCTTATTCTAATGTAACTTTGGGAAGCTATGAGTCTGGATGTAGCAAGCTGAGTTTGATATATCCCTTCACATTAGACTCTGCAGAGAATTTACTACTGTTATAATTAACTTTGATAGGCTTGACTTATTCATGGTAATAGATCTTTGAAAACAGACCTAAAATTACAATAATGCAAAATTTGAAAGTTGAGTATAGATCATAAATTTATTTCAATCTTTCAGTTAAAATAATAATAATAAAAAAACAAGCAACGATGTCTTTGTGATTGGATTACCCTTATCATTAGAGGTCATCCTATATTTTAAATAGTGGTTAGGATTTGCTGTGTTCTAAACTGATAACACAATATTAATTCTGTGCTACTAGAGTGCTCTACAGTTTCTTTATGTCAAAAAATAAATACACTTACTCTATTTCAACACCTCTGGGTTAACATGAAATTGCTGCAAACTATTTTGATTATGTGGTGATTGTTCTAAAATTCCATAAAACTGCATCAAAAAGAAAATGACTGCTCATACCAGAAAAATGCTCTGTATTTTCTTTCAGTTCTTTCAGTGGCTTTATATACACTCTCTAGCTATGAGGTTATTTAATAACAAAGACAAATGTATTCATGAGTTTTTGCTTCCTTAATAGTTAACAGGCTCAAGTATATGACTTCATGTGTAGCATTTCCAGCTGCATATGTAGCAGAGGATGGCCCTATCTGGCATCAGTGGGAGGGTAGGCCTTTGGTCCTATGAAGGTTTGATGACTCAGTGTAGGATAATGCTAGGGAGGTAAGACAGAAATGGGTTGGTGAGTGAGTGGGAGAGCACCCTCATAGAAGCAGGGGAGAGGGTTTGGAATAGGGGGTTTGCTGAGAGAAAACCAGGAAAGAGGATAACATTTGAAATATAAATAAATAAAATAACCAATAATTTTTTTAAAAAGGTGAAAAGATGTAGAAAAACATTATTCACAGAGAACATGATTGGAGTGGAGATAATTACATGGACTCCACAGATGAACTATTCAAATCCGCAGACAAGTTTACCTACGAGGCTAGACGCAGAATCAACATATATAATTATTTATGCTTGTGTGGAAACAATGAAAAAATGATTGATCATTTCTGTTTGTTTTTGTTTGTAGACTTTATTAAAAGGATAAAAATAAACATGAACTGTGGGGTTGTAGCTCGTGTGTGGGTGTGGGTCCTGTTGGGCTGTGTAGTGCTTCCCTCACGTCTGCCACAGCTCAGGGAGGCCGAAGAAAGGGAATTTGACTGAGTTCCCTTCACGTAGCATGGGGTGGATGCTGGACTGAGAGAAGCTGTGGAGTTCTGCCTGTGTTTGGAGAGATCTCAGCCTGAAGTCCTGTAGGGGCAGAGCCCCCGAGTATGGGTCTCTGGGCTGAAACATCTGACCGTGAGACTGGTAGTCTCTGTCGTTGGGCTTCCAGATGCCGCTGGGAGCCACAGAACACAGATGCAAGGGCATATGGGATGGACCTGCCCGCAGCAGACAGCAATGAGGAAGAGAAGCTCTGGGGGCTCCCCCGCAGGGTAGAGGCTCTTGGTTACTGCACTTGTTTAGCTGGATCATCGCGGGCTCAGCTAGCTTACTTGAGTTGGTGGCCTTTGTGGCTGGAAAGTAGAGAAGTCCTGCAGGCAGGAGATTAAGCAGTGGCTTGGTAGTCAAAGGCCTTCTCCACAGTTCCCCACAGCAGGGCACAAAGACACAAGGAAGTCCATGGTTATAAAGGTTAATTTTCATGGTAGAAAGTGGACTTGGTTGTACCCCTCTGTTTCTCAGGGTAGGACTGACTTAAATAGGGAGGGAGGAGGGTCTGAGAAGGAAGGCTTAATTGGCTATGTCCTCCTGACTTTAGGTATCTCATTAATATGGAATTCTCTCAAGGCCCTGAGGCCTGTAGTCATGCCCCCTACCTGTGGAGCAGCTGGTAGGGGCATTGCCCTATGTGACTGAAAGACACTGATTAGTAGAGGTCTTTGGCTGCATGTCATGAGCCTGGAGTCTGGGAGTGTGGTGAAATGTATGTCGTCCCTTGCAGGTCTCTGGCCATCTCTAGCCAGTGCTCTACCAGAAACCAAGCCATCCCTTCATGATCCCACAATGAACAGAGGCACACTAAAAAAGAAAGAGATTTAATTTTCTTCTCTTCTGGCCTTGTATGTTACTTATTATTTTCATAGCTAATGAATGGTTAGAAGTAAGTATATAGGCATCTATTATGAACTGACCTTGACAGCTGTAGGACCATAACACCAAATGTTCTGTCTGTAAATCATGACTTGGCTTTTCCAGGTTTTTGGATCTTGAATTAAACATCTAAAGTTCCAAACAAATCATGTTTCCACTCTGTTCTAGGTAATGAATGTAAAATGGACTTGCTTATTTTCATTTTCTTTTTTTGGCTTGCTACTTTTGGGCATGTTAATGATTGATATTTGTTTATGTCTCACGATTTCTGTTGCTGTGCTGAAACACCGTGACCAAAAAGCAAGTTTGGGAAGGTAAGAAACAAGTCAGGAACTTGGAGGCAGGAGCTGAGGCCATGAAGGGATTCTCTCTCTCTCTCTCTCTCTCTCTCTCTCTCTCTCTCTCTCTCTCTCCTCTCCCATGTTATTCCCCTCCTTCTCTGCTATCATATGTTTTTATTGTTGTTGTTGTTTGATTTTTGGTTTTTTTTCCCAGACATTATTTCTTTGTTTAGCCCAGGCTATCCTGGAACTTGCTCTGTAGACCAGACAAGCCTTAAATTCAGAGATCTGTCTGCCTATCTCCTAAGTTTTTGGATTAAAGGCAAGTATCACCACCATCTTTGCCTGCTTTCGTATAGAACCCAGGATCATCAGCCCAGGCATAGCACCAACAATAATAGATTTTGTTTTGTTTTGTTTTTTTATATTTTTCAACATTTATTACTAAGGAATTGCCCTCTAGCCAGATCCTATGAAGGCCCCCTTTTTTTAATTGAAGTTCCTACTTCTCAGATGACTTTAGCTCATATCAAACTGACATAAAACTATCCAGTTCAGTACAGAGATATGCCTATACAACTATAGGAAGCACTTATTATTTTTACTTTAGTGATCTTATCTTACATATTTACTTCTATCTTTTTTAATAATATTTTTAAAATAGGCTATTTTATATTGACACTAGTTACAGAGGTTTCAATTTTACTAAACACTTTTAAATAACAGCAACAACAACAACAACCAAACATACCCATGAGCTTTGAATACAACAAAATTTGATAAGCCATTGATGTTAATTAATTTTTTAAAAAATCTGCTACTCTGGATTGCTAATTGCTGACTAACTGAAGTTAATTAGGTTGAAGTTATTTTGATAAGAAAATTCAACTCACGTTAATGAGAATAATCATGGTCATGTCAATATAGAAAACTATTCTTAACTTGTTCTTATTTTAGTAAATATAACAAAGGGGCTCAAAATATTAACTCAATACAGAGAAACCCTGTTTTGAAAAAAAAATATTAACTCAAGGCATCACTTTCATTTTGCATAGAAAGCATTTGATCTTTCTAAACTGCTCATCAGTGATTTCTACATAAGTTCTGCAATTAAAACTATAGAAATAGCAAGCACAGAAATTTAGGGAATATAATTAGTGTATCTTTAATAAACTGTTGCACCACACTTCCAAAGCTCCACAGACCTTTCTCTTAGTCCAGAATTCCTACTCCTTTAACTAGGTACTTACTTTTTCATATTTATTTTAGAAATCAGTATTGACAAATATGACTAACTGATTTGACATTTTCAAATAAAAAATCTGCATCTCAATAAAATGCTTCTTATGATATAAGAAGTTGATTCTAACGCAAGGAGGGTTTATGGTTTTGATATGCTCTAGAAATACTTTAGGTATTTTGGGGTGGGCAGATATACAGTCATATAGTTTATTTTGATTAAATTATGTGGGCAAGACATACTATTTCCTGTCTCTTCTCACAAATATTAAGCCATCTCTACATGCATTGTTGGTTTCTGTGTTATATTTTTGTCTCTTGCTTGCAATTAATAGTCTTTCACAACTTTCCTTGAAATCTTTAAACTAATAAAAGAAGCTTTCCCATTCCTGACAATTCAAACTTAGAATTCTTTGTACTTTCCACATTAAAATTTGCCAATTTTTTGCTTCCTTTTTAATTTTTATAATTTTAAGTTGAAGTAAAGCAGAAGCCATGGAGGAATGCTGCTTACAAGATTGCTCCCTATGCCTTGCATAAGAGACAGCTTAGGACTGCCTGTCCATGAGTCACAGTGGCTATGTGATGTGAGTACTCCTACATGAATCATTAATCAAGAAAATGCCCTGACAGACTTTCCTACATGCCAAAACTATGGAGACCATTTTTCAACTAAGATTTTCATATTTTCAGCTGTGTCTAGGTTTGTGTCAATTTGAAAGAAACAAACCAGCACAAACATGTAATTAGTTATTGTATCAGATATATTTCCTGCTGCTGTGACAAAATACATTACAGAAGCAGCAGAAAGAATGAAGAGTTCATTGTGGCCAACAGTTTGAGGTTATAATACATTTGGGGGTGCGCCTCATGGTAAGAATACTACAACTGGCCACACAGCATATGCAGTCAGGAGGTAAAAAATACTGATACTGAGATCCCATTTTTTTCATCAACCCAATACCTCACTGCATGAAAGAGTGCCACCTATGTACATGTATATGTATAACTTTTAGCTTCAGTATTCATAAATTAGAAACTTTTATGTAAATTTTGTATCCATGGTAAATTCTATATTGCATTAAGTGGATAGTCAAGATTAATCATAACAGTTACCCAGTTGTATTTTATTATATATAACTAGGAGTATAGTCACAAGAAGCTAAACATTTTGTGATTTATTTTCTGGTATTAATCAAATTCTATCAAGTTTCCTAAGGAGGAAGCATTAAGTTGATATTCAGAAAAGAACAGAGTGTGTTCTGAACTTCATCTTAGGCAACTATAATCTACTTACAAAACTTGTTTGGTTCATTTTTTGCATTATTTTAATATGATAGTTAATTTCATACATCAATGTGCCTAAAATAAGGCTTATTTAACTTATAAAGCATTATTCCTAGGTGTGAAGTTGTTTTCAAATGATTGTATAAGCAAAGTAGACTAATTGAAACCAGCATTCAACAATGGCCATAAGTACATACTCAATGCAATGAATGATACAAAAACATCATAAAAATCAAGACCCTTTCAGGTTCTTAATCTATAATTCTTTTGTTTTTCCATAGAAAGTTCTTGGTTCTGAGATCAAGGTGGGCTGGAATTATCATTCCTCTCATATTCATGTTTTTGTGTTAAGGTTAGATTACACTAGCATGGCTCCTGGTTTTTCAGCTGGCAAAGAATATATATATATATATATATATATATATATATATATATATTACATATATTATATATATATTACATATATTATATATATTATATAATATATATAGTCACAGTTCAACTTCTATAGTTACATGAATCCATCCCATAATAAATCTGTGTGTGTGTGTGTGTGTGTATCACTGTGCCAATTTCTCTGAGGAACCCACAATCGTTGCCAACATCAAAATCTATGTTTTGCAAGAATGAACTCATAATAATGTATTATGACAAATATTTCAATCTTATTAATAGTTGATGTACAGATATGATCTCATTTGAAGATTTTCTTCAAATTTTCAGACTGGAGAATTTAAGCACATTGTCATTGTATACAACAGACACAAGCAATCACCAAGGTAAACTGCCTAATATCGTATCAGAGAAAATTTACTTAAAATAGAGACTACTGTAATAGTTATAAATTATTTTTTTCAGAAGTTAATAAATATGTGTATTTTCAATTTAACTTTTAAAAACTGGAAATTTCTTGCATGTATACTGTAATTACATCTTTCCCAGCTATTTTTCACAGCTTCCTGTCTTATTCTCCCAACTCCACTCAATACATATCTTCCTAATTGTTTTGATATTTGTAGACATTTCAACTGAAAATAAATGAAACGGCACAACAGGAAAAGAGATACATTTAATTATATGAATATGCAAAATTAACAGTTAATATTTAAGGAGAAATCTTCATAAGAATGCTCTAATCTATAAGAAGCTGAGACAACATGAAGAAATCCAATTTTAAAAATATTCTACCATTATATTCTCTTTTGATTCTAAGATATGGCAGCATTAAAAATTCTATTACATATATAACATAAAGTACATATAAACACTATGATTCTATTATATACAAAAGTATTTGTGAGTGTCTCCATGCATTTTATATTTATATGCATGATGAATATTACAATTAATTGCTATTATTGAATTTATAGCTGATGTCAGGATACAAGACTTTCTGCGTGCTAGGCAAATGTTCTACCACTGAATTGCTTCTCTAGTATTATCAGTGTTTTAAATTTTATCTAGAATTTATTGAACTCCAAAGAATTTATTATTGAAAGGGGAATTAATTGTTCCATGTGTCTATGTATTTTCCATTTGAATTCTTCTACATTGGTTTACATCACCAAGTTACATTCGGTATCATTCCCTAGTACCTGATCTACTTTCACTTTCATTTATAGTTAAATATTTCATACAATGATTTCTTTTTTAAGATTTATTTGTTTTATGTATATGAATATATTGTCACT
Organism: Rhabdomys pumilio; assembly: GCA_030674055.1. Lineage (NCBI taxonomy): Eukaryota > Metazoa > Chordata > Mammalia > Rodentia > Muridae > Rhabdomys > Rhabdomys pumilio. Next base: position 6,080,233 of record JANHMN010000010.1, on the reverse strand, counting down.
ATCTTCAGACAAATCCTATCACAGACAGTTGTAAGCCAATATGTGGTTGCTGACAATTGAACTCAGGACCTCTGGAAGAGCAGTCAGTATTTTTAACCACTGAGCCATATTTCCAGCCCCCACAGTGATGTCTTTTATGAAATAAATTCGTGATCATATATATATATATATATATATATATATATATATATATATATATAAATTTATAGACAGGAAAATATTCTATAACAATAAAAAAAAGAAACCACGAAAGGCTGAGATAAAGGGCAGGTTGCCTATAAGTATATAATTTGGCAGTGCTAACATATAATAGTGTGTATCTTAGTGTTCTTATATATTTATGGTTCTGCATACAGTTAGTAATACTTTTCAGATCTGGTGAAAAGTTAAAAATCATTAGACCCAGTAAGTGACTTGAAGCCATAATCTTAAAGGACATATTTGCCTTTGGTCCCTTCTCTTTGGGTTATACTTGTGTCTTCTTGCTGTGAAGTGAATGACTTTGTCCCTTGCATCTTTATTTTCATAATCTTCTTCATGATCACACACCCAGAAACATCTGAACAGAGTGATTACAGAAAATATGTGATTTTATGCTAGCCAAACATGCAAGCCTAAATTAAATTTTCTTTTACAAACTGACCTATCTCCAAGCTCTCAGGCCAAACCAATAGTTGTTATCTGCTTCCAGACCCTGACCCACCCTGAAACTGTATATAAGAGCTATATTTAGGGGAAATAAAGTGCTCCAGAATCATCCTCGTGTCCGGGAGTTTCTGTCACAAGAGCTGTAACACTTGGGTAGAGATTTGCTGTCCTGGAACCTGCCTGGGACACCAAGCAGCCTCCTTGCCAGTTAGCTGGCTTCTGACTTCTTAACCTGGGAGTGATCCAGCAAAGACAGCTGCGAGCAAGCAGAGGCAGCAGGGGGGCGGGCAGGCAATCTCCCCTCCCTACTCACACTCTGTGCCCTTATGCCGAGATCTCCCGCACCAGGCCAGGCCTGAGACCAAAGGACAGTGGAGACAGGGCAGAGGCAGCAGGAGACACAGTAGGGAACCCTTCCTGCTCTCACCCTGTCCCCAGCTGGGAGATCATCTTAGGATGCCCTCCAGAACAAGAGACCCACATGCAACCACACAACTAGTTTTTATGTTACATGCTTATGTGAGGTATTGTTCTCAACATTGATGATCATAAAATAAAATATTTAAAAACTCTTGAAAATGTTCAACATGGATTATGTTCTGTCATGTCCAATCCTTAGCCAGTATTTATTTATGTAAAAATGAAGATGTATATCATACCATTGGTATTAAGTATGCTTTTTATCTCTAAATTTAAATTTGGTTTTTACCAAATAACAATTTAATATTGTTTCACAGAATTCATCATCAGTAAATGTTTAACTTGTATACCTGTAAGAATACCTATATGCCCAGAGTCATATTAAAAATTCCTGTCATATTTGTCATGTAGGAAATACTTAACCCTAACACTGAATTCTAACTTGAAAGTGATTTTGTTAGATTTTTTAAATTATTCATTAATTTTTATTTGTATATATTTCTTCTACATAGTAGGAACTTCAAAAAGGTATTTTCTTTTAATATAGCACATACGTTGATCATATTCTGTTTCTTTCTATTCTTCTCTGCTCATACTCTTCACACTAGTATTCCTTTCCTGTTTCTTTTCTACTTTACTGTGTGTGTGTGTTTGTTTGCCTGTATTCACTTGTGTGAGTGTATATTTTTAATTTACCTGCAGAAAATCTAGGGCTCCTAAGAGAAAAAATACCTGTGATATCTGTGTTTTAGAGTATGTTATTTCATTGAAAATGATAATCTGAAATTGTTGCTTCTGTTCTTCATTCTTTATAATGAGGAGAACTCCGTGATTATACACACATTCACTCTCTCTCTTTCACACACGCGCGCACGCACACACATACACACACACACACACACACACACACACACACACACACACACACACAGAGAGAGAGAGAGAGAGAGAGACAAACACACACACTAATACCACAAATTGAAAATACAAGATTGGATTACAACTGTGTGAAAGGTTATCCAAAAGACTATGTCTAAGTAAAGAGTTATTTTTGTAACAGAGAATTTGCTTTTTCATTCTGGGAAATACTGCCAAAGCCTTAAGCACCTTTATCAATGCCTTGTGAGACTGAAAAAAGAAAAACAATTTTCATATTCTTAGAAATAAGAAAAGAAAGATAATACTAGAACATATCTAATGACTGTTTTATCCCAAGAATAAAGCTTTGATTAATTTTACTTCCAATGTGGTTTTTAAGAGTTGTAGATATTTTCCATTTTTCTGATGATAATATGTACTATGCCATGATATTATTTCCGCGTTTTAAAGATTTACAAGAAAAAGAAAAATTGAATTTTCACTCAGATTAACCAGAAAGGTAATTTTTTATGTGTTTGTGTTAATATAGATTTTTAGTATTCTGCAACCATTTACCTTTGATATACAAGTGAAAACATTACCTAGTGTTGTATACCCTACTTTTATTTGTTTTTAAAGACTTTTTTTGTATGTATGAAATTTTGCTTACCTATATGTGTGTAAACCATTTGTTTGCCAAGTTACTTTGATAGCCAGAAGAGGGCACTGCAATTCCCATAACTGGAGTCATTCAGTGTTGTGGTCCATGAAATGGGTACATGGGAAATGACCTGTTTCTCTGCTAGAGCACTGAGCACACATAATTGCTTAGCCAATTCTCTAGTCCCTCCAGTTTGTGTTCTTTTAACTTTTGACAGTGTAAAAAGTACCAAAATTTATTTTTCCTTCCAAATATTTTATTTCTAAGAATATATGATAAAAGAAATATATATCTTATTGAAAATAAAAAAAATGGCAGTATTATTTGAAAATATATGTTCCAATGTGAAAATTGCTACAGGGTTTTTTTTTTTTGTTGTTGTTGTTTGTTTTTGTTTTTATGGGTTTTTTTGTAAAAACAATGTTCTGACTTAAATGCCTTAAATAAGAATATTTCTGATAAAATTTAACGTCATTTTTTCTCTGAAAGAGAAATAATATAAAATAAACCTCAAAGCAGTTCCATTTATTTTTCTTTAGCCCTCAAGTCCATTTTCACGCAGGCATTATTCTTCCTAAGAGTATTTGAATTCAGCTTGTTGATATTTGTTTTTAGTTCTGTGGACTGTACCTTGGGTATTTTATACTTTTTTTCTTTTTTGGTAATATCCACTTAATAGTGAGTACATACCATGCATGTTTTTTTGGGTCTGAGTTACCTCACTCAGATGACATTTTCTAGTTCCATGCATTTACCCACAAATGAAAGACAGGGAGTAATTGAGGTCAGGAATATAGTAGCTGAGCAAGGATGGGTAGAAAAAAAGAAACTGTAAGAAACAAACTCTTTAAAAGACAACATATCTGTGAGTCAGTTAGATTGACACGGAGTGTACAGCAGAAAAATTAGCATATGACAGGCTAAGTGCATGTGAAAATCAGGTTGCAATGTCAGCAAGTCAGTATCAACGCAAGGCAACACAAGTAGGAATCACACGTTAAAATGTGACGAGGGAAGGAAACAGATGCTTTAGGGCAGCAGGAACTCAAAGGAAAAGTGTAAGTGTATACACTTCTTCCTAATAACACAGCAGAATTCCAGACTGAAAACATACACAGTAAACAAAACACTATGTGACACTTCAGTCGTACAAATAATCAAATTAACTTGTGAGAAAACTTTTCAATAAACTTAATGTGAAAGATGCAAGGTCTGAAAAAAAGCAATCGACAGAATGTGTTCATTTATTTTCAGTCACTTTGAATGATGGGTTGTGTGACTGAAATCAAAAGGACTGAGTTTCCTTTTAGCATTTAGACATAAGCTTGTGACAACTGAGTTTGGAGAAACAGAGTTCTGTCTTAACTTTCCAATGTAAATTAAATTTTATGAGTCATTTTACTTGTATCTGCTATAATGTGCATATTAATGAAATCCTAATATACTTATTTCTCTCATTATTCCTTGACAGACCACTTCTCTTCAACATTTCAGGGGATGACCTATATAATATTACATTTTTCATTTTTTAATGAAATAGAGGAAGCAAACCAATTGTTTAAGGTAAAGGGAATTTTTTTAAAAGTCCCATTTCAAAGCTAAAAATTTTAAGCCTGGCCTGTCCCATTTACAGAAGCCTCTGAGAAACTAATTCTATCAACCTGGGATCATGGCTATAAGGTCCTACTGAAAACAAAAAGTCTGAAAACAGGTCAGGGGTTAGGTCTGCTGTCATATCAACTTGCTTTCTGTGCATCTCAGATATGTTTAAGGGTCCTGTGTGAGATCCTTTGGAAAGATAACATCCCTGTGACCCTCAAATCTCCCAATAAGCTTCAAATCAAAAAATTTCATAATACAACACTGTCTGTATCAATGTAATCTCTAGTGTATAAACCTTTGAAGATGTATCAAGACCTTCCAGACTCATAGTGTAAGAGTTGATGAAGGAAACGGATGGAAAGTCCTTGTTGGTACTATAACAGATTATTTCTGACAAGGGCTGTAAAATAGACTTGTGCACAGTAGCAGCCGTAGTTATAGTTCTAAGATCCAAGATCCTGTGATGATGTATGCTGGTTTCCAATGGTTGCATGACGTGTTCACTTCATTGTTCATGGAAAAATGATACACACATATTTTTTAAAAATTAGTGTGCATGGTATGTATTTATTGGGTAAGGTTTATCTATAGAGGTTAATGGACAACTGTATGGAGTCAGCATTCCCCATCTGTATGGACATTTCACAGATCAGATGGGTGCATGCATGCATAAAAAAGCAGTTTTATTTGCTGACTCACTATCATTACATGATTTTCAAGTAAAACAAAACATACTCGTCTATTTATTAACTTAAAGCTACTTTGAAATATTACAAGTACACAGTCAACAAGTATGGATGACTAAACATACATCACATACTTATATAGGAGGTTGGTGATAAAGCAGTGAGAGGCAAAGTCTTGGCTGAAAACACAGAGTAAAAAGATGAAAACTTACTTGATCATTGTATTTTTATTTAAACTGAACAATGCTTCTTATGTTCTACAATCATAGATAATTAAAATTGTTTTTAATATAGCCAATAATAGAGTAATTGTCATTAAAGTTTTAAACATTATAAACACTTCAGTGTTAGAGAATGGCATTCCTTTTTAAACTAGCAAGTTTTCGTGGAATTTCTAAATTACATTGTTGAGAAGGTGTCCCTGCAAGGACTTCTATGAAGCCAGAAGATAGGAATGTAGATAATGCTTGATGTTTGAGAAGAGGAATGCCTTAAAGATATCAAGATATCTTTAAGTGTGCACCACCATTTTTCAGCCTGAATTGTTCCAAAAAAGCAATATAAGTCAGAAGAAAAAGACAAAGCAAAATCAGAAAAAAAGCTATAAATTACAGAGAATCATTATCATAATCAAAATAGACTATCCAAATTCAGAACAGCTGAATAAATCACAACTAAATTAACCTTTGATACTTTAAGCTCACCCCCTAACACAATTTTCAATTTATCTATAATACAGGAGCTGTATGACATACTTCTATGTGCTGTGCTGTGTAGGAGCTGCCAGGCTGTTCCTTAAAGAGTATGATAATCAGTTTCACAGTAGTGACAATGCTTTTCTTCCTACTTACAGTTTCCTGCTTGGTACCTCTCAGTTTACTGTGGAATGTGATAATGTCAACAGTCTTTGATATTATGTACAGATTTTATTATTTACTTTTGTATGTGTTTGCAAGACAAGCATATTTTTTAAGCTTTTACATTTTGTTACTAGGATAACCACACTCCGACTCTAAACATAACCAAATGTACAGGATAAAAATGTTAAACCCCATCAAGAAGAATTGATGAAATACAGGCCTGATTCATATACATACTCAGTATTGACATTCTGTGAATTCTTCATTCTCAAATACATCTTCATTCTCCTTCATTGTCTTCTTTTGGAGTTCTATTGCTTTCATAATCAATTATTACCCCAAATCATTGAGGAATACATAGGATGATATTCCTTTTATTTCTTGGCTGAGAATCATTTGATTCTGAACATTTTTTATGAAGATACAGTGAGAAGCTGAGTCAATGCTATGACACAAGTTGGTAGAGGGAAGGGAGAGAGAAAAAAAGCATTTTCTTATGTAATTTGCATTTATTCTTTGTTTTTCTGGGTAGTTTTTGCTTTTCATCCTCATTGGCCTCTTTGTTGACTTTATCATGTAGCCTAATTTTTAATGTAAAGAAAATGTACCCTCCAAAACTGTCTGATATTTGTTTTTAAACTATTAGCTTATTATATACTTTCTCTAAAATTATATTTTTTACCCCAGTGGGTCTTTTTGTTGTTAAAGGGAACAAAACAGCACTTATTCCTCCAATCTTTATAAGGCAATTGATAAAGGCATGAAGGCTGCCAGAAAGGTACATGGACAGTGCGTGCTGGGTGAATGTGTACTCTATAAATTGATAAAGCCATGACCAAATTATCCAACTCATGGAAGACTGGCAAAGCTTTCCTCATATTAGTCAGGCTTAGAATTAGCGAGTTTTTTTTTTTCTTTTTACTATTGGCCCAAATATGAGTGGCTACAGACAATTGGTCTGTTTGTACATATCCAATAATAAGGTCTCACCTGCATTGACTGATTAAGACTGGGCTGAACAATAGACAAGCTAAGGTGGATAGAGAAAAGCCCAGGAGGCCTTAAGCCCATGCAAAGAACTATAGGAAACTAAAGAATTCTGAAACTGTGCTAATAGTCTTGCTCAAAGAATCATATCAATTGGTTACCCAGTGCCAAAAGTTTGGCCCTGTACAAATACCTATAAGCAACATATAGAGACTAAACCCATTGTGCTTATATATTTAGGAATATTCCCATAGGAGATATATAGATATAGATATAGATATAAATATAGATATAGATGATATAGATATAGATATAGATACAGATACAGATACAGATACAGATACAGATACAGATACAGATACAGATATAGATATAGATATAGATATAGATATAGATATAGATATAGATAGATATAGATATATAGATATATATACATATATGTATATGTATGTATATATGTATGTATATGTATATATATATATATATATATATATATATATATATATAAATATATATGTTTGTAAAAGCAGAGAAAACAGAGGCCATAGTTTGAGAGAGATAAAAATGATATAAAGGAGGACTTGTACTGTAGAACAGAAGGGGTACATGCTGTAAACATAATCTCAAAAAGTTTTCTTAAATCAATTAGTAACTACAAATAAAATTAAAGAATTACAAATTTCTAATAAACCAGAGTTAAAATAAGATCATTCTGGGTTATCATAGTGGGTCTAATGAAATAACAATGTCCTTTAAAATTAGAGATAGTGGAAGAAGATGTAAGGTGTATGGGCATACATAGACTAAATTCACCATTGTCAGTTTTGAAAACAGGAAGTACTGTTAACTATGAGGAAAAAAAAAGGCCCTTCCATCTGTGAGAAGAGAGTTATTTGCCCTATGGAGGAAGACAAAGTGCTTTCCAGAGGCACAGTGTACTTAAGTTCCTAAGTGGGTAGGAAGCTGGGCAATGTCGGGAAGAAATCAAAGTGTAGCTTATTCCATAATGCTGTTCACCTGAGGTCTTAGGAAAGGTGACCAGAGAATTCTGAAAATTTTTACTAAAGGCATAAAAGAGATATCAGTCTGGTTCAACTTCCCAGATCAGTACTCCATGAGTAATTCCAGAAAGCTGAGCAAGTGGCTATAAACACTATATGATTCATTACATTATTTTCCTTGATGGTATCTACTACACAGACAAGAACCAAAGGTATTCTGTGTTGGCAATGGAGGTCAAATTCACAGCAAGTAGATCTTTTAGCTCTGATCTCCTGAATCATAAAATAAAAATGAAATCCTCAGCCTTGCTTCTCACTGGGGTGTCTTCCTTCCTGTCTGGTTTCTGCCTAAAATACAGACTAGTGGTTGACGTCAAAATGTATCCATGTGCTAATGCTGGCAGTGAATTAAAGGAAATAAAGAACACGCGACCTGGAGCTGAGCTTCTAGGTGAATTGGGGAGTGAGTCTGTGCAGATCCTCATGCATAACACAAAGGACTGTGAATAGGATGTGTGAGAAACCTTTGCTTGTTACTAAGCTCATCATTCATAATTCACTATTTAAAAGAAAATAAACAAAGAAAACACAAGGCCCCCTATGGTATAAGGAAACGAGATTAAAATCTTTATCTATACACGTATCTATTTATGTCTTTATAATGTGTGCATGCTTTTCACTTTTCTCAATCTTGATACTTGATAGTCATATTCTCAAGAGATTAAAGTACTTCTCAGTGTCAAGGGGTTAGATCTACTGATCCACTCCAGGACTGCACATAGAAATTATATGTTTTAAAAATGGAATCCACAGAACACTTTGCTTTGCAAGGGAGGGATAGAAGTTTCCCTCTCCTTAGGAAGACTGACATAAGAATTAAAAATACTTTATTTGTTGAAGAGAATACAATAAAGTGGCTCAAGGTTGTAGAGTCCATTCTCTATCATTTATTACTCCACTTAGGGGTCTGAAGGCCAGTTCTAATAACATGCAGAAACCATTTAGCCTTGCAGACTCTATTAATTCAGCATCTTCCTTAGTGGCCCCAGAGGTTCACCAATCTATGCATCTTTATATCAAAGATTGTATCAAAGCAGTAGTTATTATTCTGAGCCCCTGGGGGCAAATTTTTCTTATTTGAAAAACATTGTTTCAGGTTACAAGGGAATCAACAGTATGTTGACACTCTCGTAAGCAACATTTGTAATGGTACACACTCAGTATGAAATCCCAATTCGAAGACAGATTATTTAATGAGGAAGTTTTGCCTCTAGGAACAAGTGGAAATAAGTTTATGGTAGTCACTGTTTCTTACAAACAAGACACATGTAAAACCCTGGAATTTCAGCACATAATTTATTATATCATAAACACAACGTTAGCTAATTCCTATAGAAAGTGACTTCTGAACAAAGAGGAAAATATAATTTTCCTAGAAAATAGATGTGTAACTAAAATTTTATAGGAAAGTCATCATGTTTCATTTTTCTCTAAATTTTCCTCTATGTTTTAATTTTTAGTATATTTTATTGGTTATTTTATTTATTTACATTTCAAATGTGAATAACTCCTTCCTGGTTTCCCCTCCACAAATACCCTGTCCTGTCTCCCTCCTCCTGCTTCTATGAGGGTGCTCTCCCACTCACCCAGCCATTCCCGCCTCCCTGCCCTGGCATTCCCCCACACTAAGGCATCAAGCATCCACAGGACCAAAGGCCTCCTCTCCCACTGATGCAAGACAAGGCCATCCTCTGCTACATATGCATCTGGAGCCATGAGTCCCTCCATGTGTACTGTTGGATTGGTGGTTTAGTCCCTGGGAGCTCTGAAGGATCTGGTTGGTTGATATTGTTCTATTTTAAAATTACTCCCTGTACTGTTTAAGATAATAATATATCATCTCCACCTTGTCTTTTTTTCCCCTTTGTACTCTCCAAGTTTAGATAGATATATAGATAACAGATAATAGATAGATAGATAGATAGATAGATAGATAGATAGATAGATAGATAGGGAGAGTGGAGGGAGAAAGGGAGGTAGAGAGAGACAGAGAGACTGAAGGGAACACACACACAAACACACACACACACACAGAGAGAGAGAGAGAGAGAGAGAGAGAGAGAGAGAGAGAGAGAGAGA